>JAQFVV010006197.1:6975528-7446105 GCA_028023455.1 Epiperipatus broadwayi
TTATGAGAAATATTTAAAATCTCTATCCAGAACACTCTTATCTCCAGACCATGGTTTCGGGCTTATGGCCCACGTCAGTGGAGAGCTAGAATATTCGGACACTAGACCTAAAATATCAACTCAAAAAACCAGCACTTATTTCAAACGTATATTTAAGAAGAAACTCTGAATTTTTCGGACATGAAAATGTCTTTAAATCCAGCTATCTAACTTAAATAGCTATATGGGACTGAAGTATATTCAGATCTACCATATTCTAATAGGCTCAGCATAGCCAAAGCCTTAAAGGTAAAATTATAATAATTAATAAAGCAAGTCATATATAACATGACATTACTTTTATGAGCTTGTAATTACAAAAATGCACATAGAGAGCGTACCAATAGCTCTAACAAGCTCGTAAATTAACAAGTGCGGTTATGAGAAATATTTAAAATCTCTATCCAGAACACTCTTATCTCCAGACCATGGTTTCGGGCTTATGGCCCACGTCAGTGGAGAGCTAGAATATTCGGACACTAGACCTAAAATATCAACTCAAAAAAACCAGCACTTATTTCAAACGTATATTTAAGAAGAAACTCTGAATTTTTCGGACATGAAAATGTCTTTAAATCCAGCTATCTAACTTAAATAGCTATATGGGACTGAAGTATATTCAGATCTACCATATTCTAATAGGCTCAGCATAGCCAAAGCCTTAAAGGTAAAATTATAATAATTAATAAAGCAAGTCATATATAACATGACATTACTTTTATGAGCTTGTAATTACAAAAATGCACATAGAGAGCGTACCAATAGCTCTAACAAGCTCGTAAATTAACAAGTGCGGTTATGAGAAATATTTAAAATCTCTATCCAGAACACTCTTATCTCCAGACCATGGTTTCGGGCTTATGGCCCACGTCAGTGGAGAGCTAGAATATTCGGACACTAGACCTAAAATATCAACTCAAAAACCAGCACTTATTTCAAACGTATATTTAAGAAGAAACTCTGAATTTTTCGGACATGAAAATGTCTTTAAATCCAGCTATCTAACTTAAATAGCTATATGGGACTGAAGTATATTCAGATCTACCATATTCTAATAGGCTCAGCATAGCCAAAGCCTTAAAGGTAAAATTATAATAATTAATAAAGCAAGTCATATATAACATGACATTACTTTTATGAGCTTGTAATTACAAAAATGCACATAGAGAGCGTACCAATAGCTCTAACAAGCGGAAGATCGAATTAACAAGTGCGGTTATGAGAAATATTTAAAATCTCTATCCAGAACACTCTTATCTCCAGACCATGGTTTCGGGCTTATGGCCCACGTCAGTGGAGAGCTAGAATATTCGGACACTAGACCTAAAATATCAACTCAAAAAACCAGCACTTATTTCAAACGTATATTTAAGAAGAAACTCTGAATTTTTCGGACATGAAAATGTCTTTAAATCCAGCTATCTAACTTAAATAGCTATATGGGACTGAAGTATATTCAGATCTACCATATTCTAATAGGCTCAGCATAGCCAAAGCCTTAAAGGTAAAATTATAATAATTAATAAAGCAAGTCATATATAACATGACATTACTTTTATGAGCTTGTAATTACAAAAATGCACATAGAGAGCGTACCAATAGCTCTAACAAGCTCGTAAATTAACAAGTGCGGTTATGAGAAATATTTAAAATCTCTATCCAGAACACTCTTATCTCCAGACCATGGTTTCGGGCTTATGGCCCACGTCAGTGGAGAGCTAGAATATTCGGACACTAGACCTAAAATATCAACTCAAAAAACCAGCACTTATTTCAAACGTATATTTAAGAAGAAACTCTGAATTTTTCGGACATGAAAATGTCTTTAAATCCAGCTATCTAACTTAAATAGCTATATGGGACTGAAGTATATTCAGATCTACCATATTCTAATAGGCTCAGCATAGCCAAAGCCTTAAAGGTAAAATTATAATAATTAATAAAGCAAGTCATATATAACATGACATTACTTTTATGAGCTTGTAATTACAAAAATGCACATAGAGAGCGTACCAATAGCTCTAACAAGCTCGTAAATTAACAAGTGCGGTTATGAGAAATATTTAAAATCTCTATCCAGAACACTCTTATCTCCAGACCATGGTTTCGGGCTTATGGCCCACGTCAGTGGAGAGCTAGAATATTCGGACACTAGACCTAAAATATCAACTCAAAAAACCAGCACTTATTTCAAACGTATATTTAAGAAGAAACTCTGAATTTTTCGGACATGAAAATGTCTTTAAATCCAGCTATCTAACTTAAATAGCTATATGGGACTGAAGTATATTCAGATCTACCATATTCTAATAGGCTCAGCATAGCCAAAGCCTTAAAGGTAAAATTATAATAATTAATAAAGCAAGTCATATATAACATGACATTACTTTTATGAGCTTGTAATTACAAAAATGCACATAGAGAGCGTACCAATAGCTCTAACAAGCTCGTAAATTAACAAGTGCGGTTATGAGAAATATTTAAAATCTCTATCCAGAACACTCTTATCTCCAGACCATGGTTTCGGGCTTATGG
Source organism: Epiperipatus broadwayi (assembly GCA_028023455.1). Taxonomy (NCBI): domain Eukaryota; kingdom Metazoa; phylum Onychophora; class Udeonychophora; order Euonychophora; family Peripatidae; genus Epiperipatus; species Epiperipatus broadwayi. The sequence continues at coordinate 6,978,103 of JAQFVV010006197.1, forward strand.
CCCACGTCAGTGGAGAGCTAGAATATTCGGACACTAGACCTAAAATATCAACTCAAAAACCAGCACTTATTTCAAACGTATATTTAAGAAGAAACTCTGAATTTTTCGGACATGAAAATGTCTTTAAATCCAGCTATCTAACTTAAATAGCTATATGGGACTGAAGTATATTCAGATCTACCATATTCTAATAGGCTCAGCATAGCCAAAGCCTTAAAGGTAAAATTATAATAATTAATAAAGCAAGTCATATATAACATGACATTACTTTTATGAGCTTGTAATTACAAAAATGCACATAGAGAGCGTACCAATAGCTCTAACAAGAGCTCGTAGAGTTCAGATTAACAAGTGCGGTTATGAGAAATATTTAAAATCTCTATCCAGAACACTCTTATCTCCAGACCATGGTTTCGGGCTTATGGCCCACGTCAGTGGAGAGCTAGAATATTCGGACACTAGACCTAAAATATCAACTCAAAAAACCAGCACTTATTTCAAACGTATATTTAAGAAGAAACTCTGAATTTTTCGGACATGAAAATGTCTTTAAATCCAGCTATCTAACTTAAATAGCTATATGGGACTGAAGTATATTCAGATCTACCATATTCTAATAGGCTCAGCATAGCCAAAGCCTTAAAGGTAAAATTATAATAATTAATAAAGCAAGTCATATATAACATGACATTACTTTTATGAGCTTGTAATTACAAAAATGCACATAGAGAGCGTACCAATAGCTCTAACAAGCTCGTAAATTAACAAGTGCGGTTATGAGAAATATTTAAAATCTCTATCCAGAACACTCTTATCTCCAGACCATGGTTTCGGGCTTATGGCCCACGTCAGTGGAGAGCTAGAATATTCGGACACTAGACCTAAAATATCAACTCAAAAACCAGCACTTATTTCAAACGTATATTTAAGAAGAAACTCTGAATTTTTCGGACATGAAAATGTCTTTAAATCCAGCTATCTAACTTAAATAGCTATATGGGACTGAAGTATATTCAGATCTACCATATTCTAATAGGCTCAGCATAGCCAAAGCCTTAAAGGTAAAATTATAATAATTAATAAAGCAAGTCATATATAACATGACATTACTTTTATGAGCTTGTAATTACAAAAATGCACATAGAGAGCGTACCAATAGCTCTAACAAGCTCGTACGATCTAACAAGTGCGGTTATGAGAAATATTTAAAATCTCTATCCAGAACACTCTTATCTCCAGACCATGGTTTCGGGCTTATGGCCCACGTCAGTGGAGAGCTAGAATATTCGGACACTAGACCTAAAATATCAACTCAAAAAACCAGCACTTATTTCAAACGTATATTTAAGAAGAAACTCTGAATTTTTCGGACATGAAAATGTCTTTAAATCCAGCTATCTAACTTAAATAGCTATATGGGACTGAAGTATATTCAGATCTACCATATTCTAATAGGCTCAGCATAGCCAAAGCCTTAAAGGTAAAATTATAATAATTAATAAAGCAAGTCATATATAACATGACATTACTTTTATGAGCTTGTAATTACAAAAATGCACATAGAGAGCGTACCAATAGCTCTAACAAGCTCGTAAATTAACAAGTGCGGTTATGAGAAATATTTAAAATCTCTATCCAGAACACTCTTATCTCCAGACCATGGTTTCGGGCTTATGGCCCACGTCAGTGGAGAGCTAGAATATTCGGACACTAGACCTAAAATATCAACTCAAAAAACCAGCACTTATTTCAAACGTATATTTAAGAAGAAACTCTGAATTTTTCGGACATGAAAATGTCTTTAAATCCAGCTATCTAACTTAAATAGCTATATGGGACTGAAGTATATTCAGATCTACCATATTCTAATAGGCTCAGCATAGCCAAAGCCTTAAAGGTAAAATTATAATAATTAATAAAGCAAGTCATATATAACATGACATTACTTTTATGAGCTTGTAATTACAAAAATGCACATAGAGAGCGTACCAATAGCTCTAACAAGCTCGTAATTAACAAGTGCGGTTATGAGAAATATTTAAAATCTCTATCCAGAACACTCTTATCTCCAGACCATGGTTTCGGGCTTATGGCCCACGTCAGTGGAGAGCTAGAATATTCGGACACTAGACCTAAAATATCAACTCAAAAAACCAGCACTTATTTCAAACGTATATTTAAGAAGAAACTCTGAATTTTTCGGACATGAAAATGTCTTTAAATCCAGCTATCTAACTTAAATAGCTATATGGGACTGAAGTATATTCAGATCTACCATATTCTAATAGGCTCAGCATAGCCAAAGCCTTAAAGGTAAAATTATAATAATTAATAAAGCAAGTCATATATAACATGACATTACTTTTATGAGCTTGTAATTACAAAAATGCACATAGAGAGCGTACCAATAGCTCTAACAAGCTCGTAAATTAACAAGTGCGGTTATGAGAAATATTTAAAATCTCTATCCAGAACACTCTTATCTCCAGACCATGGTTTCGGGCTTATGGCCCACGTCAGTGGAGAGCTAGAATATTCGGACACTAGACCTAAAATATCAACTCAAAAAACCAGCACTTATTTCAAACGTATATTTAAGAAGAAACTCTGAATTTTTCGGACATGAAAATGTCTTTAAATCCAGCTATCTAACTTAAATAGCTATATGGGACTGAAGTATATTCAGATCTACCATATTCTAATAGGCTCAGCATAGCCAAAGCCTTAAAGGTAAAATTATAATAATTAATAAAGCAAGTCATATATAACATGACATTACTTTTATGAGCTTGTAATTACAAAAATGCACATAGAGAGCGTACCAATAGCTCTAACAAGCTCGTAAATTAACAAGTGCGGTTATGAGAAATATTTAAAATCTCTATCCAGAACACTCTTATCTCCAGACCATGGTTTCGGGCTTATGGCCCACGTCAGTGGAGAGCTAGAATATTCGGACACTAGACCTAAAATATCAACTCAAAAAACCAGCACTTATTTCAAACGTATATTTAAGAAGAAACTCTGAATTTTTCGGACATGAAAATGTCTTTAAATCCAGCTATCTAACTTAAATAGCTATATGGGACTGAAGTATATTCAGATCTACCATATTCTAATAGGCTCAGCATAGCCAAAGCCTTAAAGGTAAAATTATAATAATTAATAAAGCAAGTCATATATAACATGACATTACTTTTATGGATAGAGATTTTAAATATTTCTCATAACCGCACTTGTTAATTTACGAGCTTGTTAGAGCTATTGGTACGCTCTCTATGTGCATTTTTGTAATTACAAGCTCATAAAAGTAATGTCATGTTATATATGACTTGCTTTATTAATTATTATAATTTTACCTTTAAGGCTTTGGCTATGCTGAGCCTATTAGAATATGGTAGATCTGAATATACTTCAGTCCCATATAGCTATTTAAGTTAGATAGCTGGATTTAAAGACATTTTCATGTCCGAAAAATTCAGAGTTTCTTCTTAAATATACGTTTGAAATAAGTGCTGGTTTTTTGAGTTGATATTTTAGGTCTAGTGTCCGAATATTCTAGCTCTCCACTGACGTGGGCCATAAGCCCGAAACCATGGTCTGGAGATAAGAGTGTTCTGGATAGAGATTTTAAATATTTCTCATAACCGCACTTGTTAATTTACGAGCTTGTTAGAGCTATTGGTACGCTCTCTATGTGCATTTTTGTAATTACAAGCTCATAAAAGTAATGTCATGTTATATATGACTTGCTTTATTAATTATTATAATTTTACCTTTAAGGCTTTGGCTATGCTGAGCCTATTAGAATATGGTAGATCTGAATATACTTCAGTCCCATATAGCTATTTAAGTTAGATAGCTGGATTTAAAGACATTTTCATGTCCGAAAAATTCAGAGTTTCTTCTTAAATATACGTTTGAAATAAGTGCTGCTTTTTTGAGTTGATATTTTAGGTCTAGTGTCCGAATATTCTAGCTCTCCACTGACGTGGGCCATAAGCCCGAAACCATGGTCTGGAGATAAGAGTGTTCTGGATAGAGATTTTAAATATTTCTCATAACCGCACTTGTTAATTTACGAGCTTGTTAGAGCTATTGGTACGCTCTCTATGTGCATTTTTGTAATTACAAGCTCATAAAAGTAATGTCATGTTATATATGACTTGCTTTATTAATTATTTTTTAACTTACAAAGCTAGTTATATAACTGTAATTTGTTTTCTTTACAATGGCAAGTATTAAACAATTCATAATGGCCATAATATCCTTTAACAATTTCCAGTTTTGAAATATGAAGTAAGCATTGTTTATTCATTTTAATTAGAAATTTGTTCAAGAATAGCATATCAGGTAAAAGCTAAGTTTTTTTTTTGGAGGCAGGGGGAAGGGGCAGGTCAATACATAGACTGTGTGGCATTCAATTTAATGATATCTAATATCATCTATTCTTGAAATTTCTAGATGTATAAATGAAAGGCTAATATTAAAAATTATTTTGTGCAATAAACCTTTAATTTATTAATGTTTTTATTTCAGCATTAAATTTAGAAACTTTAAAAAAGCGTTTATTTCTTATTGATTAGGGCTATTCCATTAATAGTTGACTGATTTTTCTTTTTGGGACACTTATAATATACACATTGATTTTCCCAAACTTATTGAAAATAACAGTATTGTCACTGCAGACTTAAATGGTTTGTTATTATTGAATTTAGAACACATGGATTGATTATTAAGAACAACTTGTTTAGACAAAAAAATTGATATAAAAAAAAATTGGATGCATCTATGCTCACAATATTTTATAAATTATTAATTAATTATCTGAGTATAAAATAAGTCAATGTAACACAAGCATTAATAAATTGTTGGACAGATCAAAGAGTAATGTAGGGCTAAGGTTAAAATGATGACGACATTAAAAAAATAATTATTGTTTCAGAACATATTGGTAAAAAATTTGAAGTTTATGCTTTAGAAGCAACTGCTACTAAATTTCATAGTTATTAAACTCTAAGATTTCTAATTTGAATTTTCAAAATCATATATTTGAAACATAGAATCCTTTTAAGTAAAGTTGTTAACAAGAATAAGTCTATGATTAGGTTTACAAGAATAAAGAATTATATTTTTAGTATCACAAATGGAAGTAAACATGATGCATTCTCAATTTGACAGGATATCAAAATAGTTGGAAATTTGTAAGCAATATAGATTTAAAAACAGGAGTTCAATGAGTGACAAAATTTTAGAATGCTGCAAAGAAGATGCAATCATTTGCTGATCATAGTCCAAATTAGATTTTATTTTTTGAGACAATAATACAAAGACCTAAAACATATTAAATCAGTGTATCAGATGTGTCTCTTGTGACCTTTTGAATAACATTATGAGAATTTAAATGATTTCTTTTAGTATTCCATTCATTCTATTGATTAATCCAAATATCTAGCTTAATAAAATTAAAATAACTCTTCATAACCTTAAGCATAAAAAGTTTGATCTGTTAAGGAAGTACTTAGAGAAGTTTTTAAAACTATTAGAATTTTTTAGAAACATATGGACCCATGAAGTTGTGCTAATTAATCTTACAGATATTTCAATTGTCCCACTCTATAAACACAAAAGAGATAGAAAAGATAACAATATCTTAGAATCATTTTTAGATATAGCACAGAACTTTTTGAATGTTATTTCCAGTAACATACAAAGGTTATCTAAGACTAATTTTCATTGCCAGGCAAATGCAAACAAATATTTTTACAAAGAAGATTTTATATATTGTTTAGTCAAGAACTTTGGCACAATTAATTGAAAAGGTGTATGAAATTATACAGCTACTGCATGATAACGTGAAAAGAAATATCAATACTTATGTTGGAATAAATTGCTATTAAATTAAAAGGTATGTACTAGTATCAACTTTATTTTCCATTTTGATGAGTGATTTTCAAAACAATTTATAGGCAATTTCATAAAGCAAGCAAAGATGCAAAATAAGTTTGATAATAGTTTTTAATTTGAATATCGTCAAATCAAAAATGAAAATTTCATTTTCACAACTTCTAGATTAGGTGTCATGAAACATTTAGAATCTGAGAGCCATTTTGACAAAGAACATAGAAAAATTAAAATTTTAAGGAACCACAGCTTGAAATCAATTTCATTCATTAATTATAAATTTAATAACATTAAGTATGCATATACAAGATTCGAACAACTCTTAAACTTGCATATATTTTTGTGGGTGAAAGAAAAAAAAATTTTTTTCTGAAAATTTATCAGTGAAAAAAAAATCATTTATATAAATATGAAGATACAATGTTAATATTCAAATTTACTAATGTGACTTTTGAATTATGTTTTCAGCCAACTTGCTCAAATTTGGAGTATATTTCATGCATTTTAATAATAATAAAGCCTTCAGACTTGAATCAATCAGTCTTCTGTGTGTACTTTTCATATAATTCATTGAAGAAAATATAATATGTGGTATACTATTTTAAATTAAAACCACTTGTCACAATAATTTATACACGTTTGTATTAATTATAATAAAATTAATATAATTAGTTACAAATTATATATTAGTATAAATAAATATTTTATAATATATTAAATTTTTAATAAAATATATATATTTATTCAAAATAAGAGAGCCGCATGCAACTCCAGAGCTGCTAGTTTACGATCCATATTCTAGATTATAGTAAGTTGATGCTTTTGCTATTCCTGTCAGTTAAAATATGATCTAAAGAAAATTCTTTAAGATTTAAATACAATCTATAAAACCTTTCATTTCATAATAATTGTTTAGTAAGTTCATTTGCTTTATATTCTAGTAATAGAGAAAAAATCTAGCAAATTTTAGCTTGAATGAATTTGTGAACATAAACATTTTGGAAATATTTTAGATAGAAAAGCAAACTTAGATAATGAGATGCATTACAGATTCAAATAACCTACTACTGTATTTAATAATTTATAAGAAAATATACTATCTCAGTGATATAATTATTTCATATAAGTTATATAATAGTATTGATATTCTGCCAAATTTATTTTATGAAAATGAGAAATGACCACTGAAAAAAATTTCATTTAAAGATGATCCATAAAATTTTGAAAAACTAAATTAAAATCAAGTCTAATTGAATGTGTTGATACTGAATCTACTATTGTAAGAGTGTATTATCATTGTAATGGGTAAGTAAAGCAAATGAATAGTAACAGACATAAAAAAGTATTTTATAATGAACTTAAACATGATTTTTGTAGGAGACAAACTTCTTTAATATTATAAAGGTTTTATTAAGGAAAATATAGCTGACTATAGAATACAATGGAAAGCAGTAATTAGTTAGATGTTAAATATTTAAATCATTCAGAAAGAAGTATGTTAAAAGACAGCATTGTAAAATATCAAATAAACAAATCAAAGAAGAGAATATAATTTATATTTCACAGATTGATTTGTATAGTCATTACAAAATTCACACTTAGTCTTCCAATCTATTCTTCTTCTTAAGGAATTACAACAAACACACTTTTTTATGAATATGTATATATTTGATTGACTAAAATCTTTCCCACTTTTTGACTGAATCAAAAAGAAAAAAAAAAGAATAATTCAAAATTATTACAAAATTCGTAAATTTCAAATATATATAAAATTGTACATTTTTATTTAGAATTAGAAAACTTTATAATGGTTCACTTTTTTTATGTATATATTTCATCTACTTAATATTATAATCTCATTTAGACCCATTTCATTGGCTACATCAATGTGAAGAAACACATCCGAAGCATTAACAAGGGTATGCCTGTTTATGCAACATTCATATTAACTTATAGAATAATTATCACACAACTCTAATAATTCAAACAAGTTTTATTTAATAAAAATATATACAGTTTAAAAATTCAAACACTTCAAATCTTGTTTATAGGAAACTTTTTATTAAAGAAAAAAGTCATTTTCGTCAATATCTTTAAAAACATCATCCAAATTATCTGAAAAATAAATATTTTTAAACATATTAAAATAATAAATCGAAAATATATTTTAATACAATTATTTGATGATAAATAAAAGAATATCATTCAATTACAAGTTCCATTTTTCACATTTATCCACACATATTATACATCCGCATAATAACATAAAGAGTTATAATCTTAAGTGTGATTAAGCAGCATTGATATTAATAACATTTCTTTCATAATTCTTTTAGAAGTTCATACTTTTATAAAATATTCCCCATCTCTGAATTCTTCCTTCATTCAAAAGTATACTGCTGTTATTATATCATCATTATTATACAAGGTCAGACAATAAAATAGCTTTTAAGTTTTAAAAATAAATAATATTTAGATAGAGTTAAAATAGATGAGTGAATAAGAGAGAAAATTTAGACTTCATGATAGGGTCAATAAAATATTTTCCACATCGTCCCATGATACTTTTGCTTTGGTAATATTTTCTTTTTCTTAAAGAAAAAATAATAAAGTACTTCCTCGTGATATGACCCTTTTGAAAGTAAATTATGAGAAAGATTTATTTGCAATCACAGAAGATTGTAGCTCTATTACTACCAGCTTCTTTGGAAATTTTTTTTTCCAGTATTTAGATTGCACCTAGTCAATGCAGAATTTCATTTGTAAAAGAAATGTAGAAAATATATAAGTATCTTATTATCAATTGTCTGCCTATATTCCGGTACAACATTAATTAACATTTAGCTATCTCTGTGTGATTGTTACACAGAATGCATTTTTTCACATTGTTTACACCATTTCCTTATAGATTTTGTGTTCTCTGATTGCAATACGAATTTTTTATTCATGAATATAGAATATATATGTTCTCTACTAGAAAGAAGACGATGTCAATTAGAAGAAAATATGGCATTTTGCCATTGGTAGCAACTTTCCATTGTTTTTAGCACATAAAGATAAAATAAGTTTCTGTATAAAATAATGTCTACTATTTTTATTAGAGTTATAACTCAAGATTATTCAGACAAACATTAAAATAGATTTAAATACAGATATTTATCTTCTAAAGATAATAATTACGATATAAAACCAAGAGATTCCATGACTTTAAACTAAAAAGATGTAGATTTCTGCAGCTTATTAGTAGGATCAATAATTTAATTTTAAGAAACAATGGGTAATAAATCTTAATAAAAAAATAAATATATGAATTTCTTAATACAAAGATTACTAAAACCAAACAAGTGGGAAATAAAATAACTGTCAAATTTAGTCGAAATCCATATCAGTCATTTGACAAGAATTTAACATTACAGAATAGTTTTTCAGTATTGCCAGATGTAAAGAAAATTCCAAATGTCTAACAAGTCTAACTATGAACTTCCAGCAAGCTGATTACATGTATTACAACAATCAGTTAATGTTGTGAATTCATCCTAACTCAGTAGAAATTCACCCTCAAAAAATGGATCTGTTCTTATCACAAGTTAAAATAAAATTGACCAAGTCAGATGAATACTTGGCTGATCATAATAAAAACAGGGGATCTACTAAAAATATTAAAAGGTGCCCAAATAAATCATAAAAGCAAATGCAAAAGTTTGCTATAGATATTACAGGACAAAAAATGTACATACTGAATATACAGTATGTTGATATTGTAATCATGTCAGTCATACAGAAACCATAGCTTAAAAAAAAAGCAAATTGCTTAAAAAAAAAAAAAAAAACGGAAACACCCACCTAAAACCAGAAGGACAAAGTAAAATCAAATATCCATGTAAATAATGTGAGAGGAACTAATTCAATCCTCAGATCTTGCATTATAATATATGTAATATATTCTGATATATGTTCAATAAATGCTTTGCATGATGTTTAGTATAGTGGCAGAGTGATGGATTCAAAACTAATGTCTCGGAAATGCAGTCCAATATTGTCATGTATATTCAAATGCCATAAAACCTTCTGAATGATAATTGTTGAAAGTGAAACTCAGTTGAATAAATGAGTATATGCTGTCTGTGATAAGCTAAATAAGTTTGGTGCTTATTTGGTCAGCAAAGAAACTAAAAATCCTCTGACATATTATAACAGATAAAGGCAAATATACTAATGCAGAGAAAGTTACTGCAGTTAAAAATGCCCAGAAACCAACAAATGTTAGACATTTGCAAGCTTTTTTAGGTTTATTGAACTTCTATGAAAGTTTCCTAAAATAAAAATCTCATTTAGCCAAAGCCCCTTTATGAATTTTAAAAAATGGAAATAGAGAGTTCAACAGGACAAAGCTTTCCGAAAAGTGAAGAAAGTGCTAGCATCAGATAAATTACTAAACCATTACTGCAAATAGCAAGTAGTAATTACAGCAGACTCAGATTTAGGTATTGATGCCATAATTTTGCATAATGTATATAGTGGAAACATCCCATCGCATATGTTTACAGAACACTTTCCATGGCTATAGTCAAATGGACAAGAAGGTTCTGGCAATTGTATTTGCAGTAAAGAAATTCCACCAATATGTTTATGAGTAGTTATTCAAAATTTAGGAAAATAAAAAGATTACAGATCATGTTAATCAACATATGCTGAGATAGATAAATGTTCTGGCTTCATATAATTTTGAAATATTATACAGGCTGGGAAACTAGATGAAGCATGTGGATATGTTTTAGAGAACCCAGATAAAAGTATATGCAAACCCATATTAGATGTAATGAAGTCTAGAGCAGTGAACAGCAAGGTTGTTGCTGAATGGACAAAAAATGATGAAGGCTATCAATTAGTAAAAAATTGGATTAAACATAATGACCAAAAGAAGTAATCAAGTTACACGATCCCAGAAGTTTGGAAAATTTGTCCATGTGCCACAAATATATTCTGATGACAGTCCAAATATTGATTCAAACTGATGGGAGGAAATGCATACAACAGCTAATACATCAAAAACACGGGGATTGTACATAAGAAGAAACTAGGTGGCCAGATATGAATTGTGACATAAAAGAGATTGTAAGGAGATATCAAGCCTGTTAAGAAACAGCAAGATTGCTGGCTAAAAAGTTCCAGCCCTAGCTAGAAGTTACAAAAGCATGAAAAAGAGTCCTGCTAGACCATGCTGATCTTTCCATGAATATATATTTCTAGTAGACATTTATTCGTATTCTAATGGGCAGAATATAAATGGTAAAAAAATACAAACTTAGAAATATGATAAAACTTTTAAATGAGCTTTTGCTATGCACAGGTATCCTGAAACTATAATAACTGATAACGGTGTAGGATTCAGTTCAATGCAACTAAAGGACTTTCTCGATTCAGCATGTACTGATACCTCCATACCAACCTGAGTCAAACAAAATAGCAGAAAAGGCCAATCAACATCTTAAATACATTCTGAATAGGATGGAGTATGCTGATATCCACAAAGTGCTAACAATGGTGATGTTTTGCTAGCACTCCATGCTGAATTCAATTACAAAGAAAAGAACTACTCATGAAGTGCCATGTAAGGATACATATGTCAATACTAATTTCTGACAAGATTGATAGAATGTAAAAAGTGAAAAAATAGACTGGCTGGATAAGAGATACCTTAAGAAAAAAATGGATACCTAGAAATATAAGTATAATACTATCTACCCAAATATTCAAAATTAAATTGGAAAACAATGGAGTAGTAAGACAGTACATTAATCATTTAAAAAAATGTTTAATTGAGCGAATAGAAATTGTACATGAAAGTACAGATTTGGTTATTACTTGCATTGAAGATTTTTAAAATGATAATGATAAAGCTAAAATGAATATGTCTGTCAACACTAAAATAAGTTTAGAAGAAAATTCTTGACGTCAAGTTAAATAATAACTTAAAGCCAGGACAAAAAAGAAACAATTGAGCAGAAAGGGAAAAATTCAACTTATTTAGAACTGCCAGAGAAAGAACTATGTTGAAAAAGTTACAATATCATTTCTTGTGAAAGGGACTTATAGCTAGAGTGGAGGGAAGGTATTGCAGTGTACTGAATGGTCTATGATAGGGGTCGGCAACCTTAGGCTCGCAGGCCAGATATGGCCTGCGAGAGATTTTTGTATAGTCCTCCAGCTTAACAACTAGACATCAATTATTTAGAGATTAGATAACTAGGAGCCAATGGTTAGATATCAGTGTACCGCAAACGTTTAATAAAAATTTATTCACAATTATTAAATCTCATCACATTACTATATCTGCATATACATTTGTTTTCATTCTTATTTTTCTATACTGATTTCTTTTTTTTTTCTCTTTCCTTTCCTGAAGTTCTTTTTTTCTGAGCAAAAACAAATCCATAGATACTAAGAAAACAAAGGTAGATCTTGAGTGCTGAAATTTTAACTGAGATTGGACACTTAACTATTTTTTCATTGAGCACTTTGGGAAATGTATTTGTTTGACTTGTCAAGATAACCATGCCATGATTCAAATATTAAATAGAACTATGAAACTCATCATAATCATTACAACAATTTCAATGGAAAAACACGAGAAGACAAAATTGCACAGATGAGAAATAATTTAACAAAGCAGTCATCCTTTCATAAGAAAAGTTGAAGAAATTGACCAAAACACTCTTGCTAACTATGAAGTGTCAAATATAATTGCAGAAAAGATGAAACCTTTTACTGCTGGAAAATTGTTCAAAGAATGTATGTTGAAGGTAGTGAATGTTGTTTGTCCAGAAAAAAAAAAACGGAATTATTTTCTGCAATAAGCTTATCAGCAGGAACTGTATAATTAAGACGAATTGAAGAACCAGCAGGAAATGTCAGAAGTGGCTAATAGGGCATTTTAATAAATCTAGAGTATTATTTCATTGCTACTGATGAAATCATATATGACAGATACTTGCCAACTTGAAGTATTTGTGAGGGGTAACAATGACATTTGATATTGTGGAAAAATTTGTACAATTGATTCCTATGAAGGACACTAACACTGGAGAAGATATTTTGGGAGGCATTATAAAATCTATTTCTGAAATAAATCTTGATTTATCAAAGCTTATTGGAGTAACCACAGATGGAGCACCAGCGATGGTTAGAGAGAAAAAGGGGTTTGTTTCATTGCTTCAAGAACATGTTGGTATTGATCACAAACTAATCAAACTTCATAATTCATCAGGATGCATTATGTGCAAAGTCATTGAATTTTAATGATATCATGACAGTGGTCATAAAAACAGTGAATTTTATACTTTCAAGAGACTAAATCACCATCAATTTCCAGAATGTCTAAAACAAATTGAAGCAGAGTTTGGTGATCTTACATATTTCCAAATGTTTGATGGCTTAAACCAAAGAAAAATGCTGGAATGAGTATATGCATTGAAAAAAGAGATTGCTATGTTTTTAGAGAGCAAAAATCTAAGATAATTCTTGCTTTCAGGATCCACAGTGGATTGTCAAGTTAGCATTTATGGTAGACATCATGACCCACATGAACAATTTGAATCTTGAGCTTCAAGGAAGGAAACAAGCTTATATTTGAAATGTTTGGTCAAATTGCTGCTTTTGAAAGAAAACTTTAACTGTGGGAATCACAACTTCAGACAGGCAACTACTCTCATTTGTCAAATCTCCAAAATCACAAAAAAGATATAATACCAGACATTTTTGTGAGGTCTATTCAGGATTTGAAAAGTTAGTTTTCCTCCAGTTTTGTGCACTTCTGGTAATATATAAATCAATTTATATTATTTGGTTCTCCTTATGAAGTTGATGTGGAACAAGTGGCAGAAAAATATCAGTTGGAATTAATTGACTTACAATGTGATGAATTTTTGAAAACAAAATTTCACTTTGACTACACTGTTGACTTCTACAAGAAATATGTATTGCCAAGTGGGAAATATAAAACATCTTGAATAATGCAAAAATGATAGTATCATTATTTGCAAGTACATATGCTTGTGAACAACTTTTTTCAAAAATAAAATATTCTAAAAGTCACTTAAGAACAAGGTTGCAAGATGATCACCTGAATGATGTTTTGCTTCTGGCATCAACAAACATTTCTCCTGATCTGGAGAAGTTAGCAAACAATAAGCAGAAACAAGTGTCACATTAATTAATTTGCCATTTCTAATTGTATTTTGTTTATAGTAAGGAATTTGCAATTTTTTGTTGTGTTTGCAGTAAGTAGTTGTTTTACTGTTATTGCTACAGTAAAATAAGTAACCTTGTTTAAACAAAATTACATTGATTTCCTTGTTCTCTTTAAATATCCAGATCGAAACAGCTTTCTGGACAGAGCGGTCTAAGATCAAGATGATTTATTTGTAATACATTTGATATCATGGCCTTCCTTCACGACACTACATAGCAGTCTGACCCTCTCTCTCCAAAAGGTTGCTGTCCTTGGTCTGTGAAATAAATAGTTACATGCATGTGTGTGTCAGTGACGAAGCATGACTTTTTTAGGAACGGAAGTACACTACATAATATTTTTTTATAATGTTTTTATTTTACTTGCCACAACAATTTTTAAATAATAGCTAATATATACATATTACATACATCTAAAAAAATCTGGAACTCTCTTATCTGTAAATCAGACTGTGATTAGTTTAAGTATAGAGAATAAAGATATTTTTAATTTCTAAATGCTTTTAAAATTCTTAAATTTTAACTATTAATTACATTTTATCATTGTTTGAACTTCTTATAATCAACAAATAATGTGATGATCAAACTCATTATTTGCCTTATATAAAAACAGTTCAACTATTGGTAAAAAAATTCAAAGTTAACAGAAATTCCATACAAAAAATAATGAATTTGAATTGTTCATTCTTCTTTTTAATGATTGGCAAAATAGTTTAGAGAAAAATATGGAACTCTTATCTGTTAATCAAACTGTGACTAGTTTAAGTGTAGATAGAATATTTTTATCTTCCAAATCCTTTTAACATTCTTAAGTTTTAATTTTAAATACATTTTAGCATTGTTTGAACTTTTTATAATCAACGAATAATGCCATGGTCAAATTCATTATTTGCCATATATAAAAACAATTCAACTATTGGTAAAAAAATTGAAAATCAATAGAAATTTCATACAAAAAATGAGTTTGAATAGTTCATTCTTCTTTTTTTCATGTTTAGCAAAATAGTTTAGAGAATTTTTGATTGTATTCTCATCCTTGGTGTTCGCCTTAAGGTGGCGTTGATGCTAATCAAAAACATATACATATAACGATTCCGGGCCGGACCTAAATGATCGATTTGATCTAAAAAGATCTGATTTCTTAGATTTGTAATAAAATATTCTACTAACTAATACTATTATATGATGTTAGTTTTTTTTTCATTTTTGTAAATGTTTATTAATCTTATCTTGTTTTTGACTTTGTGTGTGTGTCTCTTTAAAGTTACGGTGTTTTTCTAATTTTTTTTGACTTTACGTGTGTCTTTTTAAAGTTACGGTCTTTTTTTTTTTGCAAGAGTAAATCAATAATTTTATTCAAAAGCAAAACGTAATAAGTAAATGTTTATTAATCTTATCTTGTTTTTGAGTTTGTGTGTGTGTGTCTTTAAAGTTACGGTGTTTTTCTAATTTTTTTTTGACTTTACGTGTGTCTTTTTAAAGTTACGGTCTTTTTTTTTTTTTGCAAGAGTAAATCAATAATTTGATTCAAAAGCAAGACGTAATAAGTCAATGTTTATTAATCTTAGATTGTTTTTCAGTTTGTGTGTGTGTGTGTCTTTAAAGTTACGGGGCTTTTTCTCATTTTTTTTTTTGGACTTTAGGTGTATCTTTTTAAAGTTACGGTATTTTTTTTGCAAGAGTAAATCAATAATTTGATTCCTAAGCAAGACGTAATAAGTCAATGTTTATTAATCTTAGATTGTTTTTGAGTTTGTGTGTCTTTAAAGTTATGGGGTTTTTTCTCATTTTTTTTTTGGACTTTATGTGTGTCTTTTTTTTTAAAGTTACGGTATTTTTGGTCAAGAGTAAATCAATCATTTTATTAAAAAAGCAAGACGTAATTCTAAATCTATCAAAAGTAACGTAATTTATATACTACAATTTAGAATTGATACCCGACTACTATTATTAGTAAGGACTGTCATTAAAAGACTCGATTGAAAAATGATACCCGACTAATTTCTGTCTTCTTTTGGGGGGGGGGGGGGACAGTGATGAATCAGAAAGTGGGTTGTTTTTGTTAAGTCTGTCTATATAAAATGGGTACTGTTATTGAAATACTAAATTTAAAAATGATAGTCGACTAATTTGCGTTTCTTTTGACAGTAATTAATCAGAAAGTGGGTTTCTTTTTTTGTGGTAAATCTTGTGTATGTATAAAAACAAACAAACCGTAATTCAAAGACTCCATTGAAAAAAATCAAACCCTGTTGAATTTGCTTTTTTTTTTTAAAGACAGTAATTAATCAGAAACTGGGTTGTTTTTGTTAGTGTGTAGATATAAAAACTAATCTTATTTTGAAATAATAAATGTAACAAAACAAAAAAACAATAATACCCAACTAATTTTATTTTTTGGACAAGTAATTCCTAATAATTAGACAGTGGGTTGTTTTTGTTTGTGCGTATATATATAGCAAAAGTAACTGGTCATGGACGAATTCTCGCGAAAACGGTACTTTTCGCGTGAGCCTTTATTATTTTTTTTCCTTTCGCACCCTTAAAAGCAATTTTTGAGGGTTACCCCTTCGTAATGGAATCTTCAGGACATTATTACTAAACTTACAACAGTAAAGTAAGTTACAACACATTAAAAAAAATATACGTCTTATCAAATTTAAAAAAACTACGACTACTTCAAATACACACACTCTCACCCGAAACTACAGAGAAAATAGATATTATACTATTACGAGAAAATGATGAACAAAATCGACTACTATGGCAGCCAATCAAGGCATTTCTTTCTCTTTGCTTTTAGCATAGAAAAAAAAGCCATAACCGGCAGCCATCGGGAACTCTTTCTGTGTTTTATCATAGAAAGAGGTCTCTTTGTGTTGGCTTTTGTTGCCGCCTCCTCCATCCAACATAACGTGAGGACTTTTCTGCATTTATAACGTAGAACAATTACTCTTTGGTTGGGTGAAGGCCAGTGAAATGGTATATTTCTAGGAATTTACCTAGAAGTAGCGACATCTTAAGGTGAACACCAAGGATGAGAATTTTTTTTATGTTTGGCAAAATGGTTTATATCCACTAATGTACATTTGTTCTTACTATACTATGGTATGTGAAACTTGTTGGATTGATTTTGTGAGGTTGAATATGTACATATTTTAGTAAATCTTTAAAATTGAATTTTAGTTAAAGCTTTCAAACTTTTTAGTAAATTCTTCTACAGAAGCATTCATTCCTTTTAATACATGAAGCCTTTGTCCCCGATATGTGTGTGTGTTCATAACTGATCAATACACAACATATTGTAGTCATTCTAAAAATAATGAAATACACAGTAAGTAAAATTATGCAAAGTGCAAGATAATCTGGATAACCTAATTTGCATAAGAACAATAATGAAATATGTATACAAATTAGAAGTGCTATTAAAAATGTCTGCACATCTTTAATAAAAAAGAGAGATGAAGTTAAAGTCATTTAGACTGAGTCATAGTTAGTTGAGGGAGCAGTAAGGTGCTTTCTAAACCTAATGTCAGTGAGTAGTGTAATACTGATGAAAAACTAATGAAGAAAGTTATTTATATTGAAATGAAATTTTTTTAATAAAAGTGTTGATAACAGCATCAAAATTTGAATTAAGACATTGTTTTATGGAATTCAATCAGCAAGTTTCTAGTTGAACAGATTAACCTATTACTAAAATTATATGTATTCCGAGTCATAAATTCATTATTGTTATAAAAAACTTTTGTGTTTATTTTCAAAGTATAATTAAAGAGTGAATAATTGCATAGATTAAAGTCTGGTCCCATACATATCAGTTCCTAGTGCCACATTAAGTACAAATAAAAAACTATTTTTAGACACACTTTTTGATAACAATTCAGGTTTAGATGATGCAAACAGTACTCTGAAAATATATTATTATGGAATAATAATAAACATTACAGGTTAATTGGTTTGAGGATTATTGGTTATTTGAAAAATATACATTTGATGTTACATTTTATTTATGATGAAACAGTTTAAATCAGCTTAAGGCTCATACTGCACATAAATGGTGTACAAGTGTGTGGTCATTTACAGCATTTATATACAGATTAAGGTATTTTTTTTTTCTACTGTAACATTCCCAAATCAATTTCTGGCTTTTGCCCTCATCAGTGAAAACTAGGGTTCAAAGCTAAAATTACTGCACTTATGAATCTAGCAGCTACCTTTATATTATTCAAAAAAAAAACAAAAAAAATTTAAAAACCATTAAGTTTTAAACCCAAATTCATTTATATAAAGCTGACACCAGAATTGCTACATATTTTCAGATCTAAATTTCATGTTCTTTGCACTTTGGTGAGAAATTTAATAATATCACATGACTTTTTTATATACTTATTCATATGCATCCAAACAGTTCTTTTCATTCTACCCTAGAACCAATGAAAATCAGATGGTACATTACTATACACCAGACCTAGATTTATTATTTCTGGTTTTTGCCTTCATCACATAAACAAGCATATGAAAAAATCATGTGATATTGTTGTTGATATATTGTAACATTAATACATGTAGAAATGAATATATGAAATTACTTACCATCTTGCCAAATTTTATCCTGAAGATTGTTTTCATTTTTAGTTCCTAATGATGACACTGAAGAATTATTACTTTTCTTAAATGCATCATTTTTAATAGAAAAATTGTTTAAAAAATCGTAAGAATTTGTAACATCTGTTTTTGTATTTTCAAGATTATATGATTCATTTTCTGATATTTTAAATGAAGAAGGAGTGGAGATGATTGCAACCTTGTTTGATTTATCACTGTTATTTCTGCTTCCAGGAAAGCATAAAACATTTGTATTTTGCACCGGATCATTATTAAAATTGAAGATGATTCTATTATTATTATTATGTTTTACATGATTGAATAAAGATTCAGAAGTATTATTAAGTTGATTTTTATTTTCAGAAGTTTCCATTTCAAAGTGATTTGAACATTGTTTTTCTATATTATTAGGATGTGAACATATTTTAGTGTTTAAAGTTTTCTGTTTAAATGGATTCACTTGTATTGATGAAAAGTTTTTTTCCTTAGAAACATATATCCTTAATAAATTTTTATGAGTAATATTTAAATAATGTTTTCGAGAACTTAGGCTTAATACACTTACCTAAACAGAAAATAAATAAAAAATTATTTAAAAAATTAACATTTACATTAAATATATAAATTTAGTGTATATAAATCTGACTTTTTTACACAAATTTAGGACTGATTTATCCAAATTATACATTATTGCTAAATTTTAACTGAAAACTGATAAGATGAATTCAAGCATAATTTATAGCAATAAAATATATATATATAATTTTTTCATAAGAATCTAAATATAAATATACAATGCAAAAAAAAAAAAAATGGTATTATGAATTTTATTTATCAGATTTAGGACATTGCTATTCCAAGACCAAGATTTCAAATCTAAAATCTTTAGATTGGAAAAACATAAATATCAAAATTCAGTATTAAGATTGAATCTGAGAATAAACTGAGTAAAATTATAATATTTTTATTATTAACTTATTATTTTGTTTTAGTTATTGTTTATATAAAATAATATTTTATTTAAAATTAGTAGCAGCCATTCCAACTTCAAAAAAAAAAAAAAGCTAAAAAGACAAAATAATAAATAGTACAATTGTGTAGTAATTATATAAACTAATCCATTAATTATAAATATGTCTAAATGTAAAATGAAATAATTTAAAATAATAACAAACATAGTAATTTATACAGATTTTACTGCCAAAAAGCAAATAATTTATAAAAAATCACATATATTTTCTGTAATCTTGTCTCATGTTCCTCGAAAACTTAAGTTTCTCGATTTAAGATCATTACTCCATCTTCTGCTCACATCATCTACAATCTCTTTCAGCATATTTTGCTTAATTTCTTTGTCTCTAAGTACATCTCCTACCAATTTCTCTTTGTAATTTTTTTTTTAAAAAAAAAAAAAAAAACTTTTTCATTTATTCTTTCCAACACTTCTACAATGCTAATCTATTTTTTCCAATTTTTCTTCAAATCTACTAATCTTCTTTGAAGTCAATCTTTTTATTTTTTCCAGTTCTCCATATTACTCATCCATTCAAAACTAAACTCCAAATAAAACAATCAACAAGCTTCTTTTTTAGATTTTAATGGAATGTAGATTTAACACCCTATCTTTATTAAGAACCTGTTCACATATTGCAGCTCTTTTCTCATTTTTTTATTGCTGCTTTCAAGTATAAGTCACCAAATTTTCAAATATTTCAAAATACTAACCTGTTCTATAATTTTCTATCTAACATTTACTCTTAATCTTTTCTTTTCATCATCTATTTTCTTTACTTTAGTTTATTTGCATTTATTTTCATCTCAAAATTTATATAAGCTTTCATTTCTACATAACATTTATTAAGATTATTCTTATTACCTCCAAATATTGATGTATCATTAGCAGATCTGATCAATAAGCTGTAATACTTTTCTTGTCATAATAATAATCATGTATTAAAAAAAATATAAAAAATAAAAAAAGTCCTTGTTTTACACTTTTTCTATAGTAACTTTTTCATTAAAAAGTCAATTATCTTGGTTCATATCATATCCAATCTATGCTATGAGATCTATTGATTTTCAGTATTTTTTTATTTTCAAATTCTTTATATATATATTTATTTTCAAATTAAGTATATATGGTAATTTTACTTTTTATTATTTTTGTAAAGAAAATAACATGATAAAGAGAACATGATTTAAAAAATGTAAAGTTCACATATTTTAAAAGGCATCAAATGATATGAATATATTTATTTATATTGGATTCTAATTCAGATATAATTTACAATAGCTTTAAGAATAATCTCATAGACATATTTGAGAGAATAAAATATTATGAGTAAAAATCAGGAGAGTTATTAAGAAATTAAAAATATAAGAGATAATTTTTCAAATTTGTTGGATATAAATATATATATAATCATGATAATTCAAATAAAAAAAATAGACAAGAAAATTTTTTAAAAATCTGCTACCAGATGATAGATTATGAGAAAAGTAACCCATCACAAAATTATTGACCTTGCAATTAAATTAATAAAATTATAAAGAAGTGGAAAATATAAATATACGAATGAAAAGAAAGACTAACAGTGAAGTAAAATGTGTAACATTTAAATCAAGACAAGTAACATAAAAAAAAGATAATAAAATTACAAAAAAAGTGAAATATGATTTAATTTATATTAAATCAATGGATGGGAAAAAAGGATCACAAGAATGAAATAATACATGAATCAAACATTGGCAGATTAACATTTGTCAAAGATTGGTAAGTTAATAATTGAGAGGTAAATTTATCTGCAATAATGAGGCAAAATATGTTATTTGAATGCCAGAAATAATAAACCATTTGAATTTTTTAAAAAAGTATAATATAGTTACAAATAATAGGTTATGTAAAATAAAAAAAAAAGTAAAAATTAAAGCTGATACCAAATATGAAAAATGCAGAGAATTAATAAAAGTCCATTTAAAATATTGAAAGTCGTAGGCAAAAAAAAAAAAACTTTTGAAAGAATTAATTCCTTATTTGCAATAAAATTTTTTTAATGATTTATTATTCAAGTCATGTGATGTTCTAAGACTGGAAATGACAGAAGTTGAGCTGTGATCCAAGAATTTTTAGCACTTAATTTTGTTATACTGTACTAAACACCACAGGTTATTGTTTTTCTGAAGGTTTGTGATGATGGTGTTCTAGCTGTATTTTTATATTGGACTATTTCCATCATCTAATATGTGTGTTGAATGTCTTTAGAAAAGTTTAATTTTTAGTTAAATATTCCAAATGCATTCAACTGTTAGTAATATCACAGCAAACAGGTTAGTATATGCACCAACTGTTAGTAATATCACAGCAAACAAATGTTAATAATATCACAGCAAACAGGTTAGTATATGCACTAACTGTTAGATATCAAGAGCAAACAGTGTAGTATATGCACAACGTTTCGAGAGGTATTTTTCTCCCCTCTTCTTCAGGTGTTGCTGGCCTGACCAGTGACAGTACTAGCATGGGATTCGAACCTGGGTCCTTAGATTCTTGATTATTGAAATTTAAGGTAACGCCAGTTGGTTAGAGCGTTACCTTAAATTTCAATAATCAAGAATCCTAGGACCCGGGTCGACTAGTATGCACTGTCAGGCCAGCACCCTGAAGAGAGGAGAAAATACCTCTCAGCGTTGTGCATATACTAACCTGTTTGTATGATATTACTAACAGTTAGTGCATATACTATATTATTAACATTTGTTTGCTGTGATAGTACTGTTGGTGTGATGGCATTTGGAATATTTAACTAAAAATTAAACTTTTCTAAAGACATTCAACACACATATTAGATGATGGAAATAGTCCAATATAAAAATACAACCACAGGTTATGTTTGTAATTTAGTTTAAGACTCAGGAGAAATCCAGTAGTTTTTTTTTTCAACAAGTATAATCTCTTTATATAGAAATGATGTAATGCAGTTAAATATGGAGATTTTAGAATAATTTAAAGCTTAGTATTACAACCAGCTAAAACATTGTGAAGGTATTGAAAAATCATATATACAAAACTTTACATAAGTTGATAGAGTATTTTAAACTAAAAAAAAAGAATAGAGACATTAGAGATGCTATTGGAATGGTGAGAACTTTGATGAAAGACATATAGGAAACAAAAAGTTAATTATTTGTTTGTTTGATCTTGAAAAGGGATTTAACAAAATAGATTGGATTATTTTAATGTTGGGTATTTTGAAAAGAAAAGAAAAATTGAAAAAACAGATAGATAGAAAGAGATATAAGGCAGAAATGCTGTTGTTTCTAGGTTTGTTTAACATTTATTTACATGAATTGTTTGAAGAGGTAAATAAGAATTAGTATTGATAAGAAAGTTCATCCTATCATTTTCTGCAAATGTTGAGAATGTATTTAACAAAATGTTAAATAGGATTGATGAAATTCTTAGAAAATTTGGAATGAAAATAATTACTTCTAAGTCTAAAGCAATAATTATAGATTGAAGAAATAAAAGATTAAAAGACAGGTGGGAAAAAAAAAAGACAGAACAGATGAAAGTGCTTTTATGCATTTAGATAATAATTGTAATGGCTAAATAGGCTTTTAATAAAGATAGAAAGTATTTTCATGTCAATAAAATTAAATTTAAGAAAGAGATTTTTCAAATAGTCTGTCTGAAGTGTATTATATGGAGCAGATATTGTATATGAAATAAAGAGGAGCAAAGATTGCACGCTTATAATATGAGGACTCGGTAAATAGAAAAAATGAGTTGGAATGACATGTTTAACAATGTTGAGGCAGAAAAGAAATTAGGATGAGCATATACCAACAGATAATAAAATTATAAAGATTATGTGGAGGTAAGAGTGGAAGAAAAAAAAGTTGATTGATGATGTAAAAAGAAAAAAAAAAGATTAAAAGTACAACAAAAACAAAAAAGACTTTAAGAATGTCTTTTGGCAACTAATTAATAATAATTATTATTTTTTTAAAATTTTGACTTTCCTGAAAATTTATTTTAAATTTATGTAGTATAAATAATTTTTCAGCAATTGATTAAAATAATTTTTAATACCAGAACAAGTCAAAGAATTTTATAAATTATCACAGAATTTATTTATTTATACGTTTAATTCTATATTAAATAAAGATCATAATATTAACCTGTCTAAGAACAAGAACAGCACCTGGTTGTAATTCCATCTGATAATCTTCAACAAGTTTACCCTGAATAGTTCCTTGAATTTCTCCTTTAAAAAAAAAAATGTTTACATAAAAATATTATACAGATATATGTATATTGAGTATGTATGTACTAATACATATATGTTACCACTACTCTCATACTTAAACCTAAACCAAAAAATATTTTAGTAATTCATTATTAAGGCAATATTACAAATAGTAAATGAAAATTCACTTCCTATCCTTGTTTATAATTTGAAGTAGACCATAAAATGAAAGGCAACGGTAGAAAGTGAACTTCCACTTCCTGCCTATTCATGACATTTTGACAATAGGTTAAGCATGAAGACTGCTGTAATATAATTTACATAAAACTGATCAGTTAGCTATTGGTATTTTAGGTTTATTATATATATTGAATTGTTTTTTTGTAATGCTGATCCTAATTTAAAGTCAGATCATTCACAGGGCTAACCTATGTCTGCAGATAAGTAATGATTTTTTTTAAAAAAAAATAATTCTCATAAAAATTAATAAGAAGGAAATGGCAGACTAATTTGATTATTTGATACAAAATAGAGAAGAGAGAATTCATTTTAATTTAATACTTGCTGTTTATAATGCTGTTATTAAGTTAAAACAAGCATTTAAAATTTAGATTTCAATGATATGCATAAAGTAAAGTTTAGATAAATTAAATAATTTATTAGGTATATAATCGGAATATGTTAACAAGAACAATCAGCAAATTTTAAACTAATTTAAATAGAAATAAAATTATTGATGTATTAACAAACTTCACTTCTCTCTCTTTTCATTTTTCATATAAATAAAGATACAATAAAAGACAAATGACCCCCAAGATGCATTTTGTGTTGAACCAGCACTCATCAGTTGGCCCAGGTCACCATCTCCCATATATATCTTTATTATATGAAGTGTATTTATGTATGGCAATTTTTCACATTTTCTTTTTCAACCGCCGTTTAAACTTACTCCACTCACAACCTCGTTTTCATTCACTTTTGATAAACTTAACTGCATTTATCATTAATCATTCATTAAACTAGAGTTTTTCTCTAGCACAGATATATACTTTAATCCAAGTTAAAAATTAATATATCTAATTTTCTATATTCACAAACATGGATTTTCCACCTTTCTTTTTTGTATGTGTATTATCGTTATCAATGTATTAACAAACTCCACTTCTCTCTCTTTTCAAAATTACAAATAATGTGCCAAAAGTATAGATAAGTCTGCCATATGTCTCTAGAATTGAAAAAAAAAAACCTAAAGAATATATGTGAGGATACTTATAGAGTTAGCTTTATATCACCTCAATCACTAAACAACTTAATAAATAATTCAAAAGATAAAATTCCAGTGGAACATGTCCCTCAAGTTGTTTAATAAAATTACATGCAGTGCCCCATCTTGAAGTTCTGTATATTATGGTGAATTTTGGGCAAATAGATCTACGAGGATTACCCAGCATACATACTTATACAAATAAGCAAAACAAAATAATAAATATAAATCAATTTTCCTCAATCAGGAACTTGCTATGAGTCATACTTCAGTCCCACTGAGGATGATTTGTGCCAAAAAACGCAATAGAAAGAGAAAATATAAGGCGGCTTGGGCAATTGCAAAGGATCCAAATGCAATCAACAAAAAAAATTCATGCATTCCATTGTTAAAAAACTGAACATTTAAATGCTGCATTTACATATTAAGCCTCATTTACATAATAAATTAAGTCCATACTTTTCAATTGCTAAATTAGTACAGCAATATGATTCTGGCAGAAGTCTGCTGAAAGCATGCTTAGTACATTATTTCAACGTTTATTTTTTCGTAATGCTCAATTACAATGAGTTTATAAAAATTAAATAATTTATTTTAACTAAGTGTATTAGAGGCATACATTATTAGAATATTTATATTTTATAAAAAAAATACACAACTGTTTAACTATAGGTGCATGTACCTATGATTTAAAAGATATATATGCAATCACCATGGTTACTCAAAAAATTCATGCATAATAATAAATCAAATTGTCTTTAAAATATAAATACATTATTTAATTAAATAAGACAATAAAGCCAATTACTCAAGGCTTTAATAGGTTTATAAATTTATTGTTAAAAGAGGTTGCCTTGATTGAAGATTGTTGATAGGTTAAGGATTGATATATTTAATTAAATATACTGAAAAATTATAAATCTGAAAAGAGTAAACGTTTTGGTAATGGAAAAAAAAATACAATTATTTAAATTCCAAGTTTATGTTATTATTTTTATTTGTATTAATTATTAAATAATTTGGGCTTAAAATTAAAAATTGTTTTTATTATAATTAGTTCAATATTTAAAAACCAGTATTCTTCAGACAGATGCAATAGTTAGCAAAAAAGTAAATCTATAATAACAATATCTCTCTTGTATAGACATAAATTATTGTAACTATTTTATTAAATGGAAAATAATATAAGCATGAAGTTATAAATTTAAGAAAAGTGATCTTTTTTCTTCAAATGATAAATGTTCTCCATAGTATGTAATCTTCTTTGCATAACTTCAGTTGTTATTTATAAATTATCTGCAAAAATTTAATCTATTTAAATCAAAGGACAGAGAAAAGTCTGCTTAAATATAACCTATAAAGGATCTTGACCAAACAAAGGGATCTGCTTAAACATGCTGTCACATTATCACAAATAATATTTTTTAACAATTTATTATTCTACACCTTGCTTTATGCCAGTTCAGAGAATGGATGAGCATTATAAAAAATTATTTTAAGTACAGTTATTATCTTGTTTATAAAAATATACCCATAGTAAATTCCGTTCATTTATTTAAATTTTTTCAAATATTCATACATTTGTAATACTATTTATGTGTTTGCAAATTCAGTTTTGGTAATCTCAGTATTATCAAGATTTTTTTTTTTTAATTATTATTTAAAATTTCATTGAAATATATCTTCAGTTTTGACATACACTGGATAATAGATTATGATAAAATTACAAAAGATATTTATAATATTTTAACACAGCATTACGCTGTTGCACATGCGCTTTGAAGATTTTAACTATAAATGAATAAATACTAACACTCAACCACATAATAAAGTCTTTGGAAAAGATAGAATGGCCTTATGGGTTTTAAAAGATTAAAATCAGAATTTAAATAGTCTCAACAATCTATAATGAAATATTTCATATAGCATGTAAACTGAAATAGTTATCATTCATTAATTATTTATTTTAATAATTTCCTTTTATTATTATTCTTAATAAATATAAATTCAAAAACAGTAAATTGATAGAGCAAGCAATTGAATTTGAAACAGAAGCAATTCTGCAGATTATTAGAGTTTTAATTTGTATAAGCATTATTTGAATAACAAAATTTATACAATACACTTTAATGATATACTCATTTATTTATTTTTCCTCTATATTAAAATGTGTTTGTTTTTATAAATTATATAATTTATTTTGAGTGTGCATATTGTCAAAAACATAAAAACTATTTACACAAAGAATAGTGCTTGTTAATCAATGTAGTAATAAGTTTAAGTTTTAAATAAAATTGTTTAAGCTGTCAATAATCAACTACAACACTTTCATTTCAATCTGTGTAGGAATAAATGCTTAATATTGGTTACTTGAAAAACAAGAAATAAAAAGTTACAATAATAATTCAATAGTAATAATAATATATTAATTTTTATTTTTCTTATACAAGTATAAAGTTTAATGACTCTCATAAATAAATTGGTAATAATAATTAAAGTGGTAGTAAACAAAAGTATATTCAAGTTTACTTAATTAAAATGTATTTTATGAGAGAGGGGATGGAGGAGAAATTTAACATTTCAATTATATATATTGAACCGGGTGGGAGAAGGTGAATATAAAAAAGAAAAAAAAAGAATAATTACACTCTTTTAACTCTTTAATAAAAAACAAAATTGTGAAAAAACAAAAATAAAATGTTTTACTTCTAAAAAATATTACAAAATTACTTATTACAAATATTACTCCCTCCAATCGTACTTTAATGGTACATCACCCGATTCGTCAGGCAGAGAAGCAAAATACCAAAGGTACTTCTCAGCTTCTAAATTCAACCCCTGTCATTCAAGGCACTTCATATGTTTTGAAGTAAACTTCAGGTGCCAGCTAATTACATGAAGTAATTAACATGCCCTGAATAATGGCTACTAACTCAGCGCCTGATTACTCCTGAATTAGCTCAATTGAAATATAATATAATAAACTGCTTTTCAAAAACTCTTTGCTAAGTGACGATTAGTGGCATGATTACAAGACTTGATCGACAATTGTTATTTACCAAGAATAATTTATTTATAATACTTTAAATTAACTTGTGAACTCATTTATCATCCCTTCCCTGAATAAAATAATGATTCCATATAATATAATAGGCGCACATATTTTAAATAAGCATAAATATTAATATTATATATGATGCACATGCATTCTTCCATATAAACTATTTGTCTGTATGCTTTGGAAAGTTTTATGAATATCTGTTTATTACACTAAACCTATACATAAATAGTTCTTTTATGCTGATTAATAGAGGTTTATTTCTGTTAACTCTGGAGTCCTCAAAACTTGCAACAGCTATAATAATAACTTAATGTCACACTAGGAATGGAAATAAGCAAGAAATTAATATTACCTATGGTTTTTTTTTCGAAACGCATTCCTCTGGATAGACGGTTGTTTTCTTTCTTCTGTGAAGAGTGTGATGTACCAACCAGTTGGCATTTAGATTTACAGATGAATGTGGTTTCCTGCTGCATTTCAATCTGGAAGATAGATGTTCAAGTGGCTCAGGTTGTTAGATGTTCATTGCGGCTAATTAGAGACCTTCAGGTGTTCTAGGACGGTCAGAGACTGGAGTACAATAGTGTACTTCAACTTCTGATTAGCAACACATGGTTTTCTTGGAGTTCACGAGATAATTTTATTTACACAGAGATTGGAAACTATAGTGGCTATTTATATATGGCCCTCTTATTGTTTTTATCCTCCCAAATCAGTCTGATTGAATTTTAAATTAATTAAATTTATTAATTAAAATTCAATTGTATTTTAATTCACATTCCTTCTTAGATTAATCTAACTTTAAATAAAATATAGATTTTTTAATTATTCCCATTGTTGTTTATTGGTGGCCATTGCTAATTAATTATTCCCATTCCATCTTTGCTTATCAGTCGAGCAACCTTTGACTTAACCTTTTATATTACAAGCTTTACTTTCCATTTTTAATTCAACTTCCTTTTATACCCACACACATTTTTTCTTTTAATGTATTTTAAAATCAACTCTTTCATTTATACACACACATTCCGATTTCTGTACATAATTAAATTAACTTTGACACATATTTCATTTCTTTTAAATAAATGAAAAGAAAGCTTTCAGTTTTACTCTTTATTTAGTTATCTTTCCCTCCCCTTTTTAATTGCTTTCCCTTTTTTTTTCTAGATTTATCAAACTTCTATGAATAATGAATCAGCTTTCTTTTCCTCATTCTTCCCTCCGGTGATCTTCGCTACTTTTTTAAACAAAACGAAAATAACTTCTTATAAACGTTTAATACTGACTTCAGACTTTTTAATATTTAAAATTTTATTATACATATGTACTGTTTGACTAGTGGTACATTACACCGCTTCTCCTTTTACTAAAGTTTCTGAAGAGTTGGATAGATTAATGTCAATGGAGACATTGAACAAATCTATTATTTCAAATTGGTTGTCTAGAATGTCTATTATTAAAAATAACAGAAAGATATATATTTGTGGAGATCATCATTATACATTAAATAAAATTCTGTTATTCATTCATTATCTTCCAAATTAATAAAACAAATACTCTTAAATTTGCTGAAGATGAGTGTTTTCAAAAATAGACCTCAGACATACTTATTTTTGACAACTAGTTGAGGATTGAGTTTCTAGAGTACTACCATTGTAAAATTAATAAAGTACCATATGAAATTTGTTTACTATGGCCATATTTCAGAAAATGGTTAAATCTTGCAGCTGGACTACCTGGGGCCAGCCATTATTAAAGAGGCAATTCTTGGAGACTACCAGAAAATATTTTAATAAATTAAAGAAAGCAGACATTAAAATAAGTCTTGATAAATGTATATTTGAAACAAAAAAAGTAGAATTTCTTAGTTTTACAGGAACAATACAGAAAATATTTTCCATATTTCCAAATGCTTAAGATTTGCCCATACTTAAACGTTTGGGTTGAAAGGATAATTTTCACAAAGACTTTATCTTGTGTTTGGAAAGAGAGTATTCATTTATAGTTAAAATCCACAAAGTGCATGTGCATTAGCTTAATGCTGATTATTATTACAGTTTAAAAACATTGCGTTATATAGAATAAATATCTTATTTACAAAAAATAAAATAAATACAATATAAAACAAAAAATCCCAATAACAAAAAAGAGCTCCAGATTTTTAAGGAACTTGTTAATTATGAGAGTTTCATTCAGCAAAGAAGTAAAACAAATGAAGTTTCATTGCTAGTTAAATAGAAAGTTCATTCTTATATATCAGGAAAATGGCAATCATTCAAATAAAATAATATCAAGATCTAAAAATAAAAGCAGTACATGGGAGAAAGAGAAAAAATTGAGATGAATGATTGGAAAGACGTTTGTGATGTATCTTTTGATGGTTCAACAAGCTAACTATTTGCATCCATACCCTTAAATTCAAGCTCAAATAAAAAATTAAATAGATTCACCATTGATAATATAAAAATTAAATTGCTACAACATTAATCAGATATCCTTTTTCCCATTACTATTTCTATAAATTAATCTAGAAGGATTCAAATAAATGATTTACATATTCATTTATAAAATGTTGAACATCAATCGTTAAAAATAAATATTTTTACCAAGAATAAATCTATCTTTTATGAAATCTTGTTTACATAAATAAATATTTTTACTTACATATATTTATTTATTTTATAACTAAATATATATATACATACCTGAAGGATCTTTAAGAATAACACAACTATCCATTGAACTTATGGTTATTGACTTTAATACAACACGCAACAATGGAACTTTGCCTTTGGGAAGACGTTTCATTGATGCCTACATAAAACAATAAGTGGTTATTAAATATCTTTTATATTTTAATGAAAAAAAACACCACTTCAGAAATGATATATTTCTCACCCAACGTTTAACCCAGGCAAGATTCATTTGTTGTAAACTTTTATCCAATGGTTCTAAATCATTCACCATATCAAGCCAAGACTGCTTGGAAAAATCATCCTCAGAATTTTGTGATGAAAAACTAATCTACAATTATAATGAGAAAAAACACAAATCAATATTTAATAATGTTAATTCTCAAAAGATATATATAAATGTAAGTATACAAACCTCTGTTTTTTGAGAAAATAAATCTGGTGATATAGGCCTGGGAGATTTTACTTCTAAAACTTTGACAATATGATTCTGCAATAATATATATTGCACAGTTATATTTTTATACACATTATCTATAAAAACTACAACTAAATTAAATCACTATTACATCATAATTCACATGCATTAATCTTTTTAGTTTACAATTTGATATGTATATACTAGATTGCAATTACAATAAATCAAAATATTATTTCACTAAAGCATTTTTGGTTATATGAATGGCAGTTTTTTTTTATCAAGCATTTTAAATGTTATCAATTATAATAGCCCAGACACAATGAATTTTCAAACTAAGCATTAAGTGACTTAATTTATTGCAAATTCCAATAAAAATTATTTCTCTAAACTTTCTTTTCTATTGCTTACTTCTTCATGTAAAATGTTAATATTATCAAGACTAAAATTGCTGTCATAAATACACAAGATGACAAATGTTTTTTTTATTGGATACTTATAATTTTATTATATAATAAATTATGCTCTTTGATTCTCTTTCTGCAATAAACAGTTCCTCTCCAATATATGAAAACCACATTCAATGTTTAAACTAATTTTATTAATTTTACTCCTGAAGCCTACTCTTTCTATACTAAAACTAAAAAGTCCCTGATTGATTTGGTTTTCTACACCCCAGACCTCCATTTCAACCTTGATGCAGCCTTAGCCCCTGTTGCTTTCTCTGATCATATGGCTCTAATCTTACAACTTACACCTATTGCAATCCCTACACCTATTGATGGACCTGGTAAAACCA
The DNA here is from genome assembly GCA_028023455.1 of Epiperipatus broadwayi. Taxonomy (NCBI): domain Eukaryota; kingdom Metazoa; phylum Onychophora; class Udeonychophora; order Euonychophora; family Peripatidae; genus Epiperipatus; species Epiperipatus broadwayi. The sequence goes on from JAQFVV010006197.1 coordinate 7,010,349, forward strand.
TGCGCATGATCACCCAATCAAATATGACCGAAGCGATAGTGTCTGAGGCATACATCCTTTTCCAGAAAATAAATATCCTTTCCCTTCCTGCTGAGGGCTGGTTTTCCTTCATTGGAATACTTCAGTCCATATTAAATCACCACACCAGGAAAATCAAAGGACCTATGGCCTTCTAAATGACCTAACAGACATTAATTTACAACTTCAAGCATCACAGCAAAATTTCACAAATACAGAAAAAATTATCTTCCTTAAAAATCTCTACAAAATCAAGCAAAAGTCCCTTGCAGAATATATATCCATCAGAAGAGCCAAATGTTTCTTAGCACAACAACACTGCTGGACGAGAGACTGCCTCAGATGGGCACGGGGATACAATAAAAAACAAATCACCCCCTTATCCATTAATACTAATGGAACCAATCTTATTGGCTTTCCAATGATGCAGCACATCAGCAAACAATTCTGCCAATTAATGCAAAAAGATGGAGCTCCTCCTATAAACAGCTGGTTGGATGCTGGTGACCCCGGCGAACATGGCATCACAGAAATCCAAATCAAAAAGAAGCTAACATCTCTCTCTGATGGCGTTCATCCTGGCCTTCATGGCATCCCAAATTTCCTTCTCAAACATCTCAGTCAATTCACTGTGCCAATTATTAAAAAAATGATTGATCACCTAGCCTCCGGCAACAGAAACATAACAGATCTTTACCCAGTGGCACTCGTGCCTTTTATTAAAAAAGCAAAACCACTAAACGACATTAACAGTATCCGGCCAATTTCCATGACCCCATTGCTTATCAAGATAATTGAGTCAGTCATTAAAGATCAAATCCAAACTCAAATTCTTAGCCATATCTCGTCAAACCAATATGGAAAAAAGGGATCATCAACCTCGCATGCTATGTCCAATGTAACTGCACTGTTCAATTACATCAGAGGACATCGTAAATCAAAACCTATTGCTGTCCAGCTGGATGTTGCGGCAACATTTGATTCAGTCCAGATAAACATCCTCCTGGATATTCTGTTGGAATGCGACATTCCAGCCGGGATTGTACAGATGGTCAGCAATCTGCTCAACAACAGAGAGATTTTTCTCTCTCTTGATGGCAAGATCACACCAGGCTTCAAGCCATACAAGTCGATCCCTCAAGGATCCCCGCTCAGTGCCCTTTTCTTCACAGCATACATCAACCCTCTTCTGATGGATATAGAAAAAAACCTCCCTGGAAATTTCCTTCCCTCTCTCAATAAAAACTTCAACGTATTTGCATATATAGATGACATCATGGTTGTGCTTCCCTCCATTAAATACCTTCCCCATCTCATGAACGTATTAAACAGAATTACAGCGAAACTTGGCCTATAAATAAATTTTAACAAATCTTCCATCTGGAAGATAATGTCTGGTAAACAAATTAACTCTCCCTTTTCGGTAAAACCCCAAAGATACATAGGTTTCCCAATCTACAAAACTCCAACTGCAATGGCAAGAGAGATTCAAGATGCAATCCTCCACTCAACTGAAGCCATCACCACTTCACTCTCTAGAGTTTACCTTTCATTATATGGAAAGGTTGGCCTCCTCAACATGATCATAATGCCAAAAATCTCATATTATCTTCTATTCGTTAAAATGTCTAAACAGTTTCAAAATAAAATTAACCGATTATGCACCAAACTTCTCTGGAGAGGAAGGACAGCTGCTATTAGCTTGCGAGGTATCCAACGACCACGCAGGTTCAATGGACTGTCATTACACTCAATACAAGCAATCATTTTACAGAAAACACACAACACTCTACATAATCTGATCCTCTCCTGCGGATACTCTAACATTATTAAAAAAATTACACCGACAGATCGTCCTTCACCCTCTTCCAGTTCATGGATAGCATCCCTAATACAACACCTACAACTTTATAACCCGATAATACCCTTTAACCTTAACCAAAAAATCACCTTATGGGAAGCATACTGTACCGGTCGAAACCCACCACCACCGCTAGTCAAATCGGATTCAAACTCAGCTTAACCAAAACTGAATTCAAACCCAACTCAACAGCTCAGATAGCAGAAATCGACGGCACAGTGCTATGCGCCAAAAACTAGCTCAACGGTTGGTGAGGACTAGAGACCCTTTTACTGACACGAATATCAATTAACTTTGACTACTTTTAAATCGAATCATATGTATGTTCGGGTTGCCAACACAGACAGCGAGTATTAACATTTAAATAATTATAAAAAGAATGATGAACTAAGAAACTAAGTATGTTAGAAAATATTTAATAATAATAATAATTTGTTTTGTTCAATAAAATATAGATTGCATTAGTTACCTCTAGTCTTTAAAAGAATTTATAAATATAATAAGAGTGGCGGTCCTTATCATATGCCAACAAGTATTACACAACATGGGATTCTATGTCTATGCCCCCAACGAAAAATATAAAGGCAGATAAAGGTATTCATTATGAACGGAAATGATTGTTCTAATTTTATTACGGTGGAATGTGAGATTTATTTTCACATTCGGAAATCTATTCATGAAGAGCAAAACGTATTTTAAGGCATAACTTTAATCTTGATTTGAAAACTGATTTAAACTAAATATATTTGAGAATTGGTTCGACTTTAATTTAAATCACTTCATCACGAATTACGAGCACGGAGCGGGTTTTACCGGGACAAAGATGCAACGGTACTGACGAATTACAAGGCAGAGAGTAAAATTGAAAGATGATCGCTAGTCGATGATCGAAGTTCTATGGCGGCTTGCATTTGGCAAGTCTTACGCCCTTTGACTAATGAATAGGAAAGGAAGTACTTTCTTCCTCTAGAAATTTAAATAAGAGAATATGATCACCGACCAGCCTAACGGAGCGGAAGATTGCCTTACGTCAGCAACGTTCGATGATGATGACTTGATAGTCATCGTTGAAAAATAAAACCCATGTAGAATGCTCTACATGATGACTTGACCAATTAATTAAAGTCAAACGGGCTTTTAAGACAACTTATTTGAAAATATTTGGAAACTATATTAATTATGCCCTAATATCGTGCTCTTCCTGAATCTTAATACAAAATAACAACAAAAGTTGAATTAAAATCTATTTAACCCTTTATCGGCCCTTTTGCAATAAAAACATTTAACATTATATTTGAATTAATAAATCAACATTAGTGAAGCAAGAAAATACCATTTTAACATTATTTGAATATATATAAACACTTGTAACTTAGGAGCTGGGGACATAGGTGAAAAACGGAGCTAATAGTTTATCATTAGCCAATTATAAAAATCATAAACATGTAATATTTTCTTTCAACTCGATGATTGATAGAACTTATAAATTTAGTTCTAATGGGTGAGAATTACTATTTGAAATTAATATTATAATATTTGCGTGAGGCAAATAGAACGGGGGAGCTCATCGAGTTGAAAGATTATTGGCATATAATTTTAAATAAACGACATTAATAAAGCATACAAATATATATATTAAATGAACCGCCAGGTAAGAAAAGAAAAAGTTTAAAGACTAGAGATTGAAAGAATTACGCTAAAGATTTACAGTAGCATTTTATAAATATTTTTACATTGAAGAATAAAGAGCTCTTAAATAGGAGGAGAGCAGAATAAAGTTCGAACTGGCCAGAAAGTTTAACGTTCATTTAGAAATATATTACCCTTCCGTGCTGAGTCCTTAATTTACACCTCCAGGTTGTCAAAACGCAGGCACCACTGATTGATTACTGGAACAGCATTTTAATAGCTTTTCATAATTTTAGCAGCATGATCGGTCCGGAAAAGATTCAGCAGCCCCATTGAAGATTTCTCGGGACTTTAGGAACCGTAGCCAGATCCCTGATGTTCTAGCCCTCTATCATGATGAAATACAATTTTTATATGCACAGAGTTCACTGCACTACTCTACAACAAAGCTAGTTTTTTTTTTCTCCTGACTTTTCAGGGCTATATATATTGTCCAGATGCCTTAAGGCTAGCGCTCATTTTATTATCAATGTGTTTTTTTTATAATTAGTTGTTTTCAAATACATTCCCTCGATAAGGCTTTCAAACTAATTAGCTTGAATTCCTTCTCTAATTGAAAATGAATTCTTAAGATTTGAAAATGATTTAATTAGAAAAATGAATCCTTATCTTTTCCAATTCATAAAACTTTACTATTGTTTTTAAGAATTTTAAAGCTTATCGAAGGAATGTAGCTTTTAATCTACGAAACTTTACAAATTATTTAAAGGTGAAAAAAAAAACAAGTATTCCCGATGCAATGAAACATTCGAACAATTATATATATTTAATATTTACAAATATATATACGCACAATCCACGCAATTTAATATATATAAATTCATGAATATTTTATCATGAATTTATTTAGAGAATTGATCAAATTTAAACTAAACTAATTAATTTTACTACGCATTTGAAATAAGTTATTCATTATGGAAATTAGCGTGGATTGAACGTATAAAGCCCCATTGCATCGGAAATTTAAGGTTAGTATTAGGGTAAATAACATGAAGCTAGGATCGAACTCAGATCCGACTGCTTCAATACAATATAATCAACTATAATCAACAACCCATTAAAACCAGCCTAAAAGTAACCAACCAAAGACTCATTACACTCTTCAAAAGATGGAGTCTGGAACCCAAATTCCTTGACTTCATCATTAAAATAAATCTTAATGCACTACCCACGAATTGGTTTCTTTATCACTGAAGAGGTTTTACCAGCATTGACCCTATATGTGGTCTGTGTGCTCGTGAAGATGAAACCATAGACCATATTATACACCGGTGCCCAAGACTTAAAACTCTGAAAGATATAATTATAATCAATTCCAACATAAGACGTGATATGATTTTCTCACTTGAAAATGCCATTCATAATGGATTTTTTTCAATAATAAGGCTTTCTACCTTTGTCCTTTATTCCATATGGATAGTGAGATGCAAAAGTCTCATGGAATTACCCCCGCCACAAATCATACCATAGTTTTATCAAACGCTCAAAAAAATCAAAAAACGTGACCAGCTCCTTGCCTCCAGTAAAGTCTTTGCTGACACCTGGTCTTTAATTGCTTTTTCCTTTTCCTGATTATCAATTCCCACCTACCCAGCATTATAGAATAGTCAATCGTAAAAGAAAATATTCATGTTCATATTAAAAATGCTAATACCATTAAACAAGTTCTTAGAATCTCTTCACTATAGCTAACCACATAAGAGTATAACAATTGTGCTCTCATACATAATCTAGCCAGATGACAAATAGAACATCACATAATCATATTATTGTACAATTTATTCATTTATTTATCCTTTATTAGTATGTAATCACTATTTATTGTTAATAAAATTTTTATTGAAATGAATTTTATTAATTTTATCTGACAAAGACATAATCAAGTCTTATTAAATATGTTAACAATCACACCTATTAACTTCAATCTTATATTCAATTTTTGACATTTCTTCAATAAATGATCTTAAATGATCTTAATTTTTCAAATTTATCTTTATGAAAACTATATAAGCTATGGCTATTATATATCAAATATTTCAAAACTACCTACTTATAAGTAAGCGGCACTTTTGAATGAAGACATATGAATCTTCCTTCTATAATAGATTTGATCAGCATTTTATAATTAGAATAGTTTATACATTTTGAATCTATCAAATCCAAATATTTCAGTGAGTGATTATTATTATTCTTTTCCTTAGACTATTTTAAATCTTTTACATCACTATGATTTTTAAACACATTTATTGAGAATATTTCTTCACCTTTATAAATATATAGTAGTAATTTTTAATTTCACATTATCACACTACAAAACAAAATAGTAAAAACTTTTATAAATATTGAAATTAAGATATAATGAATGATATTTCTGTAGTGTAATTTTCATTACACCACACTCGGAACAATATAGGGACTGGTTTTTATCCACTTTTAATAACCTTGTGGAGGGATATAATCATGAATATATGACCAAAGACATGAAAAAGATCTATAATCCCAAAAATGTATATTTCGTGCTGAATCAGCACTCGGTAGTTGGCCCAGACCACAATATCTTAGACATATCTTTATCATTATTCAGAAAATATGTAGATAGCAATTTACTACAGTTTATTTGATAAGTGTCAAATGTTCTGCCCTCACAACTTTGACAGAAATCACTTCATGAAAGTATATTAATAATTTTTATTAGTTATTCATTAGACTAGAGATTATCCAATATTATTCATTATTGGATAATCTCTAGTCTAATGAATGACTAATAAAAATTATTGAGAAAGATAGTTTCTTAGGTCATCTCTTTTTCATAGTGTATAAATAATTATGACATTATTACTTATAATATTTAACAGATTAATAAAATGTTCCTACTTTTATGATTAATCTTCTATCTGTTAAAGCTATATTAATTAAGTGAATTAATCTTCTATCTGTTAAAGCTATATTAATTATGTGGATTAATGTATTCCTATCTATTAATCTATATAATATAACAAAGAACGATACTACTCTTTCAACCTGTACTATTTCAAATTGTATATCTTTATTATTTTTTAAATAAAATCATAAGATGACACAATAAAGTAATCTTCGTATCCTAATATTTCTTTCAAATAATTACACTTTTTTTTAAATTAAAAAGAAAATCATTTACATTTAGTCATCATTCAGATATCGGTAAGAAAAAAAATCAACATTAATAAATCATAATAATTAATGATAGAATAGCATTAAATTATTAAAAAATAGCCTACAAGAAAAAATTATTATTTCTCTAAAATATAAAATTAATAGAATGTGTTATGGGAATGAGAATGATTGCAAACGATAAGTAATTAAATAGTTTTGTCACTTAGGAGTTCATAAATTTGAGCACCAGAAATGATAGAGCATATAGCTCCAGCATATTTTTTTAATTATAAGTATTTTTTTATCTTCAAAAAGTAGTAATTTTTAATAAAAAATCGCTACTTAACAAACTGCACCAAATAGCAAATGGGGCAAAAAGATTGAGAATCTCTAGATATCAAACAAAAGGAAAAATATTTAATAAAAAATTTTCCCCCTTTTGCATTTATAACTAAAATTTTATTTTTACCCTAAAATAAACAAAAAAAATGGGGGGGGGGGGGGTTAAGGAAGCAATATTAATTGAATCACCAAATTAATAAATTACCAGCTGCCTAATTTAAAAATCTATTATGCCTGGGGAATCACATGATCAATATAAGATCAATAATAAATGTTTGATCACCAGAAGTGACAGGCAAAAATTTTAGTTCTCACATCAACTTCCCAATCTCAACAACAATATTAAAGATAACTTTTCAAATTTGTATACATTTGCTTAAGAAAGTTACATTATTCAGCTAAAAACATTATAAAATAACATAGTAATCAATATTTTAATTTACGTGTTATTAAAAGATTTCATGATGTAATTTGTTACTTAGCTAAAACTATGACCTGATTTAATTCTTGTCAAAATTTAGAATTTTTTTTTTGGTGGCTGAGAATTTTCAAACAAGTTAAAGATATTCTCAAGATAACAGAACCAAGTTTATTTTAACATATATAGATAGATGTCACAGTTGGTGAATAGTGAAAACACATTTAGATATAAAGGCCAACTGTGAATAACAAATAAGCAGTGCTTGATCAAGAGCTCCTGCTGCTTTGTAGAATAAGATTTTGGTTCATCAAGGTTGTTTTCAATACAAAATCCTTCTTCAATCATTTAAATTATTGTATGGCCAAGTTGTCATAAGCCTCTAGTGCCATCATATATTTTCTCATACTAACTGTGACAATGAAGTGTATGTATGTGCAACATGGATTTCCATCCTTTAACTACAAACACAGCAATTCTAACTCCAATTCCTTTTTTTTTTTTTTTTTAGTTCAAGTTCAGAAAGAATTAAGAAAGCAATGATAAAGACAGGCTTAGTTAGCTGGCAGCCCATAGCTGTGACTCTTGTTTGAGGCAATATAATCACTAATGAGATAGTTTGAAACTGGATTTCAGTGAGACAGGAATTTCAGTTGACAAAAATTGAATGTTTAAGCAGCCTTATTCAGGGATCCCCCTGCTTACAATGGAAGTGGAAACGCCTAAAAAATATGGTCTAAATATGGCCTAACTCTCACAATCTGTAGGTTATTACACCTGGTGGATTACTCATTTCAGCAGAAGTAATAAGAATAATATCAGTAGTAATGATAAAGCAAGAGATAACAGTAGTACTATTACAACTCTTTTTTTTTTCTAAATATAAGTATATGGAATGTGCAAACTTTGCTTCATACAAACTCTTTTAGATCAAAATGAAGGATTACACTTGTTAAAGAATGTCAAGATTTAAGAATGAAATAGCAGCTCTTAATCAAACCCATCTCTGGGAGAAAAGAAGTTTAATACAATAGATGGATGGCACTAATAATTTTAATTGCATGTAAATGACTTTTACTGTTGATCAAACATATAACATTTATAAATATAAATACTTCATATATACGATGTGATTGATCTGTGGAGTATTTAATAGATGGAAGGGTACAAGTTTTTTGGAAAGGCAGGTTGGGCAGTGAAAGAAAAATGCACGGTATTTGATTTTCTACAAAGTCTAATTTACTATCTTTTATTGTTGAAATTTCTTGTGGTAACAATAAAAAGCTAATGATCTTAAAACTCATATTGCACAATGGTACTAGTGCTTATTTTGTTAGTTCCTATGTGCTTTCGATTTAAGATTCAAAGAATTTAGAAAAGAAAAGCTTTTATTCCATATTGGATGGCACTATTACAGCCACAACATTAAAAGATCATATTTTTCTTCTTGGAGACTAATACATGTGTTGGAACAAATAGTAAACTTTAACCAAAAATTATTGAAATAATAGTAGTGGTTCTGTAAATTCAAATGGTTTATTACTACTGAATTTATGCATAATACATGGACGGATTATCGCAAACACTTCATTTAGGCAGAAAAACTGCTATAAAGGAATCTGCTGCATCCCTCATTTAAAACAATAGCAATCAATATATTGCATTTTAGTTGGAATCAAAATACAAGAGAAGTTCATATTATATGAGCAATTACAAGCTCATATTGTTGGACAGATCACAGATTAGTATGCTCCAAGATTAAAATATTAGTTGAATTTAAAAATATATATTATTCAAATCATATTTACACACACAAAAAAAACAAAACATGGTATACATTTTTTTTAGAAGAATATACTAAAGTGTATTAAATTTTAATAGCTATTAAACATTAAAATTGCTAATTTGGATTTTCAGGATTGTTATATCATTGAAGAATAGAATTATCTTAAGAAATGTGTTATGGATACAAGTAAATCTCTTCTTGGGCTCACAAAAAAAAAAGAAAAAAAGAATCATGTCTGGTTTCTGACAATGCTCTTGTTATTAATGATTTAATTAAAAGAAAAAAACATATAGTATTTTCTGCTTGATAGAATAATAGATTACATGTGGAAAGCAGAAGTTCAATGACTGCTAAGAAGGCTTAAAAAATGGTTGGTGATTAAAACTGCCAGGAAGATATAGATATTTTCTGGAGACATTTTCTGATATGGTTATTCTAAATAGTTCTTTTTGATTTATTGGAAATAACATATGGACCTAAGAAATGATATCAAAATCCTATTAAATACAAAAATATTGCTTGCTTATGTGATGATAATGATATTTTGAATAAGTGGAAAGAGTATTATGATTGTATTTTGAATAATGATACAAATGATGATTTTTAATGATATATCCATTTTATCTACTCATTTATGTTTAGAAAAAATATTTAGATTAGTCAAGTCAATATTAAAAATGGAAAGGCTGCTGGTCCTGATGAAATACCTGGAGAAGTTTTGAAATACATGTTAAGATTAAAAAATATTGGATTTTTTTAAGGAATATATGGAACTATGACACTGCTCCATAACCGTAGGAATGCTTTTATTGTTCCAATTTTTTTTTTTTTTAAAAAGAATAAACAAAATTGCAATAATTATCATGAAATACCATTATTATCCATTATAGAAAAAATATTTTCAAGAATTTTGTTGAATAGGCAGCTTCAGATATAAATGAATAGTTACCAAAAACACAATGCGGTTTTAAAGAATCAAAAAGCATTATAGGGATGATTTTTGTTGCCAGGAAAATGCAACAAAAACAAAGCAGTGATTTTTATATTGGATTTTATTAATTTAGTCAAGGCATTTGATTTAGTTAATAGGATAGGTGTATAGCATTGTTTGAAATTAGTTGGTTGTCTACCAAAATTTATTCACATTATACAGGTTCTATATGATGAAATGAGATAAAGAATTATTACTACAGATGGAAAAACTGAAATATTTGAAATAAAAACTGGTGTTAAAGAAAGATGTATACTTGCTCCAACATTGTTTTCAACTTTTATGACATTGTTTTTTGAAACTGTTTGTAGGTGGTTTAATCAACGAGAGATCAAAACATGATATAAGTTTGATGGTGGAATTTTTAATTTGAATCCATTAAAAACAAAAACTTTATCTATTTGTTTTCTGCATTTACAGTATGCTTATGATCATGCTATTTTTGCCAGTTAAAAAAATTATTTACAGAATGTTCTTAATATTCTGAATGCAGCTTAAAGTTTTTTTATCAGCCAGTGATAAAAAAAAAAACCATCAGCAGCTTTTTAGTGTTGATGATTATCAACTTGAGAATGTTAATCAGTTTACATATCTTATTAGTTTTATAAGTAGAAAATTTGACTTAGAAATTGAGATTTTTAATAAGACAGAATATTTCATCAAAAGAAAAATAGCTACTGAAAATAAACTAGTTGTAGTAGAGCTGTTATTTTATCTAAATTATAGTTTAAAAGTGAAAGTCTGATATCCTATCAGTGCAATGTAAAGATATTACAAAAGGTTAATTTAAGGATGCTCTGTAAAATTTATAAAAATACATGGCAAGATCACAAAACCAATTAATATGTTCTTCAGCTTACTAGATATGATACTATTGAATGCAATATTGTAAAATCCCAAGTGTTATATTAGAGAATAAAATTAATGAACATTGGAAGACTTGTTCATCATCATCAACCATTATCAATCCACTGCAGGATGAAGGTCTCTCCAAGTTCAATCCATCTTCTCCAAACTTTAGCTTCTCTTCTCCATATCATCCCTGCACATTTTCTTAATTCATACATCCATCTCACTTGTGGTCTCTTTCTGGATCTTTTACAATCTCTTGGAACCAGTTTAAGATTTCAATTGTCCACCTATTATCATCTCTTCTAGCAGTATGTCCAGCCAACTCCATTTTGGTCTTTTAATGTTTTCAATGAGGTCAGTAACACCTGTTTGTTCTCTTGCCCATATATTGCATTTTCAATCTCCTCTTGTTACTCCTAACATGAATCTCTCCATACTTCTTTGAATGGTCTGAAGTCTCAGATCCATAAGTAAGAACTGGCAAAACACATTTATTAAAAACCTTCCTTTTCAAACACATAGGCATATTTCCTTTTAGCATCAAATTATTTCTACCAAAAGCATTCCAACCAAGTTTAATTCTATGATTAATTTCATCCATTATGTTTCCATCTATACTAATAATCTGACCAAGGTATTTGTAGATGTTAACTTCTAACTCACCATAATCAATCTTTATTTTCATATTTTGAGAAAATCCATTGAACATTACTTAGTCTTTTTAACATTTATCTTTAGTTCTACTTTCAACTGATAACTCCTACAACATTTTCTGCAACTCTAAAGCATTATTTGCAAAAACAACTACATCATCTGCAAAATCTAAATGATTTAAATAATCTCCACTTACTTTCACTCCTTTAGCTTCCCATTTTAATCCACAAAATACTTCTTGCAGCACTGCTGTAAAAAGTTTGGAGATATGGAGTCACCTTTTCAATGTTGACTTTACTAGTATCATTTGACTAACAGAAAATACATATTTCAAGATTGTGATGTTCTTAATAAATTTAACACAGGAAGTGATCATCGATTAGTAAGATATGTGTTAATGCAAAAATCGAGAGACAAAAATTATTAAGAAAAACAATATTTACAGTTGATATTCCTTATCTTCAGAAAGGATTCTAATGAATTTAAATTAGAACTTACAAATTGGTTTCAAGTATTAATAGATTTTGAACATGATTCAGATTTGAATGAAATTAATAAAAAACTAACTGATACACTTTTAAAAACTGCAACAAAGATAGCTGGAAGAAAAAAGCAGTAATTGACTAATAAAATTTCTACTGAGACTAGAGAATTTATGAAAAAAAGAAGGAATATGAAGGGTTACAAAAATGATGCATTAAAAAGTATTGAATACCTCAAATTTTGTAAAATGGTGTGGAAAAGAGTTGAAATTGATATAAGAAATTATAATTGTGAACTAGCAAGGAAAGCTGTAGAAGAGAATAAAAGTCTTAAGAGTGTAAAACAACATTTTGATATTGGTAGGAAATTTATATCTGCAATAAGAAAAAAGATGGAATTATTACTAAAAAGAGAGATGACATCATGAAATGGTAGAAGACTTCTATCAAGAATTATATAGTAATAAAGAAGAAGTACCTCCTATATCTATTATATCTTCCGAATTGCCCAGAATTTTAAATGAAGAAGTGAGACATGCAATTAAATTTATGAAGGGAACGCTCCAGATAATGATGGAATTAGATAATAGATACATTAAAAGAAGCAGGTGAAGAAATAGAAATTTTTTTAGCAAAATTATATACCAAATGTCTAAATGATAAAGATGTACCAGATGATTGGAAGAATGAAGTATTAATATTAATATTTAAAAAAGGTGATAAAGAAGATATTAGCAATTACAGACCTATCAGCCTTTTTATCAGTTTTATACAAAATTTTTACCAAAATAATTACAGAGAACATTGGATTTCCACCAATCAAGAGAACAATTCTGGATTTAAAAGTGGTTTTAGTACAGTATATCATATCCAGGTATTGAGAGAAGTAACACATTATGCTTTGGTTTGGAGATTATGAAAAGGCATTTGATTCTATAAACATTTCTTCAGTGATTAAAGCATTGGATCATCAAGGTATAGATTCTGGATATTGTCATATTTTAAAAAAGACTTGTTAAAGGTATGGTTAATTTGAGTTTGTTTTTCATGGGCGGCATGGCAAGAGAATGTATTTAAGTATTTTCATAAAGAAAGGTTTTCTGTTGAGGAAACTAAAAAACAACAATGTAAAATATCAAGTAAATAGAAAAATGGACCAGTATATTCATAAGTAGATATATATGTGGTTTACAGATTAGCTTGTATAGCCACACAAAACTTATTTCTAGAGTAAATTTCTCTCTCTCTCTTCTTTCTTTTTTTTCTGTTGAAATTGAAATGATCACATTAATTTGATGAGTGGCTGTTTATTATTACTATTAGCTCAAAAAAAATTAAAATTTTAAGATCATGTACCCAAAATTTTATAAAATTTTATGTTGAAATCTTAATATTTTTCCAAATTTTAATTAAAAAGAATAAAATTGTTTTATCATAATCTTAAGATTAAATAATGCCATGATTTTAATATAATACAAAATATATATAAATTTCTCACATTTAAAATAAATTCTTATTGATTTGATTAAACAAAATAAACTTGAAAAACTACATGCAAATTAGAATGAAAGTCAGTAAAATTCTTATAAGAAATAAATACACTATAATTGGAGAATGAACATACTGCTTTTTATAACATATATAATTAATCTCTTGCACTTGAAAATAGACTAGTAAAGGCATTTCTTTGCTTGTTAAAATACCATTCAGTAACGCATTGTAACTGAAGTATGATAGCTGCAAGTATTTTTAATTAAATTATCCCCTCTTTTCTTTCAAAACGTAAGCTTGTGGTTAAGACCTGTAGAGGTCCCTACTATCGCATTTTTACGTGCACATTCTTGAGGTTACAGCCTTAGTAAATATTACTTAATAAACATTATAAAAATAAGTAATTAAAGATTTCATTGTTATTTTTGTTTAAAATTTCAAAATAAATATAAACTGAAAAGTTATGACAGAAAAATTGAAATGTTATATTTTAATGTAAATTTTGTGATTCTTTTTATAAGAACAACATAAAAAAAAAAATCTTAGGTTAGTACAAGATTGGATATGTGATATAAAACCTGGAAGAAAATTTGACGCTTGCAGAAAACAATTAAAAAAGGAGATAATTGTGTGTAATATTGTATTATTTTAATAATCTAGAATTAATTATTAAAAGTCTTTAAAAAAATTCAAACCTTTTAAAATATATTCTATTATTAGAAAAAAACACATGAATTAATCTATAACATAATGCTTGATATTATTTTCTTTTTTCTTCAGATGTTGCTGGCCTTCCCAGTGACAGCATTAGTACAAGTATGAGAATCAAATCAGAGACTTTTAGATTCGCGAATATTGAATTTAAGTTGACACTCTGACCAACTAGACTCTTTTGTCAGAGGCAACTGTCTGTAAAAATTTTATATACTTATCTACAAGCTAATCTAATATTGTAATTCTTAATGATTGGAAACCATTCACCAATCTTGCCCTTAAGAAAAAATAGAAAAATCAGGAGAACTCTCGTATGTAAGTATAAAAAATTTCTACTGAGTGTTGACTTTGATAGACTAGCCTACTTGGTTAGAGCTTAAATTCAGCATTCATTAATCTAAAAGTTTCAAGTCTGATTTCCATTGCTAGTATTATCGCAGATTAGGCCAGTAATACCCGAAGAAGAGAAAAATTATATCACCTAAAATGTAGTGTTATATCTAATCTGTGTGCTGTAATTAATGGTCAAATGTATTTGAAAAGTTTGAATTTTTTTAAACACATTTAATTAATGATTAATTCTAACTGATGAAAATAATATATATAATTACAAGTAAAATGACATTATAATAAACTTTTAGACCAATAGATAACTGCATATTAATCTAATTAAGAAATTAAATCATGTTTTAATGTAACAGACACAGAGTTTCTCTATCAAGATTTAAGCATAGAATATTTAAATAAATCTCTTTCTTGTATCAATGAATCATCAGTTGGAAAAAAAGTTTATGAAAGTAAAAAATATTGCAGAAAAAAATAATAATATAAAAATCTTTCATAGACTAAAAAAAAATAATTGAAAAAGGATTAAGAAATACTGAATAAAACACTAATATAGATTCAAAAACGATTTCCAAACTGAAAAAAAAATTTAAACAAGCACTAACCACAGAAGAAAAATTTCACATTTTAATGTTTTATCTAAGAGTTAATCATCTAGTGCAGGGGTGGGCAAACTTTTTTTGCTGAGGACCACATTGTCTTTCATAACACTTCTAGCAGGCCGCAAGTAACATAAATAGAAGTATTATTTGAAAATATAATTTTCATACAAATTTAATAAATATGTTTACATAAATCATAAAAATATATAACAAAAAAATATTTTATTTTCTTATTAATGAGATTTATGTAATTGTCTACAATTCTGCTCTAAACTATCATAATTCAGATTGAGACTATAGTACCTATTCGTAAAATTGCATTTAAATTTGAATCTGACAAAAGACTTATTCTTTGATTTGTTTATATTAAACCACTCAACATCACATGATCACTATCTCATACTAGCACAATAATTGTTATTAAACAATTCAACTATATGGAGAGTTTTGCTGTATTTGTTTATATTCATACAGGAGAATGTCTGTTCACAAATATATGTTGAAGCAAACAGCATAAACATTTTTTGGGCAAAGGTTTTCAAATTACAAAATTTTTATGAATTGAGTATGCATAAAAAAAATCTGAGTATCATATTCATAAAAATTTCCTTCAGTGCATTATCTATCAATTCAAATTGCAAATTGTTTTTATTAAAGATAATTGATCTGCATTTCAGTTCAAAGTTTATGTTTGCAATTAAAAAAAAACAAGTTTATATAAACAAATTTTTAAAAATTAGTTTCATTGATTTGAAAATATTCACACATTTACAAATCAAATTTTATTTTATTCTTAAAAGACAAAAAAAGTATATACATTCATCAAATACAATATTATTTTATTTTTAAAAAACAAATATATATATATGTCAATTATTAAATGGTTTAGCTATATGTAAAATCTATAGGATAATATATATATTATAACGTTTTCCGTCTTGCTAGACCTCTATACGCATTATAAAATGCACAGTTGATCAAGTTATGTCAAAAAGAAGGAAGTTGTATTTCTATTTCTAAAAATATAACTATATTTCCTGATCAACTCGGCCTAGCAATTGTTGCGAATTACACCATCAACAAAATCAGCTTTTAATTTATTTGAAAGGCGCCAGAGTTCTACAAGAATCCACTGAAATCGTCACATAACATCTCGCAAATTAAAAGAAAAATGTATTTTTTAAAATGATCGGTAATTATATTTTACCGTGAATTAGAATTATTTCCTAAGTATCATTATTATTCCTAGAGCTTATTCAAAACATATTGGCAAAGGTAAATTATGTTTTTAAATCTTACTAAACTAATAATAAATTTAATAATAAACACTAATCAATATTATTAATAACGTACAAATGAAAATTGATATTAACCTAAATATTTTTATTCTAATAAATTAAAATAGAGAGATTACTAATTAAATAAATTGGAGAGAACACCTGTTAATTCAGATATGAATCAATTAATAACAACAATTTCACAATTAAAAAAAAAGTTCTTAGATAAATAAGTCTCTTGAACAATAACATGAAAGTCTATATCGGGATCCTATCATACGTATATTTTTACGAGTTGTTTGCAAAATGGTTTGTCGACAATTTAGTCACAATCAGGAATAATAAAGTCATAGCTTACTGGTAAATTTAGCGAGAAAGTAGTAGATAACTATGCATAGTTTTTTGGGTTAGAATGAGCTCGGCCATAGGTTGGTTATAAGTTGATCTTGTAGTCTATTCCTAAGGCTAGTCGCAGAAGCTTTTCTGTTGTCCATCTTTCATAACGATGTCAGCTAAAGCTCCGATCTACTCCCACATGAAGGATTATTTCATCATGAAGTGGTCTTGGATTGAATAATCCAAAACCAGCCAAAGAAAAAAAACAGAGAAACAAGACGTTCTTCAAACTGGTCTCTGCCTTTTATACTAGAGGCCCAGTTTTCAGACTTCTGTGCATGCTATTATCATGGTGTTTTTGGTTCATAATCTTGTACAGTCTTTACTCATTTTTCAATTACAAAGTTCTTTTTTTTTAGCAAATCTTTCGGCCATCTTTAATTAGCTAAAATATTTTTCTTTTAGCTTATCTTTTTACTTTTGGAATTCTTTTAATTTATCTGTGTGTCTTTCATTCTCTCCAATTTCTACTTTTATTTCTAATTACATAAAAAAACTATGAAAGAACAATTTAACTTTCATTGTATGTTTTTGTAAAACAATAAATTATACTCCAAAAAAAATCTAAATTTACTTTTTTTTTTTTTTTAGCTTTTACCAAATGCCAATATATTTGTACCATATATAAATAAACGGTACAATACACAATGACATTTTTTTATCTTATGGGATGGCCATACAAATGCACACCAGAGACCATATGTGACCCATAGTTTTCCCATTCCTGATCTAGTGTAATCAAAAATGAGTTTCAACTAAGCAGAAAAAAAAAACTAATATCATTAGGGGGGAGGGGGAGGTTGTCAACATGAAATCTAAAAGTAACTAAAAATTACTGATGAATAAAAGATTGAAAGTATAAAAAATAATTATTTAATAATGATAAAATAATTTAAATCATGTATGGAAAGTGATTTTATATTCCTAAAAAGAAAAAGCAATATACAAGACAAAAGAGTATGTATTTAGATAATCTAAAACTTAATAAATTATGAACTATTCAAGAGTAAATTTCCTGTAGAAAAAGTGAATTTTCAAACTTTTATAATATGCATCCTAAGAACTGTTGAATCTTAATTGGTAGAAATTGCACAGATTCTGATTGTGAGTTTACAATCAATAATTAATGATTAACAGCACCAAAATTAAGTAATAGATCAAAATTGATCAATTATAAAGAAAGTAAATTGGTTAGAGAACTTGATAGATTATAAATAAACTACATATATATACACACACATAAATATGTACACATACACATATAAGCATATTTAAAACTCTTGTGTAGTTTAACAGTGACAAAGTTGCAGAATTATAGTAAAGATTCTAAGATCAATTCTCAGTTGAATAACATAAATAAAAAAAAAA
The DNA here is from genome assembly GCA_028023455.1 of Epiperipatus broadwayi. Taxonomy (NCBI): domain Eukaryota; kingdom Metazoa; phylum Onychophora; class Udeonychophora; order Euonychophora; family Peripatidae; genus Epiperipatus; species Epiperipatus broadwayi. The sequence continues at coordinate 7,028,767 of JAQFVV010006197.1, forward strand.
CCTCAGTTCAATTTAAATAAGATGCAATAGCAACTTTCTTCACACAATATTGCCATCTAGTGCAAGCCAATAGTAATCAATGGATACTAGTTTAGTGCATTAAATTCCCCATCTAGTGCCTATTCATCCAATATTCTCAGATTAGTTTCCAGTTTATGGTGTTAATTAATGAGGAGCATTGAACTTAGATCTTTGGATATAATGCATAGCTCTAGCAGCCACCTTTTATCATTTTAGTTAATTTGAAAGCTATGAGCCCAAACTGAAATTATAATAATGTTTTCAATTCAAGCTAATTCACTTGTATAGACACACAAATCTGAGCCCAGTTCAATAGCAATATATTTTGGTGTCTTGTTTTTTTTTTTAAAAAAAAACCATGGTCACCAATATCCTTTGGTTGGGATTGATAATAAACTACTATGACATCATATGATCACAATTTCTTATGCTTACACAATCTGTTAATACAGTAGTAACTTTCTCCATGCAATATTGCTACCTAGTACAAACCACAACATTCAATGGATGCTAGAAGATTAGTGCAATTAAAATCATCATTTAATCCATCCATTAAATCCAATGATCTAGGTGCAACAGTCTCAGATCTAAGGCTCTCAGTGATAAAACTCGTAAATCAAAAACTAGTCTGGGGATGTATTGGATGATTAGGCACTAGATAGGGAATTTGATCCACTAGCATTCTAGCACCCATTGATTATCATAGTTTGCACAAGGTGGCAATATTGTGTGGAGAAAGTTGCTACTGTGTTAACAAATTGTGTAAGCATAAAAAATGTTGATGTTAGAGTGTTTTAATACAATTTAAATTAATATAACTGTTAAATGTTCGAAGTGCATTAGGATGTTTAACCTATTATATATTTGTATTTGAGGTAGCATTAGCAACTGTTTCTCATTATACAATATACATATGGACAGTATCTTTAAAATAATGTTAAATCAAGTCACATAAATTTCTTTTTAGTAATCTCTATTTTAAAACAAAATGTAATAATTGCATTTTTACACAATGGTTAAAGGTAAACGATTCAATACAGTATTAATTACTGCATATAAATATCTACAATTAGTACAAATTTGTAGTACAATCCTGGAGTATCTATTTAAGAATGGCCATCATAAAATTAATTGTTCCATTCTGACAGGTGCCAATTGATAAATTACTTTATAGTGATAAACGTTAGAGAATGAATGATCATTTTTATAGAAAATAAAAGCTGCAATTATATCTCACAAGTTATTGTAGTATTTCTCATCTACTAAATTACATATTGTGATCTTATTTATCCTTTTATAATAAATATGAAATTACAGATCTTTTAATTTGCTTTCTAAAAAATTAATAATTAATCATTCAATAGCTTACAGTCTTTGACTTCCTGTCATTTCAACAGAGATTATCAGGGTCATGGTTTTTGTAAGTTGCATAATTAATTCATTTTATTCTAATTATTCCTTTATCATTCATCTTGTAATAAACTATGACAACTTCATCACTAAAGTATATTAAATTGAATGTAATAATAAGTCTGTTTTATATTGAGAAAATTAAATATAATTTAATGCACTTTTGGTGCTGATTAATTGCTTAATTTCCTTGATAATTTTCCTTGACTCAAGAATTCTTTAGTATGCAACATTCAATCTCTATTTTATCTTCTAAATAAGATAGAGATACTTTTTATTTTTTGATATTGAGATAATACATTATGCAATAAAAATAAAAATCAATTTCATCTTATGCTTTCACATTGTAATTACACTGTTCAGACATGTACCTGTATTATTAAAATAGAATATTAGATGCTACTATATGGCAAGAATTGTTAATCTTTAAAAATAATTATTGTCTAAGATTAGTGTTTCGTTTATCTGCTTATCATAATGATGAAAATTACTGTAATATGTTCATACATTTTCAAGAAATGTCAAATGTGTGATATAGGGTTATTCTCAAAGTTCCTTTCACTTTGGGGAAAAAATCACTATTAATAATTCATATTTTAATTATTAATAATTCATTTATGCTTGAATACTTCATTAAAATACAATTAACTATGAATTAAATTTTAACAATCAAAGATTTTTATTTTATAAGATCTATAAGATCAATTAATGATATGAAGTTTGAACTACTAGAGATATGGGAATATTTTTATATTATTTATAACTTGAGTCAAATATTATCTGATAAAAATGTTTAACAACAATATAATTTATACATGATATGCTGCACAAATAATAAGATTATTACCATAAATCTTACATTTAAAATGTTTCATACTTAAATCAGTTACAAGTATACCATGATGATTTAACTCTTCCAGCTTTGTTTTAATTACGAATACTATTAACTTATATTTATTGTTGCTCGATGCAATAGTAACATAAATCCATGTGGTGAGTTGATATAATGTATTAATTCATTCTTTCAATAAGATGAATAAATATGAAAATATATTTTTGAAATAGACAATCATAAATTAAATGCCTTTCCTGATTATACTAAAAGCTTTGCATTTTGCTTAAATTAATACAATAATCAAAAAATGATTTATCAGACTTGCTTTAAATTCCTATAACTTAAGAATATTTCAATTCAAACCTACAAAAAATATCAGTTCTGTTGATATAATTGTCTTTGTGATTGATTAATAATAATCAAATATGATTATTGTCAAAACAATAGATATGAAAATTATTCATTATCATCATTTATGAAATATTTTGAAACACAATCTTATGCTATTGATTTCATTTAGGAAGGCTTCTATGATATGTATGATTTTTAAAATGCAATTTGCAAATATTGCATTCATCTAATGGATTAAAATATGAAATCAAGGATTAGGTAAGATTCATTTACTCTTTTATTTACAACATGGAAAAAAAAAACATTTCTGCCAATCATTATCTTAATGAGTCAAACTCAAAAAAAACTAGCAAGAAGATTGGTAAAAAAATATAAATTATTTTAAGATATTATTTGAATATTGCTATATATATATTGTAACCTTTCTATTTGTTACATCATTGTATGGTTCTAGTTAATGGTTAATTTTTGTAAAAATTTTATGTAATGACTGATAAAAACCTATTATTTAATTTGTAAAAAAATTTAAATTGTTTCTTTAACCTTTTAGGTGTAGAAACTCCAGTTGGACGAGTGAGTTAAAACTCTAAACTTTTAATTGGCCAATTACAGAATCAGCAATAAAAATATATTCATCCTTTAATATTATATTCGTTTTCGTTTCATTTGTAAAAAGTATATTAATAATTTGTCAGATTATGAAAGTAAACGAAAGTTTTTTTCAAAAATAAATTTCTATTTATAATTATAAAAATATTCGATAGCAGAAGACCTAAAAAGAAAGTTCATAACAAATTAGAAAGTGCTGCGGATGTCATTGATTTCTTTCTCAATTTTACGTTATGCAAAAGTAAATAATTTTTACTAAAATTTTAACTATTTTTCTAAAATAATTTTAATTTCTGCCTATTTTATCACAATAATTTATAATATGTCAAAAAATGCTTTAAAAATAAACTAAATCTTACATTTTCAAAATTGAAACAAAGACATTGGAGTGGTGAAAATTATTGATAAGCGCTCTTTTTAGTCCAATATGATCAACAATCAATCAATGGCCAGAAAAGGCTGCCTTTTTCCATTGTTAAAACTTAAATTTGAATATTATTATTTACTTGTAAAATAATTCTAGAGAGCAACATCATACGTACTTTTTTTAAGCTTTAAAATAAGCGTAATTTCACTATGGTAAAATAAAAACTGACAGTTTTCAAGCATCTTAAAGCTGTGTTTGGCTCTGGCCCATGAATTCTACGAAAGTGTTAATGACAAATTTGAGTTAACTTTCTTTAGATAGTTATAATTTATATAAGTTATAATTCTAAGCTATAAATTGTACAATTTATTTTAAAATAAAAAAAAGTAAATAATAGTTAAAATAAATGCAAAGTATTTATAATCAGTAATATTTCATATAATTATTAATAATAAATTTGAAAATTGCTATTTATTTGTTGTTTTAAAAGTATTTAATTAATGATAAAATAGATGAGGAGTGAGATTATGTTGTTAGACATGCACATACATTTATTTAATAATAAAGAAATTTACTTCCTAGTACAATAGTTACGTCATTAATTACGCCTGGGTCTGGTTTTACATGATAAATAGGTTCCTCAGAAAACACGCGCAAACGAAATCGCGCAAAAATAGACGTAACTTACATTGAAAAAGGGGGGATGTGGTCTGTGATTTTTCAAAATTCACATAAAAGCAAAGCACCAATGTAAAATTACTTTAAAATTCGCGCAAAAAAAAAAAAATAAGAAAATAAAATATGACTAATAAAAAATTTCAAATTTGAAAAAAATTGATACAAGACAAACTTTTTTTAACTATAATATTTAATTTTATTCAAAATAATATATTTTTATGCATAATTTACAGTACAGTAATTTACATTTTTTTATACATGTTTTAATTATTATAGCTATTTGCCGAAAAACACGTTCATTTGCAAACAACTAGCGCCAACTTCACCCTCATGTTGTGTCAATGGTTTTCTGGTGACAACGTAATTAGTAATTAATCTTTGAGACGATGATTTTATTAATTGTTTATGAAACAACTAAAAATTAAATTCTTATTTTTGTCTTTAATTTTCAATTCCGTTTAAAAATCAAATTTCACATCACATTAATTTCAAGTCGTCGTAAGTAATTTTTAAATTGTTAATTACAATTAAAAATCAGATTTTAATTTTTAATTGTCAAATTTAATTGTGCCCACTGCTATTACTGACCTTTTAAAAATAAACTTGTGGACACTAAATGATTAATAATTGATTATGTTCTTTTTTAAAAAGCAAAAGCAGAATGTGATTTAAAATGCAAAATTAACACGCACAATGTTTGAACAAATTTACATTATAATCTTGTAAAATTTAATGTGTGTATACACAAAATGTGGAAATCATGATTTTAATTTCATTATTGCATAAAATCTTACTATTATAAAGCACTGAAAATATTGAAATTACTAAGATGAAAGTCGAATTCCAATAATGTGCTATTACTTTCAATATAACGTAAGTGCGCAAAATTTATTATTTAAAGTAATAGCGCATTATTGGAGTCCGACTTCTGGTGAAACTTGAATCGCATAACTTCAAAATCGTGTTAAATAAGTCCGCGTAAAAAGAGACCCAGGTGTATATAAATAATAAATGTTATATTTTTAATCACATAAATTTCATGGAAGTTCATAAAATCAATAATTAGAATAATGTAAATTATAAAACTTAGGTGATAAAATTTGATTTTAAATAAAGATTATTTTCTTATTAAAAGATAATTTAAATTTTGCATTATTAAAATTAAAAAATATTGATTTAATAATATTGGTTTTAATTCTTTTTAAAATTGTAGACAATAATCAATATTCATTTTAATTAGATGCCTGAAAATAATTAATCAATCAGATATTGTAAAATTTTACCTATAAATAGAAGATAATCAAGTGATATCAGGGGATGATCAAAAAATTATTAGAGGAGGAAACCGTATTTTCTTTACCTAAAAATTTTAAGTGTAAAATTAATTAAAATTTTATTATTTTAGTAGTAAAAGTTAATAATTCTGAACACATGAAATTCATTTTAAGAAGCTTATTAATTAATTTCATCATGGAATAAAAACTAAACTATCCTCGTTGGTACTCTACATATGCTGACTATAAACTTATAATAGTTGGAACAAAACATCATTCACTTGAATAAAAGATACTTCAACAAGAGAAAACGCATATTACTAAAATGTTTTTACTACCTAAAATGAAAGGGAGATGTAAAAAATGTATTTCTTATTAATTTTTATGCCTTATGATAGAAAACATTTCCTGCTAAATCTTACCTTTAATAATGATAGAGATTACTTATATTCATTAAGACTGTTGATATTTAGATATATATTTATTTATGACAATATTAAGATGATAATTGCCTAAGAATATGACACAGATTAATTTTTATTGAAAAGTTTATAATTATTAACTTTAATATCATTTAGATATTTGTAATTTAATAACTGTTTTAAATTTTGAATTAGTCAGAGGAGAAATATTAGAACTTTCTAATTCTACAAGTATATGTCGTTGACATTTGCAGAAAGCGATGAAACATTAAAAATATATTATAATGGTTGTGGACGAAAAGACTTACATTATAATTCTGCCGCCAGGGCCCATCAGGACAAGTGAACCTAAAAATTTATATAGGCCAGTAGGTACTTACAGTAAGATCCAGAATTTATTAAATATGACCATAATGCCCCATTCACTAGCTCGTGGAGCAGCAGAGATAATATATTTTATTTTAAAAAAAGATAAAAAAATAAGAATCAGCCACTGTTAGATTAACAATACACAAAAAACATTTATTTTACACATATATAAAATTCAGAATTATTTATTTCAGTATAATGTTTACTTTAGAATTTGATTTAATTTACATCCTAACTTTTTATTTTAGAAGTTCACACAGAAGGATTAATTAATCTTTTATTAGTGTCGAGCATGGATAGACTACATAGATTGTACTCGAAAAAGAAAATATTCTACATCCCTTATTTAACCTAGGCCAAAAGTTTGCAGTCAAACTAACGCCAATATTTTGATCCCATGTTATTTTAATTCCCATGACTTTCCTGGGGAGACCAGTGTGTTGTTAGCCATTCTGTTGTTATTCATCCAGAGGTCCTTTGCTCTAGCTGGTATAGTGCTTTGCAGGATCCTGGTATCCTATGTTCTGCAATAAAGAAAAACGATACTTCATTTCTTCTTTTGGAAAAACTTAAGGGATTGAAAGTACGTCTTTTCAATCCCTTCTCCTTCAACTTTCCCCGAAACTGAACTTTATTTCCAATCTTTATTTTTTTTATATCAAAACTCTGGATTAATTATACATGACATCATGATGATGATGATTCTTTCACTATAGTCCATTTCCTGAGGGATTTTATTGGTTCTGTTCTTATTGTTTTTATCTTCTATCTAACCTTTAATTATAAATTTTGAGATGCCCAAGAGCTAGTTTACTTAGACTAATTAAAAATAATCATTTCCATTTTTAGCCTATTACACAATAGAAGTATTAAAATTTTGTACATTCTTAAAAGAAATCTTATCTTTCAATCTTTAAAATTTTTTTTCTCTTTTTTTTTACTTTGATTTATTTACTTTTAAGTACCTTTTTTTAAATATTTATTTTTCCTTACTTTCTTAAGGTAGTTCTAATAGTTTTCCATCCATGCGATTTTATATATACACCTGGGTCTTGTTTTACGCGCATTTATTTAATGCGATTTTGAAGTTACGCGATTCATGTTTCTTCGGAAGTCGAACTCCGATAATGCGCTATTACTTTAAATAATAAATTTCGCGCACTTACGTCATATTGAAAGTAATAGCACTTTATTGGAACTCGACTTTCATCTTAGTAATTTCAATATTTTCAGCACTTTATAATAGTAAGATTTTATGCAATAATGAAATTAAAATCATGATTTCCACATTTTATATATACACACATTAAATTTTACAAGATTATAATGTAAATTTGTTCAAACATAATGCGTGTTAATTTCTAATCAGTTGGCAAATTATTTTCTTATTAATGACACTAATCACGAACGTGCTCTTAAATTCCAACGAGAGCTAAATGGTTGTATGTCTGGATATCGCGAACTTCATAAACAATTAATAAAATCATCATCTCAAAGTTTAATTACTAATTACATTGTCACCAGAAAACCATTAATACAACATGAGAGTGAAGTTGGTGCTAGTTGTATTTCCTCTTGTCAAGAATCTGATTATTTACCAGTTTGCAAACGAACCTGTTTATCGGCAAATAGCGATAATAATTAAAACGTGTATAAAAAATGTAAATTATAGTACCGTACTGTAAATTATGCATAAAAATATATTGTTTTGAATAAAATTAAATATTATAGTTAAAAAAAGTTTGTCTTGTATCAATTTTTTTCAAATTTGAAATTTTTTACTAGTCATATTTTATTTCCTTATTTTTTTTGCGTGCGAATTTTAAAGTAATTTTACGCTGGTGCTTTTCTTTTATGTGATTTTTGAAAAATCACAGTCCGTATCCCCCTTTTTCAAGGTAAGTTACGTCTATTTTTGTGTGATTTCTTTTGCACGTGTTTTCTGAGGAACCTATCTATCGCGTAAACCGAGACCCAGGTGTATACGAGTTTAGATGACTTAACCAATTTCTTTTTTTTAAACTGCTTCTCATAAACTCCCACCACCCCTACCCCTCAACCAATTTATATAAAAAATTTTATTTAAAATTTTTTTTAAATTTTTTTTAAATTTTTTAAATAATGTGTCTTTTTTAGATTTTTTAAAAAAAAAAAAAAAAAAAAAAAACAAAAAAAAAAAAAAAAAAAGAAAAGAATTTTTTTTTGATTTTTTCTCTTCAGCCCAAAAAAAAAAACAATTTTATAGGGGGGGAAAAAACAAAAAAAAACCACGAAAAAAAAGAAAAAGAAAGAAACTGAGGTTTTCATTTCATATAAGATTATATTATTATAAAAAAATATTTTAAAAATATTAATAATTTTTTAAGAGAAAAAAAAAAAAAAAAAAATATTTTAAAAAAATTGAAAAGATATATAAAAAAATTGAAGAAAGAGGGAAAAAAAAGATTTATTTTCTATAAAAGAAAATGTATATTTTTTTTTTTATATTATATATTTTTTGTTGACGAAATTTATTATATAAGAAAAAAGAAATAGATATTTTTATTTAAGAGAGATCTCTCTCTCTCCACAAAAAGAAAAATAATTAAAATTTTATTAAAAAAATATGTGTGGGTGAAATTATTATGAAAGGAAAATATTTTTTAACAAGAGGCTTTTTCCTCAGTTTGTGAGGGGGGCAAATAAAAGATTTGATTTTTATCTGATACAACCAATGATAAAATTAGCGGTTAAAAGGTTAATTTTCAATTTTTAATTCTTAAAAACAAATTTTTATTTGCGAACTTTTCTTTTTTTATTTTTTATTTCTAATTTTATTTATTAGAATAATGTAACAACATGTGTGCCCGTTACAATATATATATATAATAAAAAAATATTTACTAAAGTGTAAAATAATCGTATGAATGACATATAAGGAGGTTGAAATTATATTGCCAGAAACTATTGTTACTAATGAATAATTCTTATTTGGATTTCATTTATATTTGCAAATGTTGTTATAAATAATGATGAAAAGTGCAGAGGGAAAAGAAACGGAGAAAAGAAATTTCTTTTCTTTCAAGCAACAGTTGTTTGTGATGTTGCCATGCTAATAATACTCCCTAGAAGTGTTGTGAATTTTTTATTTATTTCACAGAGTTGAAAAAAATTTTTTGCTTATATTATTTTAGTTGAATGGACTACAATATTAAGATAGTAATTAAGTACTTAAAATTATTTATTTTATATGTTATTTAGATTTTAAGTATTTAAATAAAATTTTTTTGATTATAATTCTATAATGGGAAAAAAATGATATTCACAAGAGAGTCATCAGTCATAATCATAAAATATGATTAAAGATAATATATTTTAATAAAATATAAGTTATTGGTATTTAATTTTATGCACGGTATCAGTTAAAATAAATGTGTGATATTTATAATATGTGAATTTAAATGAAAGTATATGATAAAGGATTGCCTATATCTATTATAATTTTAATAAGTGTATCATGGTGTGTATGATTGATCTCTTTATTGATTAATATAGGGTGTTAGTGATTAGTTTAGATGTTATTAGAGAAATAATGAATTATATTTTATGCGATGTAAGTATTTCATATGGAGTGTCAGATTTTAAGTTGTGGTACAGGAAAGTATATTTATTGGAAATCCTGTAGTGTTGTGAATGTGTTGATTCAGGTTAAATATGATTAAGTATAGAGTAAGTCAGAATATTTATAATATAATGGATAGTGACATTTTCTAAAATCTGTAAGAGCTTGAAATAGTAGCAGAGATAGAAAATTAAGGTAGATATAATATAATATATAGCCTTAAGTTATATTAGTCCATGGTATTGTTTTTTATAATATATTCATCCCATACTTTTATCATGAAAAATCCCACTGGTATAAATATTGTATAAGGGAATTGAAGATATAAGTAATGGTAATAGCTAAACTTTCAAATGGTGATAAGGTAAATCAATTTATTGCAAGAATGATGAAATACAAAACCAATAGAATATTAAAGAATGCAAGAAGAAATATTTTATGAATGTTTTATTTAATATAGGAGATCAAAATACAAAATGAAAGTATGAGGTATAAAAAAAAAACGATATTTTATTCTTAGTATTGTATGTAATGTAATAAAATGCCATACCTTAATGAACACTTAAAATAATAAAATATTTATTTCATAACCAAATAATAAAAATAAAAGGAATAAAATAAGTTATAGAACTGTAATTAGACAATAATATTATATATAAGTTAATGGTAAAGGAATTTTAATATAAAAGAATGCATTTGTGAAACATTTGTAACTTGATGAAAATACAAATTATATATTTTTGTTGATATATTTTAATACAAAAATAGTAAGAAGTATCTTAATAATAATGAGGTAAACTATGGAATATATTAGATTCTATTTGTAAATAATATCAGAATGAAGTATGAGTTATTTTAGTTTATTATAATTACTTAGTTAATATTAGTTTATAAAATTTTATTATAATATGTTAAATATTGTTTATTAAATATAAGATATGTGTAAATTATTTTTAAATTTTGTATTATCTTACTATAATAAATGTTAATGTTTGTTTTTAAATTAATAAAGTGTTGAGAGTCTCATTTCCTTGTTCCCAAATCATTGTTCATCATCCTTGCCACACATATAATTGAATATATTTGGTATTGTTGCACATAATTTGAAAAAAGATATAAGAAAAATATGATGATTGTTCAAAACATTTAATATTGTATTTAAAATATTAACTAATTTAAATTTTCTATATCATTCTAAATGATCATGAAGAGTAATTAGCATGCTATATAAAAATAGAAATAAACAGGCAAAACTCTCTATAGGTATTGATAAATGTTGGTTAATAATCTTTAATTTAATTTTAGTCAATTTATAAGGAAAGTTAGTTAATTATTTTAAAGATGAGAAATTGATTAGTATATTTGTTTAATTATTTTAACTATAGACAGATGTAAGTAAAATCTCTCTCTACATTTGTTTATGTAAATTAACTTATTCATTTAAGAAACAATGGTTACCTGAAATGTTTATTGAGTGAAGGAATGTTAATAAAGGAGTGATATAAAATAATTTCATTAAGTATACCAGTATTATATTATATATTATTATTAAATTTAACATAGGAACTTTTAATATTCAATATAATTCATTTATTTTTATTGTGAATCATTGGAGTATCAGTGATATTTTAGGGGAGTAATGTGATATTAGAATTTTTATATAAAAGAAAAAAAATCAGATAAGATTGAGCTAAAAAAATTTATTTATATCTAGCATACATAATAGTTAGTGGATTGGTTGTCCAGTTAGATTACAATATATATATAAAATGGATGCAGAGAAATTACATCTGCTGCCATATCTGATTTAGGACTTGAATCCATGCCAAGTGAAATTATTTTCAGAGACTTCGGATTTATTTTTCAGATACATGAGTCATAACCAGCCTAGCTAATCATTCAATATTGATTGATAAATGAGTATCCAGATATCTTAACAAGGTAATGAAACAAGGATGAAAAAATACTCAAACTTTTAATATTTAGAAATTAGCAAGATTGGAGAATACTATTTTCTCTTTTAAACTCTTATGACCTAAATTGGATTATTTATTAAAAAGATTACATTTTTATTATATGTATATATATATTTTTAATTTTAACAGCAGTCAAATCTTTTTTACAACTTATGGGTAAAAAAAAAAAGAAAACATTTTTCAAATATCCTACTGCAGGAAAAAGATTTTCAACAATGCTCAAAAAAAAAAAACCAGTAAAGGAGAAGTATTACTAACTATTTTCTAGGGAAGAATCAGCAGGTTTCCATTTTTGTTTTATCCTTTAAAAAAGAAAAGCTAGATATCCATTTACTGATCAATAATTAAATATTTAGCTGAGTAAGCAAAAAACAATAGAAATATTTACTAAAATAATAAAAAATATTTAATATTAAACTTCCAAAATAAAAAAATATTTTTTTTTGAATATAAAAATGAAAAATTTAAATGACTTACATTCATGGGTAATACTCCAGCAGGTCCTGGAAAACGTCTTTTTCCAAAAGTTTTTAAATTGTCTTGAAATGCCTTAAAAGAAGATTGATATGGAACAATAGTAATGTTTGAAGAAACTGAAGAAGGCAAATTCCTTTCATCTGAAAAGCCAGACTTACTCTCAGAACATTTTCTTAATGAATTATTAATGTTACAAGTGTTTGGTACAGATAAATTATCAATTGTATTACTTCTAATAATAGATGAACTACAAGAGAGAACTGCATGAGGTTTATTACTAGTAGCATGCTGTGAGGGTGTTATTTTTCTGTGATGAGTAAACTCATTTGCAATTCTTAAGTTATCATTACTAAACAATGCTGTTGGTGTAACAAATGCTGGTCTATTTTTTACACTTTTTATATCAGTTTCATGGTTCTTCATGTTAAAAAAAGACGACCCAGAATTTTCTTCTTCTCCAAATCCAATCATATCCAAATCTTGAAGCCATTTACAAGTCTTAGAAGAACCCGAAAATGCTGTTTTTTTATCAGAAGAAACCATTTTCTGTTTTAAAGATGTTTGGTTTACATATGGTTTAAGACTACAAGTTATTTCTTTATCATAAAGACTTTCTGAATTATTGGTAATCGCAGATCTATTTAAATAAGGAGCTTTCAAATCATTAGATTTTGAAGGTGTAGAACGGCAAGCAGATGAAACTAAAATCTCTCCTAAAAGAAAAAACATATATATCTATTTGTCTAATGCATCACAATTGTAGCACATATTTATTGATAATTATCAATATTTAATAAATATACAAATGATTATCAATCATCTTTTTATCAGAACAGAAATTATTACATCCCTTTAACCTCAAAAATAGAGTTGAATTTTTTTATTATTAAAGATCAATTATATTTTATTATTTATGTAATGATTTATATTTTTTTCCCAGTATCAATAACTACATGTTTAAAATATAAAAACAATAAATTGTGATTTAAAAAAATATGTATAATGCACATCTATGTGTTTAAATTTATCTATATAAATATATAATGCATTAGTAATTGTATTAATGAAGAAATAATTAATTCTTAAATGTAGGCATTGATTATTACAGCCTTTTATAGAGAAGTAAACTCTGAATTCTGCATACTAAAACAATCTTGTTTAGAAGCCAATCACAATCTGTCTCCAACATGATAGTTTTTACAACATCCAATTAGATAAACTTTTATAAATACAATTGTTCAGCTATTTCCTTCCTTAATCATAGACATTGAAAAACAAGTCAAGAATTTAAATTAACATCATAAAATTCTTGACATTACTTTCTAATAAGAAAAATTTTCTTGCAAAAAAGAAAAATGAGATAATCAGTTAATTACATTGATTTGATTTTTTTATGAAGATATAAAAAAAAAAAACAATTCTAATTAAAAATAAAATTTATAAAGTATTAAAATCTTATTTTGTTTTTTCTTTTCTTTTTAAAAATACTCTTAAACATAAAACTTTATCTCTCTTAAAAGATTAAAATTTAATATTAATCACTTTACTAAAAAGAGAAAATTTTCTTTTTTTCTCTCTTGATTCATTTTTCTTTTTTAAAAAAAAAACTAAAAGCAACTGATAATTAAATAAAATTATTGAAGAGAGAACAAAAGAAATTATTTATATGACTTTATATTTTTATCTTTCTTCTACCAACATTTACAATACATATTAAAATATGCATATTATAATTTAAAAAAAAGGGTTGACAATTATTTAAAAAAAATTGTATAGACTATTCCTACTAACATGTGGGAAGGAAAATAAAATATTTAACTAATTTCAGATCCATTATTATTATGAAAAAATATGCATGAGAAAATTAAATACTATTTTTGCCATTAATTAAATAATCTTAAACAAAACCTGAGGAACATGCTGCCAACTATCAAATTATTTTTAATGCAGTTATCGGTAAGTGCCTTATTTAAACAATTATTAATAAATTCAGATAACAATTAAATAAAAAAAAATTCAATATTTGGCAAATTAATATTTTCATCTAGGAAATTTAAAGACAACTAACGGGCAACAAGGTACATGGTAGAGTAACTGAATACAATTTATTTGTAATTGACAGATTGGGACTAGTCATAAGTAACAATCAAACTTCCATACACATTCAATTATATTTGATCGTTAACCCTCCTCTACTTAATTTATTACATTAACAAAATAAATATGTTTGGGATGAAAAATGCCAAACAATAAAATTATTAACAACCATAATTTTAATAAGAATGATTATATAAAAAAATATTTACATATTTACAATTAAGAAAATTATGATTATACATGAGAGGGAAAAAATATTTGTAACTTACAATATCTTGGGGGATAGCTATAGAAAGTTCGGCAGATGTACCTTAATGTCTTTGTGAGCTCACATGCATATTTTGTAGCCATAAATGTGGGAACATGACCCCTAATTATCAAATTTGAATTTCTTCTGGAAATATAATATTATGGCTTCTTTTGGTTCCTTCTGAGACAATTTTCTTATGAATTTTCATTGCAATTTTCTTCTGAGCATTTAATATGGGCAGATTTGCAGATTAATTTACAGAAGTACATTTCCATGGGATAATCACTTTAGATAATTAGTTTTCCTTTTATATGAACTCAAATTATTTCTTCAGTATTTAATAATGATGAATAGATTGGCAGAATCAAGATTAATTTTTAAGGCATATGTTTGCCTATAGCTCTATGTTCAGCTACACTACTGGAAAGGTCAAGAAAAGCATTCTGGAGGATTCTTTACTCCATAAAACACATGATATAAACTTTAAAAAAATCCTTATAGACTTTTTTTTGACTTTTACCTATTACAAGACACATTGACAAAAGTCTGTTACAATTCTTCCCACAGTTTCTTGGAAAGTAGACAACCTTGGAAAGCTTCTGTTGATCCCCATAGCAACATTTTTATTCCCTCTCAGTCATTTGTGACTGGTTTCTATAGCAATGTTTCTTTTATTTAAAATAATAGATACTTTAGTTTTATATCTATTTATAACATTTTAAAACCACATAAAATTTATTCTATATACATGGCAACGAAAAATATTCACATTAAAACAATACCTATAAACTCAGACATGAGTGTTACATTTGCCCCTCCTTCATTTAGGAATAAAATAGTTGATTTAGCCATAAATATCACTCAATTATATTTCTACATAAAAAACAATTTCTTTTAATTTTACAGTAATGTCATGATTAATGTACTACTTTGGAAGTTGATTTACAAGCTGATATGAACATAACAAATAATGTCATCTTTGGTATTCATATAAAAAAAACTTCCATTAATTCAATCAAAACTATTTATTGGACCTAATCACCTGCTTGCAATACTGAGATTAACAAAGAAATCCTCTACTGGCAGTGAGTTATCATGCAATATGAATATTAAAAAGCTATCTCAAATACAAATATAATATCCAACAAATCAAATAATAACAATGCATTTAAACAAAGTCTTGCTCTACCACAAGATTAGAGGCTGACAAATATCAAAATATGCCTGGCTCATTTTTGAGACTTACATCATCCAAAACATGCTGACTACATAACCTATGGTTAGCTGACCCTGAGCTTGATCCTCAAAACAAATAAAATGCTTTGGAGGGCAGGGGTTTGAATACAACAGTCAACAAGTGCTGTAGCCTGGAAATGTGGTCATAGGTTACGCTTTGTACAGCCTTGATCTGGTTATAGGTACCATTGATGATTCATATATCAATAGTATTCTACTTCTCTGCTTGAAGGGCCAGTCCATTCCTGTAGTATTAAAGTAAATGTAAATTTATTAAAGTTTAAATTCCTAAAATTATTATAAAAGGTGTTTAACCCAATTAAATAATACCTTCTTATCAGACCCAGTTTAATATATATATATATCATATTCATATATAAGCACATGTAATTAAAAAAATGTCATTATCAGAATTAATATGCATAATAAGATGATTGATGGCATGAGAAGTAAAAAAAAAGATAATGAGACATAGAGAGATTACAAAAAAAAATATTAGAAGTAATACTTAATCTTTGGAGAGCAAACACTATATTCTACAAAGCAATAGATAATATTCTTAAAATAAGATACTGCTTATTAGTTATTCATGGCTAATCCCAATATCTAAAACTTACAATATTCATTATTTGCCTTAACTGATGATCATAATTATTGTTGCACAAAGGATAATCTATAGAATGTTCTAGTGTTTTGTAATATAATTTATAAAGACTGCTTTAATAATAGATGTTCAAAAATTCAGATACTTTATCAGGAACTTTTTTTAACATACTGAGAATGGAAATAAATCATAATAAAAAATAAAAAAAACTTAATGTTAATGTGAATCATTGACTCCAATCTGCTGATACAGCTTTTAGGAAAATAAAGAATACAGATATATCCATTTCAATTAAATTACTTGCATATGGGATTGTTCTTAAATTTACTGTATGGAAAGTGATACATGAAAATCTATTGACAAAACATAAAGGCATTAAAAAGTATCATTTAAAGATATACCATTAATATTCAGAAATGCAATGACAAAATCATAAGACTAATCTGTATAATTTTCAGCTTATTGGACATATTGATATTGAATCTATTATTGTAAGAGTATATTTTCATTAGATTGGGTAAGTATATCAATAAAGGTTAATAGATTTTTGAAAAAATATTTCATGATAAAGCATGATTTTTGTGGTAAAGACAGACTTTGTTTGATATTATGTTATCTTATAAATACTTTAAAAAGAACAATATTTTTTTATTTAATTCAATCTCTAATAAAATTCACATGTTTATTCTTCATATAAAATATAAATGAACAAGAATAGCTTTTTTTTCTTAAATCTTAGTTTTATAATTTTTCTGCAGGACCAATCTTATACTTGTTGAAGTTTATGTGATCAATATTCACAATGGCTTTTTACTTCCTTAAAAAAAAAAAAAAAAAAACATATTCTAGTCATCTAATTAAAAACAAATTTTTTTTAAATAAATTTATTTTTTTGTCAGATAGAAATATGTTGTGAACAACATATTAAAATAATAAAAAATTATAGTACAAAAATCTGTACTTCAAATAAGTGACAAGAACATATTTTAATAAAATATCATAAACAATTTTACCTAATTATACTTCATATGCTTATTTTTGAGTGGTTCATCTAGTCTTCATTTAGTCTTTGATGTTACTGTTTCTAGATAATCTTTTAATATAATATGATATTTAAACTGTTTCATATTCACAATCATTAAAAAAAAATGAATTTTTTCCCCCATCATTGACTGATAAAGTACCAAAATTGTTGTTTTTTAATTACAAAGCACAAGACTATAAGCCTAAATAAATATATATATATATTCCTCCAAACTATAAAAAAATGAATAGAATAATTGAAATAATAAATTCATTATTTGCAACATTCCCATTTTCTTTTCTGCTTATGGGAGATTTTAAAATAACATATACATTGGGATTTAAATAGTTATACCTCATTAATATTCCACTAGTGAGTGCTGAAGTATTTCTGCCAAATAATGTGCTCTTATTTAATAGTGAATTATAAATCTAGTTTTCTATTCACCAATATTATTCTAATTACTTAAAATCCAACTAGTCCATGCTCTATTCTTAGACAAGTAAGTGCCCATCTCAATGTTCCATGTGAAAAGATTTCAAGATTCAATTGACTTACTGATAATAGTGTTGAGTTCTGTGTGAAGCTAAATAATTGAATCTTGTTTGAATATAAAAACTTTCTATCTAATTTTCTGACACAATGAAGAAAAATCCGTAAGGGTATAAAAAACTATCTACTATGGCTTCAACTTTTTGTAATAAAAGAAGAAGTTTTGCATATTTCTGAGGACAGGAATCTACTTTTCTTCAAGTAAATATACATCTCGTATAGTATGGAAATATAACATATAACAAATGGTCACTTCAACTAAAATGGAATATATTTATAATATGATATGTGCAAATATTTTTTATTATGACATTTTCCAGCCTGTTTCTACTCACAATATTTTTATTTAATAAATGGCAGGTAAATTAACAATAGCAAAAAAAAAAAAAAAGTAGTGCTTAGGTTTTTCCACACACACACAAACCAGCTCCACCTAATGTTTAATCTCAAAAACTTAAAAGCATCCAATTAGCTACCAAGTCACTACTTTCACTCATTTCACAAAAAATGGAAAGTGTCATTGACTATGAATAAATCAATACGAAAATTATTGCAGGAAATAGGTATACTACACATTCAATTTGTTACATTTTCAACCACAAACAGTCCTCTTACTCCACAAACAACATAATTATGTTTGAGATTATTAAATGGATTACAATCATTGGTTTATGCAAAAAAGGTAGTTGGAAAAACTTATCATGTTAAGTAACGAAGCACTTTTTCATCTAAAAACTTAATAAAGACATAATAACTGATACTGGACTACCAAAAACCTATAATGGACTAAGGATAAATATGGTATGCACTTTGTGTATCATATCTTAAAATGTTAGCAAATTTCTCTTGTTCAAGTGGATGGCATACATTTAGGAATTCTGACATTGCTTATTTTATTTCATAGTGATTGCCATAAAATTTTAACTTGGCACAAACACTAGCCAGCTAGATCTTTAGATCTGACTTCTTTGAATTATTTTTTATAGAGGCACCTTAAGACAGTTGTATGTGTTAAGAGATTAACAACAACCCAAGCATTAAAATATAACATATCAGAATTTGAATGCTTAGAAATGGTAACAGATTTGTGAACATTTGGTTACAAAGCGTTTACATGTTAATTTAAACATCTGCTGTACTTTTTTAAATATTATTTGTAATTAATTTTCTGTATTCATAATTTTGTTTTCCATTAAAAATCTCTATAAATATATTTTAGAATTTGGTTTAATAAACATAATAGTAAAAATGGTTAACATATTTTATTCTCCATATGGTTAGTTGCTCAGAAGATAAAATTCAAATACCAAAGTACCAGAGTGAACACAATAAGTCAAATATCTAATTTTATTTATTCAAAAACAGATATTTATTTAATCACAATTGGATTATAAAATGATATTGAAATAAGCAACTCTCTTTATATGTAATGCATAGAGTTCTCTCAGAATTCTATGAATTCAAATTCTAAAAGGATCCTGGACAGCCAATTAATAAAATATTGGCTTGCCACAATTTACTTCAAAAAATTTATATATTATTATTATTATTATTATTAAAAAAACGAATTAATGCAGATTTTTTTTCAAGTTAAAGAGCCATTCATTGATTAACTTTAAATACTGGTAATTAAAATGTTGAAATATAGATATTTGCAGAATATAATACTTAAGTGGCAATTATTGGATAAGAATATGTCATCAATAACTATAAAATACATTTGAATATGCTTGTAATAAATTTAATTAAATAAAAATATTTACAATAAAATATTACTAATATATATATAAAAAGGAACATGGGAAAAAATATATACAAATTAAATTAAAATACCAATTCGAGGTTTCTTTAAATCTTTATTTTCACTTCCAAATTCAAAAGATGATCTTTTACTGTCCAAAGAAATGCTTTTTTTAATAACATTTGATAAAAAACCCTGCAACACAATACAAAATTTTTTAGTAATATATATATATTATCAATTAAAAAACCAAACAAACAATCTTATGCATGTATAATGTTAAATATTTAATTTAATGTACAATAGCATTGTGCAGTAATGGCTGTTTAAAATCTATTTGTTTTAATGGCACTGCTTTTTAAAGTACACATGTATTCTATTTACGATATTTTTTTTAAGCAAAATATACTTATCCGAGTCAAAAAATTATGGGTCATTTTCTTTTCAGAGTATCATTTTGTTTATAACAGTCATCAATTATCTCTAATGATTTCTCAAACTTTATATAGTTAATCTTATATATTGTGTATATTACAATTTTGTATTAGTTAAATAATATTCACTTCTAATATTTGCTTTATAATACTAAGCTTGGATTTTATACACAATTAATGAAGCTATACATAACAACTGATAAGCTAAGTGGGGGTTCCGGGAATTCTATGTTCACATATTCATAGCTCTTGTCGCTAGTAATTAGTGAATGCCAAAATAATGTATGCAAATTTATTCAAGAATGTTTAAATGGCGAACTTTTTAGAGATAATAAAGCAGGTGTCTCTTCGGTTGATTGCTTTTGGAATCATCTGCGATTATTTCGGCTGAAGCTGGTTGGAAGGTGTGGCCAGCAACCCTTTTGTGCTGTGTTCTGTGAAGGAGGCTTGTTTTATCGCAGATGATCCCAAAGCAATCAACCAAAAAGACACCTGCTTTACTATTTCTAAAAAGTGGGTCATTTAAACATTATTAAATAAATTTGCATACATTACTGTGGCATTCACTAACTACTAGTGAAAAGAGCTATGAATATGGGAACAGAAATCCTGAAAGCGCTTAGCTTATTAATTGTTATGTATAGCTTCATTAATTGTGTATTAAACGCAAGCTTAGTATTATGAAATATTAATGAAGTTAATTATTTATTTATTACAATACTTGCTTGAATTCTTTATCTATTTCTTTTATTATACTAATGTTTTTTTTAAATTCTTTTAATTTTGATTATAGATATTTAACTAATCCTATTAATAAAATAATAAATAATATGATAAAATAGCTTTTGACCTAGCCAATACAACAGTAATGCTATGTACACGAAAGTGATTGAAATTATAATCATTTAATAGCAATATTCAATTAATAATGAATATCTGATAACTAAGACATTTTAGTAAAGTATTTCTGTACACTTAATGTCATTTTTATGTATCTTAATGATGTAAGAGTTCATTAAAATTTATAATACACTGAGACGCTAAATTAAAGTGTCTTAAAAAATATTATAAACAATGACAAACTACTATTGATAGTGATTAAGTGCTATTGAGCAATAGTATTTATGTTCTGGCATTGTCAATCAATTTGTCTTCAAGTAGAAACTTATCATACATACATTTCATCTTTCTAATATACATAATTTAAATTTACCTATATACAGTAGTAACAATCATACATCATTAAAAATATTTTTAAAAAAAAGTTGATAAAAAACCTTTCATTACATTGAGAGTGACTAAGAATTTTAATTTAATACTTCTTTCTTACATTTTTAAATTAATAATATATTTTAGTTCTGACTGCCTACTAGTCTTCTTCAGAACAATAAGTGACAAAAAAATTACAATAATTATACTATTATACATACCTCCAATAGATAAGGATGATCATGATTATGCATCAAATAATGTAAAGAATGGCCACTCTTAACTTTAACATTTCTTTGAAGATTCTGGAAATAATGCATTCAATTTATTTAATAGCTATATTTTAAATATACCATAAGTATCACAAGGTAAAAAGATATTCTTATTTTTAATACGTAATTATGATTTCAGAGTAATATTAAAAATGGCTATTTTATAAATTGAACTTTTTATTTTCAGCATTGTCATAATCTTTTGCTTTAAAAACATCAAAACTGAAATTAAAGGTGGCCATCTTCTATTTCTTTACATTTGTTGATGCACGAGATTAATCATTCTTAGCTGTCAGAGGTTGTCTACTTCCATTTCATTTTCATACACATTTTAGACTAAGTATATTTAGTATTTATTAAACATAATTGAAATTCAATTATGCAATAAATAATGTAGATTAAGCAAAAAAAAAAAAAAAAATGAAAATAAATAAGTTAAATTTTTTTCATTATTAAAACTGAATCATTTATTTAAAAAATAATCCTGCAGTTTAAATATAGAGAGCAGGTAAAAAAAAAAATTTACTTTAATAATGATTTTAGGAAAACAATTCACAAAAACAAAATTCATATAAACAAAATTAAAAAAAAAAATTACAATACAGTAAAATTCTTAGTTACAGCATTGCTAAACTTCATTGTTAAGCATATTTATTGCTATCTATATTTAGTTTAATTAATTCACATTAAAATTCAATTACCATATTTAAATTTTAAAAAATATAGTTAAAGTTTTTTCCCTACTGTCCTATGGTTTATAAAAGCAAATGAATTATTGAACTTCAATGTTTCCAACTTTTTATGATTTTCATTATAAATGTTCCCTTACTATTTTTAATGCTCTAATAAACTCAAAATTAATACTTAGAACTTAAAAAAATCAAACAAATACTGATTTTGAGTTGTCATTTTTAAAGAAAATGTCTGCCTAATAGATAGAATGATGGTATTTAATAAAAGTAGAATACAATAACATGGACAATTAATAAATTTATTTCTTTTGTTATTTTTTAGCTTAAACATATCAAATATATTTTCAGAAGTATTTTTCTTTTTAATATTATGAGATACCAAATATTATTTTCTAGAACAAGTGCTCTCAATTTGTGTTATGCAGGAGCTTAAAATTCCAACAAAAAATTTGGAATTCTGCAGTAAAATTAATTTTGGAGCTCTAATTAATAGTTTAAATATATATATACATCATACATTTGTGGAAAATAAAATCAATTGAATCTAATAGTAAATAAATCAATCAAATATTTGCGTTCAATTATACCATCACTAGTTGAATCATATACTCTGACAAAATCATCTGCAGTGAAGTGAAGCATAGTTGTCCAGCAAACAATCAGGAATATCAGTTATTATTCATTTTGCAACGCAATCATTTTGCTATGTCATGTATTTTTAATATAAAACTAAGGCTGATATTTATATTCATCATCATTTTCATTGATTATTGATCCATTAGACTAAAGATATCTTCAAATTTAATTCAGCTACTTCAATCCCTAGTTTCTCTTCTCCACGATATAAACTTATTTATTTCATTCATCTCTCCTTTTGTGTCTTTTACAATTTTTTGGGATCCAATTTAAAATTTCATTTGTCCAATGAGCAGTACATCCAGCCCAGCTCCATTTCAGATTCTTGTTTCAATGATGTCAGTGATATCTACTTGTTCTTTCATCTACATATGTCATTTTTGATTTGTTCTTGTTATTTCTAACATATATTTCTTCATACTTTATTGATTGTTCTGAAGTCTCTGTACTGTTCTGTAAAATGTCCAAGTCTCACATCCATAGAACTAATAAAACATAGCTATTAAAAATCTTCCTTTTCAAATGCATTGATATATTTCATTTTAATATTAAGTTATTTTTATTAAAAATATTTCAAATAAGTTTAATTCTGTAACTAATTTTATCTATTATCTTTCTGTCTGCATTAATAATCTGACTAAGGTATTTGTGGTTGTTAACTTCTAATTAGCAATAATCAATCTTCAATTTTTTTTTTCTGAGAAAATCCATTGAATAATAGTCTTCTTAGTATTTATCTTTAACATCACTTTCTTACTTTTATCTGATAGCTCTTGCAGCATTTCTTGAAGTTCTGAAACATTAAATGCAAAAATAACTACTAAGTCTGCAAAATCCAGATGACTATTTTCCATTTACCTTTATCTTCCCATTTTAATCTGCAAAATATTTCTTGTAAATATGTAAAAAGTTTTATAAGTATAAACTTACCCTATCATATATTCTTCTCAATGTTAATCTTCTTAGTATCAGTAATGTAATCATTGCAGCTGCATTTATAAATATTCTTCAGAATATGACAATAACATGGGTCTATACCTTGATGATCCAATAATGTAATCAATACAGAAATGCTATAGAATCAAATGCTTTTTTTAATGTACACATTCAAAGTATAATGGCAACTCATATTCATTGATCCTTTCTATAACTCATTTCAATACTTGGATGTGATCCACTGTGATAAATCATTTTTAAATCCAGCTTGTTCTTTTGGTTGATTAAAATCCAAAGAATGCTGTAGCCAAGTTGTTATCTTGGTAAAAGTTTTATACCAAATTGATAAAAATTAATAGATCTATAATTTATAATATCTTCTTCAACATCTTTTTAAAATATATTAATATTATTATTGCATTCTTACAATCATTTGAAACATGTTTATCATTAAACATTTGGTATATAACTTTGCCAATAATTTTTCTATTTGTTCACTTGCTTTTTTGAAGATATCAATAATAATTTTATTTTTTGAAGCTTTTCTCTTCTAGATAGCTTTAGTTGCATTTCTCACTTTTTCATTTAAAATGCTAGGTAATTCAGAAAATGTAATAATTGTAGGCAATATTTTTTTTTGTTGCTGTTCTTATGTCATTTCTCTTTTTAGTAATAATTTTAATCTTATTGTAGAAATAACTTTACTTCTAATATCAAATGTTGTTTTACAATTTTGAGACTTTTATTTTTCTTCTATAGTTTTTTTTTTCCAATTCACAATATATCCAACTAAAATATCGTGGATTTAAAAAAAAAAAATATAAGCAATTTACATATTTCTAGTGAAAAAGAGAAAAAAGCACATACTAATAAAATACAAATTAAAAAACTAGTACTTCTTTTAAAGTAGATGAATCAAGAAAAAGGAAAGAGTTATTTAATAATTTTAAACATTGCTAAGTCATAAAAAACTGTGAATATAACTTTTATTACCAAGACATCATGATAGCAGGAGATTTATTCTATATCACATAATAAAATGTTACCTAATAATTCAAGTAATATCAGCTAAATTATGCAGACATTTTAAAATAAACCATTGAGAATATAAAAATGTCTAATTGTTTAAAAGAAAATTTGAATTTCTTGACAAAAATAAACATTACACGTCGAAAACATCAGATAATAAAAAATAACAATAGTTTATTATAAAGTAAGTTAAATACATACAATTTTTGAACTTATAAAACTCAGTATATGTTTAATAAGAGTCTGTCAACAAAATGTTTAAAATTTTATTTGTAAATTGTTTTTTTTTTGCTAAATCCATAATATGGTATCTACATCATTTTTCACGTATTGTGAACAATGTAAAGAAGTTAATAAAATTTTGCGGCGACATGATTGTAGAAACTTACTTAAGACTTCAGTAATATCATATGTACTCTTTATAACAAGATTTCAGACATTTATTAATTTTATTAGATTTTATTTATTATTATTATAATTCCATTGAAAAAACATATAATTCTATAAAAATTAATAAACCAGTATTAAAGAAAAAGTGATATTCAAATATATCAATGATTTTATGAAGATCCATGTGCTGATGTATGTAATGATGGTGAGAAGTTAATGATAGAATCAATTAACAAGGCAGTAACATAAATATATTGCTAAAATATATATGGGAGATACTATGTTCTCTGCAGATGCCTGAAACATCTCTTTATTTTTAAAATGAAATTCATTAACTTTGTGAAAACATGTCAGTCAACAAGATTATCCAAAATTATATGTGAAGATATGGACAATTAATAGGCATCTTTACTAGAAAAAACAATAAAATTGGATGGCTGTCATGTGGAAGGAGTTATTGTCAGATTGTTGAATTATGAGAAAAAAAACTTTATTATATTCTTACATAATGACAAATATCTATTAGCAGATTGCTTTAAAAATATTTTGTAGTTAAGTCAAATTGCTAATTTGGTGGGCATACTCACAAAATTGAATGATTATTCTTCCTTAAAAAAAAAAAGTAAATATTTTCAATATAAAAATTAAAAATAATTTTTATTACAAAACTTATAATATTAAACTATTGAAATAATAATTTCCAATTTTAAAATTAACTTTTTATAGTAAATGAATTGTGAAATTAATAAGGAAATTCAAAAAGAATATTATCTATTTAAAAATCTTATCGACTTGACATCAAACAGCAAATAAAAATCAAATTTAATGAAGTTCATTAATTGAATTTTGAAATGACTTAAAAAATGACCATCCAAATATATTTAAAAAAGCAAATTGTGTTGCCATTTGGTATCACATATTTACGTGAAAACACATTTCTATGCTGCAACAAAATAAAATACAAAACTAAACTGGATACTACTCATGATATCAGAATTCAGTCATCCAAAATTAAATCAAATTTTGAAAAAATATTGAAAAGGAATTTAATCCTTCACTTTAAATATTCATTATTAAATTATTTTTTTTTTGTATTTTCAAAAAAATATTTTTGATTTGTTGACTTGTTTAAAACTAGTAAAAATTGCCAGTATTCCAAAGTTTTATTGTGAAAAAAATTCCATGAATAAAATAACTTGGGAACTACTGCTTTTGTTATCCTCTCAACAAATAAAACTACAAAGCATTACTCAATAAACATGGAATAGTTTGAAAATCCATATATCATTTATTATTATGTCTACCTGTTTATTCAGAAACAATCCAAGGTCTTCAGCTTAACAAACTAACATGCAGCATCTGAAGTCAGAATTATTCTTTCTATTATTTAATAACAATATAATTTACAAATGCAGTTTTCATTAATAATTCTTAATCAAAGCCTATATAATTGCATTGAATTACAAAGATAAAACAGCCATTCTTATCTTTTAAAAGTTTCTATTTTGCATTTGGATTTGAATGTACTGTAGTAGTTAGTAACATGATTAAACAGCAAGTCAAAGGCTGATTACCTTCTGATTAAGAATTATTTCTATTAATATAACTAACTTTCTTGTGAGACTACAATTTTTCAATATGCATTTGGAAAATACAAGGTATCATCCTTTTCAACTAATAATTATATTTATATACAGTACACATATTAACTCTCAACGGCTACAAGCGGTAGACTATACTGCTATCAATTTTCAAATATCTTAATGTCATATTATTTTTAAATTGAATAAGTATCCCTTTTATAATTTTTTTAAATAAGTCTCAATTTTACAAATATTATATTAGTTTGAATTTAGCTCACATAGTTTAAATTTTATATTCCTCTTTTCTGAATTAGCAACACCTTATACTGCTCATAGTCTAATTAGTTGTAAAAACATTTCATATGCCTTTCTTTTTTTTTCAATTTTTTAAAATAAATATCATAAAATTTATTATAACTAATGGCAACAATAATAAAAAGCAAATTTATTTCATTATAAGAACTGATTATAAGAAAGCAATCAACTGAATCCAAATAAACACAAGTAATTTTATTTCTTCAGTTTTGAGATTTTATGGCTATATTTTTTTAATTTTTTTTTTGTAAACATGTTAATATATATTGTTAATAATGCTTATAAAAAAAAAATCAAATTTGAAATGATATTTATATAAAACACTCTTCTTAGGAGTGGTACAAGATACAGCTTGTAGCCCGATATCATATTATAGCCATTGGTTAAACTTAAAACAGATGTTTATCTTTCCCTGTCTTATAATTTAGATCTGTATTATTTTTCCTATATCTCTATAAATAAATAAAATGGTTAATTATCAAAAAATTCATGTGTATTTAATTAAACATTGAATGTGACAAAGTGATCTAAAATATAGAAATATTTGGCTGCCAAATCTATCTATTAAGCTAAACCATACAAGACATTATATTCTTATTTTGCCTTACATTTTCTATATATTTTATTCGTTTCCTCAATATTTAATTATCTATACTAATTAGTATAAAAATAAGATAATGTTGGTGATTAGTTGTTGACAAATTAATTCAAAATCAAAATATAATTTCAAACAAAATAAAAACAATGATATATAAACTTATTTGTTTTCTTGCATGCAACTTAAAATAATGTTGAATATCTTATGAAAAGATAGGGGAAAAAAATTCTCAGAATATTATAAAGAGATAATAGAATCTTCAAATAAGAAGACTATTGATAAAGAGGCAACAATATTTCCTAATACTGTTGGCCTGTATTATGTCAATTGATTAATTTGTAATATCTAGGTGTAAAGTATAACGACTGGGGTGAAGTTGAAGTTCTTGTCTTACAGTATCTGCCGTACAGGGAGCCACCAGGCATTTTTTAACCTGAAAAATTTATATAGTAGGCAAATACATAAGTTAAGATTCAAATTTTACATGTATATTTTTTTTTCTGACCGTCAGCCTTTGATACTAGCTCGTGGAGACGCAGAGATTTATAAAATATAAATTCTTAAAATATTTTTTTCAATATTAACAAAAATAAAAAAAGTCACTGCCAGTAATAACCCACACAAGATTTATTAAACATATATAAATCTAAAATTATTTTAGTATGCTTTTACTTTAATTTTAGCATTTAATTTTTATTTTTAACTTTTTTTTTATTTTTGAAGTTTGCACAGATGAATTTAATATTGTATTAAAGTGTCGAGTATGAATAGACTACAGATTGCATTTGAAAAGAAAATATTCTGTCCCTTATTTAACCTTAGGCCAAAAGTTCGCAGTTAAACCAACATCAATCCATCTGATTTATCAATGTATTCAATGCAGCAGGAATACGACAGCACAAATACCATACTGTCAGGAATGTAAATCTGAACAACATGGTTATAGAGAAAAAATTGTCTCTCGTCCAGAATGTCACATCTGTCTGACGAGAACAATTAAAAAAAAACTCCATAGGAAGGGATTGCAGTCCTTTTTGTCGACTTACGATCCCATTCCATAGGCAAAAGGGTGATCCAAGGAGTAGGGAACACCGTCTGACTCTGATGGTCAATAAGAAAGGTTTATTTCACCCGAGTGCGGCGTATCATGTGATCCTGCATGTAGCGGATCTCATACTACATTTACTAATTACACCAATATATCCGATCCATTAACCCAATCCAACTATGAAACAAATAACCTAAGATTTACCCTCCCTTAATTAAACTAATATGACTTTACAAATCTATGCAGCCATTCACGCTCAACTTAAATTTAACATTTATTAAGTTTAGTTTAACGAAAAAACAAAAATCATAATAAAACTTAAGAGAACAACAACAAAAAAAAATAATGGAAATGATTTACAAAAAATAATAATACATTCAATAAAATAATTAATAACTGATTAAGTTTGGTCAGATAGGAATTTCTATTGCAATAATTTAAATACTGGGAAAGTTTTATACTTACTGTTCATTAATTAACTAATGTTCTTACGGTTTTAAATACTTGAAAAGTTTCTTTTTTAGAATTAAAGTTCATTAGTTAGAGTTCTTACTGTTTTAAAAATCCATGCTTATCAGTTGTTGCAATTTGGAGCCAGTGTTAATTTCCCCGATGTCCTGTGGTCCTCAATATAGAAAAACGATTGGTCATTCCTCTTTCTTTTTTTAAAAACTGAAGGAATTGAAGAGTACATCTTTTCAATCCCTTCTTCAACTCTCCCCGCACTAACACATCTCTCTCTATCACATCTCTATCTTTTCTCCCAGCTCTTTCTTCACTAAAATTTATTTCCAAACTTTTTCTTTTATATTAGAATTTTGGATTGAGTGGACATTACATCATGACGATGGTGATGGTCTTTTCGTTAAGGTCTGTTTCCCGAGGGATTTCTTTCATTGGCCATTCTGTTCCCATTGTTTTTTCTCTCCTATCTGACCTTTAATTATACATTTTGAAATGCCCAAAGGCTAGGTCACTTGGACTAATCAATAATCATTTCCATTTTATACAATAACATTAATTAATTTATTATACAAACTTAAAGATATATTTTTATCTCTAAATCTTTTTAAGTTTTTGTTGAAAATTTAGTTTTAAAACTTTCTTTTTTTTAATAAAGTTTTCTTTTAATAATTTTTCATCTGTGCAATTTTATATATTAGAGTTTAGATGAATTTTAATTTTCAATTTAAAAAAAAAAAAACAAATTTTTATTTGCGAACTTTATCAATGTCTAATTTTTAAAATAATAATGTAACGGCATGTGAGCCCATTACAAAAGAGAATATCCAAAATTCTAGGGAAATATTATAAATATGAAGCATGAATTAAAAAAAGAATTGAAATGCAAAGATGGAAATAAAAACACTTATGCATTAAGATCTTAGAAGTTAGCAAAGATGAAATTTACTGAGTTAGATTTTAGATTAGAACATACTACTAATTAATTAGCCCAATGTAAGAGTGTAGCTTTTATTGTCAGAATATTGGGCAAGAATTATCATTGGATATAATTCTGCAGATAAGTAAATGATATCAATTTTTTTGAAACTTAATCAACATTATTATTTTACAAGTTTCTGCCATACCAAATTCAATGAGTAAAAAAAACAACTGAATAGTGTTAAGAAGAAATGAAACAAAAATTTAAAAACTTATAAGAAAACTGAATTGGTGATTCCAATACCAAAAACTGAACATAAAAATGTTACTAACCATTTGGAAATGAAACAGAAATGAAATAGGAGAATGACTGAAGATTTTGTGAATTCAATCATATTTTTATTTCCAGTACATTTCTCAACTAGACAAAGAATGAAATTTAAACATAAATGTCACTAGATGGACTCCATGGAAATCAAGTAATTTACATTCTTGGTATCTGGCGCAGAAAAAAATTTAATTTTAAGAACAAAAATAATGCCTGGATTATATTAAGAATTACTTATGCATAAACTTTAAATGAAGATGGAAAAAAAAAAAAAACAAGCTTGACCCAAATAAAAAATTGATTTTATATTTTGAATGTACATAATCGCATATCAGATGAACTGTCGATATGAAAAAAATTAATTAAAGATAAATCTGGAAAAAAAAATTGATTTCATCTAAAATATGCAGAAAAATCAAAGTGCATTTCAAATTTATGTGAGCAAAATCAATTTACAATTAGTATTTAATTTAGTGAATTGATAGTATCTAATATAATGATGTTAAAACTAAAGTTTGAATAGCTATATATATATAATTACAGTGTAATAATGAAGGCTTTGCACGATTCCTCAAAATACAATGATAATTTAAAAAAAAAAAAAAGCTAAAACTAAAAATATATATATATTTTAAAGAAACTAAATCAAAAATTTTAATGAAATTAGGCAAGAAAGTAGCAATATTATAGCATTTGTAAATTCATTGAAAATGAAAACAATTCTATTTTTAATAAGGCATAAAATCAAAAAGACATTCTAAAAAAAAGAAAAAAACTATCATCACTTAAAATTTTAATTTTTATGAAACTTAAACAAATATGAACTATTATAATAATGTCCGTAGTTAAAATAATTTGAATAAACACTATAAAGCTCTTAAGAAAGGTCTTTCCATTTCTGGGTACTAATTATATTATTGCTTTACAAAATTTTTTGAATTTTTTTTTTCTGCTTTAAAATAAGTCACAATATTAAATATGTTTCCCAATACAATATTAATTAACAGAATTTTTAGTTTCTAATACTACAGAATTTAACTCAATTGATTCCTGATATTTAAATTTCGTTCATTTTTTTAATTCATAAGAGATGGGCCAAGCCTGATAAGGTTTTACAAAAATTATTGACTTTTATGTTAATAAATAATTTTTCTTAATATTGTAATAATAAAAATTTGAAGAGATTATCAATTTTCAACAAAGATTGTTACTTTATTAAAAAAAAAAATTAAAAAAAAAAACTGAAAACATCTTATAATACTACATAATAATAATAATAAGCAGAAATTATTTTATATCTTCGTAAATATAGTTCTGGGTAGTTATAAAAGTGAAAGAACTGTATGAATTGCATTTTTTGGATAAGCAATTTGGAGCAATGCATTCATAATTCTCAATATATCTTTGATAAACCTTATTAAGATTTCAAGTTTAATGACCAATGTTTGACATTGTGAAATGAAACTAAAATCTCTAACAGAGATTGCAGATTTCTGCAAAAAATTTAATAAATCATTATAGTGGGGAATTTCTGCTGCAGATGGTGGATTTCTAGTGGAAACAGTAAACTTCTTTGTAATCTTCATTGATGAATTAATTTTCTATAGTTTGCTAAATAACCATTTTTAAACTTTTTTTTAGGCAAACACAATATTCCTATTAAGCAATTATACTTCCAATAGTTGAACAGATTGTAAAAGCAGTTTTTTTTTATATAAATTTCCCCTACAAAGAAATAAAATGATTATGTTTTACATCACAGTATTGAATGGTCAAAAAATTTGTTTTAAAACTTATTAATTATGGCAGAGCACATCATAACAGTATTGCAACTCAATTTACCAGTTTACTTTTTATATTTAGAAAGCTATCATGATGTTTAATAGATCTGCATTTTTAAGTTTATAGCCACTCACAAGAGAACAATTGAAGATACTGATTGATAAAAATCTTAATAACTAAACTGAAGTTTTTCACATTCAAAACCTCAATATATCTTAGATCATTCTTTAAATTGGCTGAACCAGAAATGATACAAGTTCTTTCTTTGTTTTCAATTTATTGATATTAAAAACATTAAATCTCTATTGTATTTTAATGACTGCTTCATAAAACTGCTCCAAAGACAATTGTTAAAAACATGGAAATAAAATTGGAGTTAATACATATCAATATTTAATACAAATTTTCTCCTCAAATGGCCGATTTTTCACCAGTAGTAATAATAAACTTTCTTCCAAAACTATCATTTAGAAACTGTATAACATGAATAAACATCAATGGATAAATAATTTGTTAATATAAAAACAAATTAGTGTTTCTTTTATAACAACAGTACTTCTTTTTTCTTTAAAATATTTTGGATTAATATGCTTGAGCTGAGGAAAGATATGTCAATAATGGTTGTAAACAGTGATGTGATGTATTGTGACTTCTCCTTATACGGAGTCAGGAATATCTAAGCAACAATGCCCAGAGAAACATGTTAGCCACTATACCTTCTCTTTCCATTCCCCCTCCTAAGTTTTCTCATATCCTGCTTCATCCCATTTCCATAACATAATGTTTGTCAACTCCATGACCTTTATATCTAACTCCCCCTTATCTTTTCCCAAACTCAGCATAAAAAACAATAACCCACTTTCTGTATAATCACTTTCCTTATATTTATTCTTCCACAACTTTATTATTTGTATCCTTTCTGCTTTCAAGCATTTACATTCAACTAACAAATGCTTAATATTTTCTATGCGTTCCTTACACAACTTACAAACTAAACTACACCACGTTTTCCCATTTATGTGTATAATCCGTGTTGCTAAAGATCCCATTGGATCCTTAAACAGTAAACTACTGTTCTTTCTATTATCATAAATTAAATGGCACCTAATATTCTGTTTACTTTTATATATATTTGAACTCTTTTTACTCTCCATACTAGTTCTCCATCTCTCCAACTCCCTATTCTTTATTAATGTATCTATTCTACTATCCCATTCCTTACCACTATAACACTCAACAATTCTCCTAACACAACAGTCCTATCTTAATCCAAATCTTCTGCATATCGCATTACCTTCCAAATCCATCTTGTTACCTGCCTTTATTCATATCCCAATTAAATACAATTTTGGCTATTCTTTTATTATCCACAAACTGCAATCTACCAAACATTTTCATTTTGCTTTTTGCATCCCTCATATAAAAACTTGACCATCCCATTTCTCCTTGAATTGCCTCCTTTGCCATCCACATACCTGCATCTAATGCATGTCTTCCTACTTCTCTTTGTACTTTTTCCAAGTAATCTAATACCCCTTTACTAAGACATAAAGCATCGTTACCATATGTTAACCCTCCTACCGCAACTCCATTTCCATACAATTCTAGCTACATATTTATTATATGAAAACACTGTTAATTTCTTTATCAATCCCTTTCTCTTCTTTGCTTCATTTATCATTTTTTTCTCCCATTCATCCAAGCAATTTCTCTGATTACTTAAGACGATTCCCAAATAGTTATATCTATTCACCATTTACATCCCCCAATAAAAATTCTTTGTCTTCTCTTTCCCTAGTTTTAATCATCATTACTTTTGATTTTACTTCACTAAACTTAATCCCCATCTCTCACCCTTGCGCATGTCCTCAGCAAAACTTTCATATGTTCCCTTCTTTTTGCGCACAAAAAGACATCTGCAAATAAAAGACCAGATAATGTATATATTCCCTTCCCACCTATTAATGTTATCTCTATCCCTCTTCCTAATCTTTTTATTGCTCTCTCCATTTCTCTCAAATACAGCAAAAAGAAAACAGATAACAAAGGGCATCCTTGCCTTAGTCCCACCCCATTTTTAACTTTAACTGATTCTATATTCCCTAATTGATATGTATAGTAATTATTTTCATATAATTTCTTGATATCTACTAAAGCTTCATTCATTCCCAAATTTCCTAAACTTACCCATAATCTATTTCTATAAAAACCATATATAACTGTCTATCTGTACACCTCATATCCATAAGTTTTATAACTACAAATAAATTATCTCATATATGCCTATCAAATCGAAAACCTCCTTGCATTTCTCCCACTATATTATTTTCTTGCATCCATTTTGTAACTCTTCCAGCCACCATATATGAGAAACCTTTATACAAAACTGATGTTACTGCTATCGGTCTATAATTGTATAACTTTCTATGATTCTTATTCTTTCCTTTAAATACTAACCTTACTCTTATATTACTCCAACTATCCAGAAAAACCCTTTTCTGTGCCGTCTGATTAAAACACCATTTTACTTTTGCCCTATACACTAAATTGTTTACCATCTCTGCTGCCCATCCATCTAAACCTCTTGCCTTTCCACTTTTCAATTTCTTACCTGCCTCATTTCAGTTCAATTTCTGTAAAACTAATATTCCCATTACTACATGCTTCCATCTTAGCTATCACTGTCCTTCACATCTAACATCTTTTCTATATCCATTACATACTTATTCAATATTATCTCTAATTCTTCTCTAGAGCTACTCTCTATTCCATCATCATCTAGTAATACTATCACTCTCTCCCCTACATTCTTTCTTTTAATGTATTTCCAAAATTTTTTACTCCTATCTCTTCCACTATGATTAATATCCTCCAACAATTTACTATTCAATTTCATTCTCTCTCTATAATTATCTATTTTAGCCAACTTCTTTTTTTTTTCTAAGTACTTTTCCCATTTAACATTAACATCCTTTTCATTTTATTTGTTCTTAATAGCACGCCTATATTCTCTGCATGCTTTCCCCTTCTCTTTTATACTTTTACTAACTCTCACTTTTTTATTACTTTTATTCTTTCTGAATATTCTCACCTAAAACCCCATTTGTCACTTTCTCTATTGCACAACATCAACTCTTCCATGGATTCTTCAACTTAGAAGAGTATAAAATAAAAGTTGAAGAATCCAATCTTACTCTTATCATTCACTCTCCATCCACATCTTTCACTATCGTTTCTACTTTTATTTCTATTTTCCATCACATTACTAACCATTTATATTTTAAAGCAATTAATGATCACTATTACATACTCTCTTCATTATCAAACACCTTAATTTTCTGTACTTTATTCATTCCCCCTCTCTCTACTAATACGTAATTTATTGTGTGGAATATATTATTTGTAGACCATGTGTATTGTCCCTCATAAATATTTGACAAATTTCCAATGCTCAAATTCCCTTTCTGACAAAAATTCTTCAAAAGCTGTCCATTCTTACTGCCTACATCATCAATTTCTTATAATATGCCCATTCATATCCCCTATAACCATGATTCTCTTTCCCTTTTCTTTGAAATTCTGTATATCCTTAACTAGGCATTCATATATGCTACTGTCCACTCCATTATAGTCTGACTATCTCCAGTAGCTATATACACTATAGTCACCATCCATTCTTGTCTTCCTAACTTTATCTTAAACCACAAATGTTCTTGACATTTAGCAGTATTTACATATTTTTTTAACAAAACTCCTATACCACCACCCTTTTTTCTTTTCTATTTATACCCTGCCATACCAAGTCTTCCAGAATAGGTTCTTCTTCTATCAGATATTACTATACAGAATAAGAATCAGAATTAAAACCAATTCTTTTTTTATGTTGCACTTCAAGTATACAATAGTCAAATATGTTTAAAAATACATATATACAAGCAACAAAGATTACAAATTATAAAATTATTATATAAAAGCCTTTTTCGGCAAATTATGTTTTTTTGCCCTTTTCAATATGTCTCCACGATTTAAAGCACATACAGCAACATCTATATCAATACATGAGAGAAGATAGATAAACAAATGGATATTTGACATGATCTATTATGTGATTTTTTCCCCCTCAATTCTACTACAAAATTACTGTTATATATATTGAATGGATATATATCCACATATATTAATTAATTAACTATCTATTCTTTATCCATTAACCACTTATTATTTAACTTAATGGATGTTTTGTATATATTCATACAGTTGTTTTTATTATACATGATGTAGTTTGTTTCATATATTTTATGTCTATTAACATTTTTAATATAATCAAGAACACTTATATTATCAATACAATTTATTTTATGTCCATACTGCAAATAATGAACATATAACGCAGATCTATCATCTTTCCTAGCAATAGCATCATTGTGTTCTTTAGCTCTTTCTCCCAATTGCTTTGACGTCTGGCCATAGTAAATCATATTACAAAAATTACATCTAATTTTATAAACCATTCCTCTCTTATATTTTATATCATCTTTCATTCTACAATTAGTTATCAATTTATCCAAATTTTTGCTATTAGCCCATCCCACGTTAATGTTTTTATCTATATAATTTTTACTTTTTTTATTTAATATATTATATACACTAGGCAAATATGAAATTTTTATCCACTTCTTTTGTTTATTAGTCCTACATCTATTATTATTTGTGCTATTTACTCCATGTTGTGAAAATATATTGTCAATACTATGCGCTGCATATCCATATCCCATATATGTTTGTTTAAATTTATCCTTCTGTAACATAGCAATATTTCTATCTGTATTAAATCTATCGTTCTTATATTTAAAATTCTTAATGACACTCATCTTTTGTATCCATGGTCGTTTTGAATCAATTGATATAATTTTCCTTAATTTATAATCTTTAATAAAATGCTTAATTATAATATCATTATTTTGATTTAAAATAATTTCAATATCTAAATACATTATTTCATTATCAATTTCTTTCATAGTAAACCTAATATTATCAACATTATTATTAAATTGTTTATATAATTTATATATTGCCCTCTTATTACCAATTATCAAACTATCATCTACGTATCTAAAATAATGTAGTACTTCTTTTTTAATTATACTGCCTTTTATAATATTGATTTCCATGTCATTATTGAACATAGATGCCATAAGCCCACTAATTGTGCATCCTATTACCCATCCCTTATTTATACTCCAATATTCATTATTATATTTAAAATATAAACTATTATTCATTAGGTTCAATGCTTCATTTATAATACTAATTATGCTATTATCATTGATATATAGAGATAAAGCCTTTATGACGATACTAATGCTTTTAATTCTAGGGATACTAGGGTACATCGATTCTATGTCCATCACAAAGATACTGTGGTTTCTATTTATATTCATCATATTTAATTTATCAATAATAGCCTCTGTATTTTTTATACAATATTGTCCATAACCAATAATATCAGCTATCCATTTGTTTAAATATTTACAAAATTTATGTAAAATGAAATTGCTAAAATTAAACAATAATCTTAAAGGGTTATCTTCCTTATGCGTTTTTACCTTACAAAATATATATGGGTTCTCATATGAATTAGGATATAAAGAATAATATTGATTATCACTTATAATGTTATTAAGCTTCATCTTTTTTAACAATTTTACATATTTATTTTTTATATTATTTGTAGGATCTTTAGATAATCTACTATACCCCTCATTTTTTATTACACTATCTATTCTATCATTATAGTCCTTAGCGTACATGACAACAAAACGACAACCTTTATCTTCTTTACTTATTACAATCCCAGAGCCATTACATATTTATCTAATTTCATTTATTATTTTTCTGTAGTTATAATCCCTATTAGAAATATTAAGTTCGTATAAATGTCTCTTTAAAACACAATGTAATTTCTTTTTCTCCCCGTATGAAATATGTGCCAATTCAATGTCTGTTATAATCCTCTTCTTTATATCTTTGTCTATAAATGGGATAAATGATGGATTTTTACTCAGTAAATTACTTTGTTCACGTGAAAATTTATAGTCCGTTAAATTTACAAAATTGTCTGAAACATGTTTTTTATATTCCATAGATTTATAAGATTGCTGAATATTATCATATCTGCATGATCTATTAGTGGAAAATTTATTAATCAGCCATTCCCATTTTTTAGTATATTTAAGGTGTATTTTATAATACCATTTATTACGATAATTATTTAAGAAAGCTTTGAAATTATCCCAGACATTTATCCTTTTTAATATTGGTTTTATAATTTTATTTAAGCTTCTAAATTTATCCAAACTTCTTTTAAAAATGTAGTATTTTTCATTTATAAAAATCTGCAACAAATAATTCTCCAATTTATATATTAATCTATTATTATTTGAGATCTTCTTATTCCTTCTAATGTTAATTATACATGCTCTAGGCATAATCTTATGTAATTTACAATTATTTAAATATGATAATTGACCTTTTATTTTTTCCATATGTAAACATAATTTAGTTAATTTCTTTACCTTAATCAAATCAATCGTATCCAAATTATCTCTCATATATTTCCATAAATGCTCCATATCCCAAACAACTGCAGTATTAATTCAAAAGTAACGTTATAAATAATATCGAAATTACTATACAGAAAAAGAATCAGAAAACCAATTCTTTTTTTATATTGCACTTCAAGTATACAATAGTCAAATATGTTTAAAAATACATATATACAAGCAACAAAGATTACAAATTATAAAATTATATAAAAGCCTTTTTCGGCAAATTATGTTTTTTTTGCCCTTTTCAATATGTCTCCACGATTTAATATATTAAATTAAAAAAGTAAAAATTATATAGATAAAAACATTAACGTGGGATGGGCTAATAGCAAAAATTTGGATAAATTGATAACTAATTGTAGAATGAAAGATGATATAAAATATAAGAGAGGAATGGTTTATAAAATTAGATGTAATTTTTGTAATATGATTTACTAAGGCCAGACGTCAAAGCAATTGGGAGAAAGAGCTAAAGAACACAATGATGCTATTGCTAGGAAAGATGATAGATCTGCGTTATATGTTCATTATTTGCGGTATGGACATAAAATAAATTGTATTGATAATATAAGTGTTCTTGATTATATTAAAAATGTTAATAGACGTAAAATATATGAAACAAACTACATCATGTATAATAAAAACAACTATATGAATATATACAAAACATCCATTAAGTTAAATAATAAGTGGTTAATGGATAAAGAATGGATAGTTAATTAATTAATATATGTGGATATATATCCATTCAATATATATAACAGAGTAATTTTGTAGTAGAATTGAGGGTAAAAAAAATCACATAATAGATCATGTCAAATATCCATTTGTTTATTTATCTTCTCTCATGTATTGATATAGATGTTGCTGTATGTGCTTTAGATCGTGGAGACATATTGAAAAGGGCAAAAAAACATAATTTGCCGAAAAAGGCTTTTATATAATAATTTTATAATTTGTAATATTTGTTGCTTGTATATATGTATTTTTAAACATATTTGACTATTGTATACTTCTATCAGATGTATTTCCACTACTGCTAGTACACCAAGCTCTTCATTTTTAACTGCTTTATTTAATTTCAGCCACTTTTCTGGTCTCCTCTACCTTGCTTATTTAAATACTCAATTTTGAAATTTTCTTCTTTTCTAATTATTCGTTTATAAATTCTTTTGACTCTTCTCCATTACATTTATAAATAACTCGCTTACCATTAATTTTACAGACCCATTCCCTCTCCACATCTATATTTATATCTAACTCAGCTACCCTTTGCTTACTTCTTACATTCCATCCATTCTTCTTCTTTCTGATAACATTGTAATTTAAAACCCCACCCCCCATTAAGTTTCCCGAACTATATTCCTTATAAATCAGACTACTCCCTAAAACTTCACTTCTTTGTTTCCCTAAGTGCAAGCCATCTTTACTATATAACTCCCTCTTCCCAATAAAAAAATCCCACACATCCACAAACATAACATCATTTCTCTCACACAATATTTTCAATCTCTCATTTATAGAACATGCCCTATCTAACATATATCTCATCAAATCTTGGTAATAATCAAACTATTTCTACTCTTCCTTTAATCTTACTCAAATTCCTAATCAATTCTATGCACTCATCCATTACTTTCTCTGATGGCTCTGATAAATTATGTCCCTAGCATAATATACACATCTCTACTATCTTGCTTCATTACTTTATCTATAACATCCTTAATTCTAGCTTCAGACAAACATACTCTTATATACCTATTTCTATTTTCCCTTGCAATTATATCTCCGCATTCTCTTATTAGTGAATCACCTATCAATACTGTCTCATAATCTACTTTCTCTGCCTCATTTATAACCTTCTCTACCACCTTCTGCACTTCCTTATCTACTTCTTTATCATTCCTACTCAATAATTCCTTTATCTGCTCACATTTAGTCTCTAATGATTTTAATTTTGGTTCTACATCCTTTACCTCTTCCTCTATCTTACTTATTCTTTGATCAACCATCTCCATTGCACTATCTATTTTTTCATTCATATCTCTTGTCACTCCAATAAAAACATACTCCATCCTGTCTTCCTCAACTACGTTTTGCTCCCTTTCTCCTGACTTTCTCTTTAAGCTATCTATACTTAGAAACACTTTTTTACTTCTTTTATCACATTTACACACTGTCTACATAACCATAAACCTGTTAATCCTTCCTAATCTTATTTAAACATTTCAAGTGATGAACCTTGCACAGAAAGATAAAAACTTTACTTTCTTTCAAAAACGATCGTTTGATAACCATGTGTTTTCTGACTTTAGGCCTCCAAAAAGTTATCTTGTTTCTCAAAATAACTCAGTTCTTAAATTTAAAAAAAATCTTTAGTAGCA
This sequence comes from Epiperipatus broadwayi, assembly GCA_028023455.1. NCBI lineage: Eukaryota > Metazoa > Onychophora > Udeonychophora > Euonychophora > Peripatidae > Epiperipatus > Epiperipatus broadwayi. The sequence continues at coordinate 7,070,288 of JAQFVV010006197.1, forward strand.
AATTTATTAAAAAAAAAACAATTAATCTGATGTACAACTAGTTATAAAATATTCTTACATTAACACACATTCAATAAAATTTTTTTTTTTTTTTTAAATTTCTATATTTACAATGGCAAACAAAAGACTTTTTTTAACAATTCCTGACCTTTCCAAATTCAAATAAATCTATCTCTCTTGATCATAATTTACTCATTTTCATACTATAAGCAAACAATCTTTATATCGATGATCTCAGATGATTAATCGCATAAGACAGACAGAAAACAAACTTAGATTTGAGATTGAAGTCAGTGACTAAACTCTCTGTTAAGCAGCTGATGTGATGTATTATGGCTTCTTAAACGAAGTCAAGAATATCTCAGCAATTATGGCCAGATAAACCTGTTAGCCACTTTACTTTACATTACCCACTCTAAATTTACCCATAATCTGCTCTATCCCATTTCCACAACATAATCTTTGTCAATTCTATAACCTTTATATCTAAATCCCCCTTATCTTTTCTCAAACCCAGCATAAAAACCAATAATTCACTTTCTGTATAATCACTCTTTTCATATTTATTTTTCCACAACTTCATTATATATACCCTTTCTGTTTTCAAACATTTACATTCAATTAACAAATGTCTAATATTTCCTATTCCTTCCTTACATAATTTACAAAATAAATCACCCATATTTTTCCAATTACATGTATATTCTTTTGTAGCTAAAGATCCCGTTCGAGCCTTAAACAATAAACTACTTTCCTTACTATTATCATATATTAACTCACACCTAATATTCTGGTTATTTCTATATATATATATTTACTCTTTTTACTCTCCATACTATTTCTCCATCTCTCTAACTCCCTAGTCTTTATTAATAAATTTATTCTTTTATCCCATTCCTTACTACTATAAGACTCAATAATCCTCTTAACACAATCATCCCATCTTTTGTACAAATATACTGATATAAATTCTTTATCCAAATCTTTTGCATACCACATTACCTTTCTCACCCATCTTGTTACCTGCCCTTTACTCATAACCCAATTAAATACAATTTTAGCTATTCTTTTATTATCCATAAACTGCAATCTGCCAAACATTTTCATTTTACTTTTTGCATCTCTCATATGAAAATTTGACCATCCCATTTCTCCTTGAACTGCCTCCCTTGCTGTCCATACTTCTGCATCCAATGCATGTCTTCCTACTTCCCTTTGAGTTTTTCTAAGTAATCTAATATCTTTTTACTAACGTATAATCCATCATTACCATATGTTAACCCTGCTACTGCAACTCCTTTCCATGTAATTCTAGCTACATCATATTTATTATAGGAAAACACTGTTAATTTCTTTATCAATCCCTTTCTTTTCTTTGCTTCATTTATCAATTTTTTCTCCCATTCATACAAATAATTTTTCTGATTACTTAAAATAATTCCCAAATAACTATATCTATTCACCACACTTAACTTAATATCTCCCAATAAAAATTCTACATCTTCTCTTTCCTCAGTATTAACCATCATTATATTTGATTTTTCTTCACTAAATTTAATCGCCATCTCTTTACCCACCCTTGCACATGTCATCAACATAACTTCCATATCTTCTCTTTTTTCTGCACACAAAAATATATCATCCGCAAAAAAAAAAAGACCTGACAAAATATATACTCCCTTACTATCTATTAATGGTATCTCTATCTCTCTTCCTAATCTTTCTATAACTTTCCATTTCACTCAAATACAACACAAACAAAATAGGTGACATAGGGCATCCTTGCCATAATCCCACACCATTTTTAACTTTAATTGATTCTATATTCTCTAATTGATATATATAATAATTATTTTCATATAATTTCTTAATAATATCTATTAAAGTTTCATCCATTTCCAAATTTGCTAAACTTATCCATAATCTATTTCTATTTACTCTATCATATATCTTCTCTATATCTATAAAACTCATATATAACTGTTTACCTGCATTCCTATTCATATCCATAAGTTGTGTACGCCTATCTAATCTAAAACCTCCTTGCATTTCCCCCACTACATTATTCCCTTCCAGCCATTTTACAACTTTACTAGCCACCATATACGAGAAAACTATATAAAACTGATGTTACCGCTATTGGTCTATAATTATTCAACTTTCTATGATACCCTTTCCTTTAAATAATAACCTTACTCTTGTATTACTCCAACTACTTGGGAAAACTCTATTCTGTGCCATTTTATTAAAGCAGGATAACTTTACATTAGCCCTATATCCTAAATTCATTACCATCTCTGCTGTCATCCATCTAAACCTCTTGCCTTCCCACTTTTCAATTTCTTCTCTATCTCATTTAGTTCATTTTCTGAAAACCTAATATTCCCATTACTATATTTTTTCATATTTTCTAACACTCTATCATTCACATCTAACATCTTTTCTATATTCATTTCATAACTATTTAAGATTCTTTCTAAATAAATCTTCTCTAGAGATACACTCTGTTCCCTCATCATCTAGTAATACTAACTCTCTCTCTCCCCTACATTTCTCCTTTTAATATAATTCCAAAATTTTTTACTCCCATCTCTTCCACTTTTATTAATATCTTCCAACAATTTACTATTCAATTTCATTCTCTCTCTATAAATATCTATTTTAGCCAACTTCTTCTTTTCTAAGTACTTTTCCCATTTAGCATTAATATCTTTTTCACTTTCCTTATTCTTAATAGCACACTTATATTTTCTACATGCTTCTTTCCTTTCTTTTACACTTTTACTAATTCTCATTTTTTTATTACTTTTATTCTTCTGAATATTCTCACCTAAAACCCTATTTGCCACTTTTTCTACTTCTTTACACCAGTCCTTATACTCATCCCCAACCCACTCTTCCATTATTTCTTCAACTTGTATTTTATACACTTCCAACTTATTCTTATCATTCACTCTCCATCCACAACTTTCACTATTATTTCTACTTTTATTTCTATTCTCCATCACATTACTAACCATTTCAATTACAATGAAATTATGATCACTAATGCATACTTTTTCTTCGTTATCAAACACCTTAATTTTCCGTATTTTATTTATTCCCTCTTTCTCTACCAATACCTAATCTATTGTGTGAAATATATTATTTCTGGACCATGTGTATTGTCCCTCATAAATATTTAATAAATTTCCAATACTCAAATTCACTTTCTGACAAAATTCTTCAAAAGCTGTCCATTTTTATTATCTACATCATCAATTTCTTCAATATGTCCATTCATATCCCCTATAACCATTATTCTCTTCCCCTTTTCTTTAAAACTTTGTATATCCTTAACTAGACATTCGTATATGTTACTATTCCACTCCAATATAATTTGACTATCTCCAGTAGCTATATAAACTATAGCCACCATCCATTCTTGTCTACCAAACCTTATTTCAAACCACATATGTTCTTGACATTTAACAATATTTAAATATTTTTTTGATATAACACCTATACCACCATCCCTTTTTTCTTTTTCTTTTCTATTTATATCCTGCCATACCAACTGTTCCAAAATAGGTTCTTATTCTTCTCTTAAATGTGTTTCCACTACTGCTAATACCTCAAGCTCTTCATTTTCAATTGTTTTATTTAATTCCATCCACTTTTCTGGTTTCCTACCACCTTGCATATTCAAAAACCCAATTTTAACAATTTCTTCTTTCCTAACTATTCTTTTATAAATTCTTTTAATTCTTTCTTCTCCATTACATTTATAAATTACTTTCTTACCAAACTTCCTATCCAGTAGCACCACCCAGTGCAATGTTTGTGCATAAAATCTCTATCTAGCGTCTTTTCATTTACTATCCTCAGATTAGTTTCAAGCTTGTGGTTTTCATCAGTGAGGAGTCTTGGATCTGAGAGCATTCCATCAATCTCTAGGTGCAGTGCGCTCAGATCCATGGTTCTTCACTGATGAAAGCCACAAGCTAGAAACTAGTCTGGGGATAGCAAATGAGTAGACAATTAATAGGGATTTTATATACAAAACTTCTTGCTTCTGTTGATTATCTTGACTTGCACTCGATGGTACTACTGGAGGAGTTGTCACTCTGTTTTAAGTAAATTTCACCAATGAGATTAATGGTTGCTATCATCATAGTAATAAATATGTTATTGAGCAGAGAGAAACTAACCAAATGATAGATTATTTTAGAGAATTGTTAATTATACAATGCTGATCATGTAATGTTTGATGATTTAATAATTATAAAACAGTATGATTTTACAGAATGGACATAGTTTTTATTAGGAGACAAAGAAAAGTGTCATAAGAAAAAGTTTAATTAATATAGTATTTTTATTGATTGAAATGCCTTAGAGAGAAAATAGATAATTATTTATATCATGTAAATAACTCCGTGCATGTGTATGTTTAAAATTAAAAAATCAGATTTATTAATCTTTAACTGAAGTTTAAAGTTTATATCTGTGCTAGAGATAATCTCTAGCTTAGAAAATTATTATTAATAATCATTATTGTATTTATCTGAGGTGGATGATGTCAAAGTTATGAGTTTGACAATAGTAAATAAAAATATAACAATTTACTATAGATAAATACTCTTCATATAATAGATATACATGGGAGATAGTGACCTGAGCCAACTGATGAGTGCTGGTTCATCAGGAAAAGCATCTTGGGGGTCATTTGGTAATACAGCATCTATTGAGCCACATCATTCGAAGGTGCTATTTCTACGCTAAAGCACATAAATATGCTGTTTACAAGGCCGCTCATAGATCTTACGGCCTGTAAACTGTTCAAACACTAAGATGTTGAAGTGCACCCTTACCCCAACATCTCTAGCATGTTGAACATTATTAGCGACGAGTATACGACACTCTCTCTAGACATTACTCTTGACTATTGTACAGTGTATGATATGAAGGTTTCTGTACTTGTAATGATGAAAAGTATATTGAATGGATTTTTTTTTTTTTTGCTTCAATGTATAGTTATTGATGTGAGTTGGTCAAAATTGTAACGAATTGTCAAACGCCCCTCCTTTCGTTGTCAGGGGTCAGAATTCATGAAATAAGGAGTGTAAATCATGATTCGGCAAAGTTCACGATCAAGTCGCGCACTTTCAGACTTTTTCGAGATCAAAACAACAGTTCAATGGCCAACGACTGTTCAGCGTTGTAGTTTTGAGATTGACCTGCTACAGAAGGCAAATGCGCTGGCCTTCCTTCAACCCCAAAAAAGAAAATATTTGACACAGCCAGAAAAAAAACAAAAAACTGTCTTTTGTGGTGGTTTAATGAAATTAAGGCGTTGTCAAACATCTGGAATGGAAGGTCCATCGTGTCAATGGTGACGAAGGGGTTCCATTCGCTCATGGGATAGGTTTTGAGGGCTGGCTGGAAATCGCTTTTTCCCAAGTGGTACGGTTAATTGATTCTTGAAGAAGGGATCAGCTTACAGTGAAGCGTATTACAGCTGCCTTGGAAAGGTGTAAAACGCCGCCGTAAGGAATATCACCACAGGTCTTAGAGAGGTCTGTCGAGAAAGCCTTATTTCTCGATAAACAAAACAAACCAAAAAAAGTTTCTTCAAAAACAATCAAAAAAGACTTGGTTATAAAAAAATAAAATAAAAAATAAAATTTGTTTCTTTAAAAAAAAAAAATAAAAAAAAAGAGACCGGACAAAAAGAAATAATGTTTTGGTTTTTTTTAAAAAAAAAAAAGAATATTTTTAAAAACCAAAAAAAAAAAAAACCCATTTTTTGATTTTTAAGAAAAATATATACATCAAACCGGTTACAAAAAAAAACAATAACAAACAAAAAAAAAAAAGTAAAAAAATTCAAACCAATCCAAAAATTAAAACCATAAATCAAGAAAATTTGAAAAACAGCCCGGTAACGTTATATCCATTTTTCACTAGCAACAGCGCTATCGGAGGGTGTGGCTCAATAGATGCTGTATTACCCATTTGTCTTTTATTGTATCTTTATTTATATAAATTTAAAAAAAATGGGGAAGTGTGGAGGTTATTTAATACATCTATAGATATTACGCATGGGAAAGAGAAAAGTGAACAACTTATGTGTATGTTTAAAATTGAAAAATCAGATATATTAATCTTTAACTGAAGTTTAAAGTTTATATCGGAGCTAGAGATAATCTCTAGTTTAGAAAATGGTTAGTAATAATAATTATTGTATTTATCTGAGTGAATAGTGTCAAAGTTGGGAGTGGAGTGACTTTGACAATGGTAAATAAAAATATTTTATATGTAGGAAAATCTTATATGTTAATAGCAATAGATTGTGAAGTAATCTTAAAAATATCAGAATAAATTTGGCTTTCTTAAATTGATCACAAATCTTCACAAATACAATTTTTATAAAAAAAAAACAATTTCAGATGAAACAAAGCAGTCCATTATCATCTTTATTTGTTTCTTCAATAATTGAAAATTGAAATAAAAAAAATTGGAAATGGGAATGAGAATTTCCATAGTAGACAGAGGGATGAATAATATAATGGCTTTCTTTTTAGTAGATGATATAACTATTTTTTGAAAATACAATAGTATAAAAAAATATGCATACATTTTATTAAAGAAGTGTGTTGAGATAGGAAAAAATATAAAAATTAAATTCATTAAGGAAAAATTGAAGATGTTAATAATTAATGGAAAGATAAAACTGAACAAAAGAAAATTATTGGAGAAGTAGAATATAGACATTTAGGTATTCTATTAAATGGAAAACAGAACTATAATGATAGTTCAGAATTAGAACTGATTAATAATTAATGGAAAGATAAAACTGAACAAAAGAAAATTATTGGAGAAGTAGAATATAGACATTTAGGTATTCTATTAAATGGAAAACAGAATTATATCGATAGTTCAGAATTAGAACTGAACCAAAAGGAAAAAGTAGAATGAAATTAAAATAAGTAATATTTTTTACATAATATGAAGTATGTATAATAATCTTAAAAATGGCTGATGATAATACTTTAACATTTGGAAATGAACCACTGTATTAACCAGAAAATTCAAAATAGCAGATATACATTGAGTGATAAATAGAAACTGAATGGATCTCCTTTTTTAATGAAAACATATTAAAAATACTTAAATGCCAAAATAATAAAAATGTTTATATGGAGATGCCAACAAATATGTTAAAGAATATTCAGTGATGCATATTATTAAAGGTGAAAAAAAAAAGATATAGAAAAATGAATATGAGTAAAAAAATAATAATTATATAATATATAAATTATAAAAGAATAGAACTGTTTCTAGCCTTTGTCTTCACTAAATTCAAAACCAAAATTAATTTATTTATCAATCTAAAGTAGAGTGAAAAGAAATGCTCTTCAAAATGTACTAGAAAGACATATATTTAAACTTATTTTCCCCTTTTTTGCATTGCCTAAATTAATTAATCCGTGTTAGGTAAGCATTATACAAAAATAAAAAATTTTATAAGAGAGAACATATGTTGTTATTACTTCAATAAAAAAGTTTTTGGATACCAAAAAAAAAAAAAAAATGGGAGAAGCAAAATGGATATGAATATTAATTGTAATTTATGCGGAAATAGGAAGGAAAGCATTGGTGGTCGAGAGGTCAGCGCGACTGCCTTGCACTTGCAGGCAGTTGCCCGGGTTGCGGGTTCGCGTCCCGGCCGATGCTATGACATTTAATAAAAAAAAAGTATTCAGCATTTTTTGAGTGTAACGTTAAGCAGTTCAGAAAAAAAATTATGCTGAATGAGAAACATAAAAGCGAAAGGAATGAAAGAGGTAGATTTCTAGAATTTACCACAAGAATGGAGAATATAACGAACAAAATAGCATTTATTAAAAATAAGATAGAAGAAATGCATCGGTGCTGGCAGAATGAATTGATGACTGTAAAATGGCATATATGTTAATTAAGAGTAAAAATGTTTAACTTTACTAACAGTTTCTGAACATTTTACCTATGCACAGGAATTTCAGATTAACGAAAGTTAAATCACACTATAGAATCAAAAAAAAAAAAAAATGTTCTAAAATATCAATGTATTTCATTAAAAATTAGCTTACATTCCAAAATCGAATAACAATAATTTAAACAAATCTTACCTCATCATCAAAATCATCGAATTCATACATTACGAGTAATAAAAGATTGTATATCACATTTTAAAATTACATAGAGTATGTAATAGTACAAAATACAATACTGTTAAACTGTTTCTTTTTATTTATATCAAATACTAAATTTTGATAGTAATTTTCAAACTTTTAATAATATTTTAAAAGCCGCGCAGGACATTAATTTACGGCACTTCCGATCATGCTCATTAGAAAATCAAATTAAGTTACTAGACAATCATATTCTGAACAAAGGGATAAATTTATACGGCATAATAGTAGATAAAATAAAAGTTACAATAATAGAATAGGATTAGTGAATTAAACAGTTCAGCATTTAATATTTCTTTTTATAATTTTTTTTGTTAATATAAAATTTACAATTAATGAATTAATAATTCTATATTATTTATAAAATTAATTTTCATTATTTGTATAAAGATTAAAATGTCTGTTATGTAATCAAGTTGTCTGAGAGATCTAGTACTGTAATAAAATAAATTTGTCAAAAAAATCTCGCGCAAAACAATACAAATATAAACAAAAAAATTTCCGCTGCCTGCGAGGTCTCTGTTCTACAACAATAAGATGAGTGTGGTATTATTTAGTTAGTATTGTATAGGGATTTTTTCCACAGCGAACTGTTTAATAAGACTCAATTTTGCTTTCATGCACATAGATTGTTCAATCGTTAATTACGTGTTTCATAATTTGTGTATTGCTTGGTCTGAGGGGGGGGGGGCTAGGTTCTTCAGTTATTTGAAAGAATTTCTTTGTTAAGCATTCAGAAAAATTTTGGTTTCTGATGTCTTAGGTGATGAAACTGTCGAGATGGAGTGGTAAACCCTATCTGGTTTAGCTTTTCATACATTGGGGGGGGGGGGAGTATCTTTCGATATCTGGTAAGGAATATTTGAAAGCATAAAGTCGACTTCTTTCATACGGATATTTCTCATTTTTGTTCATATAGTTTATAGGGCATATTCTATGTCAAAAAAGTTGTTTTTATATATTGTATTTCGATCACACGTTCAAAGAACAACAGCTCGCTTTTCAAGGAGTATTTCTAGGAATTATTTTTGCTCTAATGATGAAGTTGAACTATAGCTTGTTACTACTGATAGTTCAATTTATTATTGGAAAAAAGTTACATTCAATTTGTCAAGTTAAATTTAGTGCCTTTGTAGGATTAGGGGAGAAAATTTAGTCTTTTCAATTGATTTCTTATATAGTCATATCATCAACAAATAAATTTCCTGTATTATTTTCTGGAAGACTTGATGAATGTATCAAAATAAAATTGATGAGAGAATAGTTTTTTTGCAGTAGACTATTTAATTGAATTTTCTATTTACTTTTATTATCATTTAAGAATTTCAAATTTTTTGTTGAAGAGCATTTTGCAAAATTAGTAGTTTTCCTACATTTAAAAAGCTTAGGAAGCTTTTGAAAGACTATTTTTCATATCAATCATAAGTTGATATTAAATCAGTAATGAAAATACTAGACTTTACTGTGAAAACTCTCTTCAGCATCAGTAGTTAAAAATAAAACTTGTTTTCAACAGCTTCAATTTGGTATAAATTTAACATTCTAAAAAGTAGATGTTTTTCAACTAGTGACAATTATTTAGATCATTCTTTTAAAAAAAACGTGTAAGAAATTCATAACAATGATGTTGAGCACAAACTGGATCTTTGTTATATTTATAGACTTTTAAGATTGCTATAATTTTGTTTTCATGTTAAATTTTTGGAAGTTTCTATATAGACCAAACTAAATTCTCTTATTTCCAAGAGACTATAAAATTGCAGCCACATCAGTAATTGGTGGTCAAAGGTAGAGGGGTTTAAGAATTTTCTGATTGTTGACTCAGGCTGTCATTTGATGACAATCTTTTATTTAAGTACTTACAACTGCAAATCACTTTCACATGAACAAAGATTGGATGGGGCATTGTTGGATTTTGTGAAGTTAGAAGAAAAGGTGAAGAGACTATTTAAAAGTGGAAATGTACTATACTACAAAAGCACAAATAATGGAAGCACAAGTAGGGTAGAATTCATTATAAATAAAATGTAGAACAAAAACATTGTGGAGATTGATGATATATCAGATAGAGTGGCAGTATTAGTTATTCAACTTAATGGAAAATACCAAATGCAGATAATTCAGATTTATGTACCAAGTTCTCATTATGATAAAGAAATAGAGGATTTTTATATGCATGTATAAAGGTTTTTAATCACACTAACCAACAATTTTAAAATTGTCATGGGAGACTTTAATGCTAGAATTGGTAAATGATTGCAAGATGAAAGTATTGGTTAAATTTGGGTATGGTGATAGAAATGAGAAAAGAGTTTGCTGAAAAAAAACAAAGCTATATATTATGACTTCTTTCTTTGAGAAAAATGCTAAATAGAAATAGACATGGAAGCATCTAAATGAAAGTACAACAGAATTGGATTATACTTCGAATAATATAAATATTTTTGGTAAAGGTTTACTATAATGGTCTATGGGTGTTTGCCCTCTATTGTTTAAAATTTAAACTAAATTGTTTGAGAATCTTACATATATGTTATTATATTACAAATACATTAAAATTTAATCAAATATAAAAGATAATAAATAAAAAAAACCTTTTGAATGTTGGATTAATTATATGTCATTAATTAAAAGAATTACTTTTAATTTGTTTGAAAGTTAAGAATTTAAACTGTCTACAACTTAAGAATTTAAAATAACTACATTTATAGCACATGTTGCAAAAAAAAAAAAAAAGAAGAAGACACCCTATGTGTTCAATGGCGCGAATTACACGCACACGTGTACAGTTGGGGAAAATGTCTGCTACATGCTTAGTACCTGATGGTGAAATTTTGAGTGTTGCTGCTATTCTGGCGGTATAGAGAGAGCATCAAGAAAGTGCTTCTTGACAGAAGTTGCAGACAGGACGGCTGACACACTGGAGGACCTGATACAGCGGTTCATTTTACCAGGTACGCACATTATTTCAGATGGCTGGGCTGCATACAATAACATCAGCAGTCTCAACAATGGTGTGTATATGCATTCAGTTGTCGTCCATCAGGACAACTTTGTGCATCCCGAAGACCAAGCTATACACACCCAGAATATTGAAAACGTGGATGAGAGCAAACCATAAGCTGAAATTCCAATCTGGCACTAGCAGAGCTTTGTTTTCATCGTACCTGCATGAATTTGCCCTCCGGAGTAGATACAGCAATACCGCTTTTTTCTCCAACTTCCTAGTGTGTATAGGACATAATTATGTTTAAAAAGGTAAATGATTTTATTATCTTTTACATTTGATTAAATTTTAATTTATTTGTAATATAATAACATACACGTAAGATTCTCAAACAATTTAGTTTAAATTTTAAACAATAGAGGGCAAACACCCATAGACCGTTATAGTAAACCTTTATCATATTTTTAATAAATTCAATACAAGAAATAATCGTCGATTAGTGAAATATGTACAGTGTTAATGTAAAACTAGAGAGACAAAATTATTAAGAAAAACAGTATTCACAGTTATTATTCCTAACTTTCAGAAATCATTTTAAGATTTTGAAAATAGTTTAGATTTTATAAAATCAATAGGGAAATAACATATACTATTAAGAACTGCAGCAAAGCTGATACAAAAAAGCAATTGACCAGTAAAATTTTTTACTGAGATGAGTCTAAAAAGAAAGAATATGAAAAGATATAAACAAAATCTATTAAGAAAGATTGAATATCTAAGAATTTTGTAAAATGACACAAAAAAGTTAATAATGATGCAAGGAAATATAATTGTCAATTAGCAAGATAAATTGTAGAAGAAAACAAAAATATCAAAAGTGTAAAACAACATCTTGTTATTAGTAAGAAAGTTATTTTTGGAATAAAAATAAAAGATGGGCCTATTATTAATAAAGAGAGATGACATGAATAATATAATAAAAAACAAGAAAAAGTATCCATGCAAATCTCTACATCTGAATTACCCAGCATTTTCAATGATGGAGTAAGGCAATTAAATTTATAAAAGATAAAAACGCCAGGTAATGATGAAATTTATAATAATTAATGTCTTAAAAAAAGCTGATAGATAGAAAATTGGTTGGCAAACTTATATATCAAATGTCTAAACGATAAAAGTGTACAAGATCAGGAGTCAGCAAACTTTTTAACACAAAAATCATTTTATTTATATCTTCCTTTCTCTATTTCAAAAGGTTAAAAAAAAATGATACATAAGTTTTTATTAAAAAATAAGAATATTTGTTGTTAGTTTTTGTAGCTTAACATTCAGTTATAAAAATTATTTAGATTAAATATTCATTAACATTCTATTGTTGTAATTTTAAAAATAATTTTAAACAATTAATGTAACGTCAAACGTATGTGAGAATGTGCATGCATTGACATGGAAAACATAAGAATAAAAAATAATTTAATTCCAATATTATTTAAAATAAGTAAGTAAAACAAATGTGTGGATATAATTATTTCAATGAAATATTTATGGGTTTAATAAGGGGTATAACTTTAAATTTTATGTTTATTTTACTATTGGGTTATAAAATATCATTTTAAAAAAATTATTGCACAATATTTGTTAATAATAAAATTTTGATTTCTAGCTGAAGGTCACGTGGTATAAGAAAATTATATTGATTACGTCATTAGATCGATTCTACAGCTAGTTTGTTGGAATATTTAAATTTAATAAAAAATAGTTTTTATTGGTTTTAAATAAACTGTAGGGGGGTGAAAGATTGTGGGATAAACGGAAGATCTAAGGGGTCATTCAGTTGCTGATCTGTTTTAAATATATGTGTAGCTGAATCTTAATAGTAATTTAATAAAAAGTAATTTTTAAAACTTTATATTTTCTAAAAAAAAAAAGTATGTTTTTAAAACCATTATTTTAAATCGTCCAGTAATGACAGTGGGCTGAGAAGAAAAGGTAATCCATTTTTTCCTGACAGTTTTTCATTCCAGTTGAGGCATTAAAATTTACGGTAAAATGTTTGCAGAAAAAAATCCAGCGTCTCATATTTCATTTATTTTTTATCTATTCGTTTTTCTTTATTTAGAAGTAAAACTTAAATTATTAAATATTGTTATGGCTAAAGACTTTATTGCACTAAAATATAGTATATCTCCTATCAAATTAAAAATACACGTGAAGAAGAAATTTAAAAAAAAAGAAAGACATTCAAACATTTTAAAATATTAAAATGGAAATGCGTTAGCATCTTATAAATTAAAAGTGACAATAAAGTAATACTTTATTACTTTATTTTTATTTTAAGTAACACACTTTATTAAATCACAACATATTTACATAATTACAAGATCAATTTTTAGTACAGACAAAAAAAAAAAAAGAACAGTATTATCCTTCACTTGTCCATTATACACATTGCAACACGTTCACTTAATTCTCCTGTTACCTGTTCATTGTTTACGATTTAGACCCTTTTTCTTTTTTTTTTCTTTTTCTTTATTACTTTATAGATGATATATATACATGTAAATATGCTCTTAAAAGAATAATATTTAAGAAGAAAATATGTATTTTAAAATGCTAATTCTCGTTTATGCCAGTAATATGAAAAGAATTTGTTTGGAAGTAAAACTTTAAATGAATTTAAAAATATTATTAATGAACTTGTCTCTGTCAAATATGTAATGTTTTGTTATAATGGCCAGTACTTACAAGTAACTTTATGACCACTGATCTTAGTTCATAAAACAAGGAGCATCCTTAATTATAAACAAAGTCTACTCTTATGTTTTAAAAATAAAAAAAAGGAAATTTGTTTAAAAAAAAAATACATTTTTAAATATTAAGAAACGTTTTAAAAAAAAGAGCTCTGTTTTAAAAAAAATGCATTTATCTAAAGAAGAACAGTGAAAGTTACTAAATAGATATATTATAATTATTCCGCATTTGAACCTAGGATTATAAATATAAAAAAACATGTACTCAGCTGAAGAATTTATTGTTTTCAATGCCGGCTTATTTTACTTATACTTATGCTACTCAGTTGAATAATTTATTTTCCAGTGCCAACTTATGTTTATGCTTACGATGTTTTATTATTTTAATATTTAAAATTATCTTTAAAGATAAAAGAAAGTGAACGTGTTTATATAAAGAACTACTGAACATTTTCGTTTGGAAATGATTGCCATGTATATAAATGTATTAGTTGAAGCTTTGAATTTAAATAGATATCTAAACCTGGATAAATTGTCTACACATTATGAAATGGAAAAATCATCACGGAGCCGAAATATGAACTTAAGTTAATGTATTTTTTTTTTATTATTGTTTGTTTTATTGGTTAAAAAAGAATGAAACCATAAAAATATTTATGCTATTAAATTTTTATGTAACACTTTTTGCATAAATATACAGGTAAACTAGGGTTATAATTTTAAAACGAAATAGGTTTATTTGAATGAGCAAATGTTTCTTGCCATTCTTAAGTAGATTTAGTTTATTTATCAAGCATTACACTAGCTAGTTTCTATTTAATAATTTTATTATAGAGATTTAAATATCACAGTCTTATTTTCATATAAATGGGATGCTTTATTCAATTTTTATTTTAAATTTATTAAAGAAGTTTATCAGAGAATATCCATTCATTTGTTTTATGAATGTTATATTAAGAATAATTACAAATATTTTATATTCATCAAGAAGTAAATATTCTTGCATTTAATTTACCATTTCAAAAGTCCACTAGTTACTATATTTTTAGCATTTAATATTTTGTTATGTGTGCATTGTGCATTGCCTAGAATTTTATATGCATTTAAGTTTAAAGTATTTTCTACAGTAGTCAGTTGACATATAATTTGCTTTGTTGGTTCGAATATGGGATATACGTTTTGTATTTTATAAATTTCTTGGAAATAACTTAGTTAGTTTAAGTGAAGTATATATCTTGCTATTAGTTAGAATTTGTTAGCCTCAAGAGTTAGGCTTAGTTCATAATTTTTGAATATGTTTATGGAGTCGAGAGTATCCTCCATCCTTATTGTAATGTAATTCCATGATTTGATAGTGCTTGTCCCCAAAAGAAGGTTATTATATTGTATGTTTCAGTGATGATAATCACATTTATAAGCATTGGAAATCCCATGAGAGGATTGTGCTTTTCTGGTGGGTGTTCCTGTTCCTAAATGTACTGAAGATAAATTCCAGACGTCATTTTGCCTCGGTTAGGTATTTTTGGAAGCCACCATATTCTTTTCCAGCTCTGAGGAGCCTAGTATCTTTATATTTTTGCCTATCATTCATGATGACTTAATGCTAATTCCACCACAGTAGGTGATGTTGCATTTGTTTTAAATTTGTGATGACAAGATATGCTTGTTTGAGGAAATGTATTTCTTCAGGTAGTTGTAGCTAATTTAAGGCTCATAGGTATATCAATGTTTGAATTGTGTTGCTATGATAGTTTTATCACACACAAGCTAACCAACAATAAGTTATATTTATTTTAAAGTATATTAAATATGCATATGGTATAAGTGGCAATTCACACATAATAATTTAATATTTTCATCCAGAGTTTCGGTGCTGGATTTTATATTATTAATTTTATAACATTGAGGGAATAATTTTATGTGGACTAAATGTATAAAAAAAAAGTATAACTAATCTCTGATGAATGAATGTCCCATACACTTAATTTATTTTAAGATTAGTTTAGTCTAATTTAAAAACATACCATTAGTTTAATATTACTTATGTCAGTATAAATAGTTGTAATATTCAAAATATATCTTTTTCCAACTTAGCGTTTGTTAAGTTTAGGATTATAAAATTAAGTTAGAGTTCAAATATATACCTAGTTTTTGTGTGTAATTCTGATTACTAGATAATACCATAATATTTTGAAATATTTTAATTAAAAGAAAATTATAATGTGCTTATTAAATACAGACATTATAATTAAAGTTAAAGATTGTAAAATCTCTAATTATTAAAAGAGATGGAAATTGAATAGCCTTAACCTGTTATTAAGTATATTAATGTAAATTAAAGGAAATTATTAAAAGTCAAAATACTTATGTTAAATCCCATTGTGATATTGGCAATGATTGTAGTCCATTAAATTTGTAAGAATTTCTTATTGTTCTTAATAAACCATATTATTATTATTTCAAAAGTTTTGTTTTGTTTGTTTTACTTTTATATGAAAATATATTATTGTCTTGGGTTCCAAGTTCACAAAGTCTTAAATTTTAAAGTTATTGAATCTTCAATTCAGAAATTTACAAGTAGATTCTAAGTTAATTAAATACAATTGATACTGTCTTGAAAATTAAAAAAAAAGCTATGTTAAAGTAAATGATTCTCATATGGAATCACAAATACAGATAATTGCATTATAGCAGATGCACAATTAAATACTTAGTTAAAAGTTTATTTTTTTAAATTATCAGTATATCTTTCAGACTAAAGATTATGCAATATCAGATTAACAATATTAGTACTTTAGAAGAATATTTTAATTAATATTATTTTAAAAAGCTGCACATTATCTTATATTTATTGCACATCACTTATCATCATATTAAATCTTATATTTTTAAAGAATTCTAATCCGTTTGCATTTGAGGTCTTTAGTGGTTGTCTGTGAGTACGGAAAGGCATTAAAAGTACCCTTGCTCTTTTCTTTTCTCAAGTAATATATTAGATAATAGGCCATTATTAGTTAAATTTAAATTGATTCATTAAATTATTTGAATTAATGTTTGTTTTGTTTATTACTTTAAGATTGAACATATTATAATTATTTTATGGTCAGCTAAGATGTCACTTATTTATTTATTAATCACAGTAATTCTATGTTAGGCAACTTAAACTTAAACTTTAATTTTACACAAGAGTGTTAGTTTTAAAATCCCTGAGGTTATTTACTCTTGTTTTAGTAAATATAATTCTGTAAGATAATCTTATAAAGTATTATTAGTCTTATTCAGAGAGTGTATAATCTATTGGTATGACTAATATGGTAAGCATTGAATAGTGATTTAGATAATCTTTTGTATGGTTTATTAAAAGATCAATATGCTGTATTAGTTATAGTTCATCAGTACTGGATTTGATCTTTATTTGATTATACATCTCTGGATCATCATCTATTTTCTTTAAATTTATTGTAACCCCACTGAGCCGAGTCGTTAAGAGTCTCTCATTTATATTATATTTCATTTCATTTCAACTTTATTCCATTTCTTTTCATGTCATTTCTTTTATCATCTCATTTCATTTTTCTCTCTCCTTTATTCTATTCTCTATCTCTCTATTTCATTAGGTTACAATTGGCGTCTCTCATTTCATTTCCATCATTTATCTTTATCATCATCATTTTTACCTCCATTTCATAATTTTCTCCCTCTATTCTCTTCCTCTTTTATTTTATTTTCTTCTTATACCTCTCTCTATATTTATTAGGTTACAATTGGCCGCTCTCATTTCATTTTCATCCTTTATCTTTATCATTATCTCTCCTTTATTCTATTTTCTTCTTATCTCTCTTTCTCACACCCATCTCCTATTTCAAAAGGTTACAAAAAATATTTCCCACCCCATTAAAGAGCCACAAGAAAATAGATGAAAAATATCAATTTCTGAATGGCTATGTATATATTTGAACATTTATTTTAATAATAGAACATACTAGAATCTGTATACATCATAATGAAAATAAAAGTTATCTTAAAAATAAATAAATAAAAACTACTTTGACAGCTTGATTTATTCACAAATTTTGAATATTCATCATATACTGTAATTGCTATTATACGGTAAGACTGAATTCAAGAAACAATGTTGTAATGCACATTCTCCCTTTCCTAGTATCATCAAAATATTTATTTACAAATCACAAGAGAATATAAAAAATGCATTTATGTTCATCATGATTTAAAGAGCCACAAGATTGGTTTTTTTTTTTATTAAAGATAAATAGCATAGCTTCATTAAAATCTAAAATTAATCAATGATAAAAAAAAATCACAAAGATGATACTAATCATAATCCTGGAATTAAAAACAATTCTCAATCTCCAATGGCACTAAATTTAAATAACAAAGGTTCTAAAAGTTCTCCACTGGATAGTAAATTGCAAAACATCAAAATCCTAAAAATAACATTAATAATCATGTTGGGCGCTCAGTCAAATTTTCTAAGACTCAAAAAAAATCAAAATAGTATCCAAAAACTAGATAAGTTGTCTTATGCCAAAGTACTGGGCATGCCAGCCTTGGACCTTAATAATGTAAACAAAAGTAACCTAGAGCAAATTCAGGAATTGACACTGGTGTGGGGACTTGGGGAGGAACAATACAACAAAGTCAAAAACCATGAAATCACAATCTTGGGCAACACAAACACAACAGAAAAATCATCAAATTACAACAGAACAATTTAACAACTCAGTCCCACCGTTATTACTAAAATCTCTTAAAATTTTATCACAATGACTGTTCAGTAATCCTTCCTGTAATAGATCTAAGCTGTAGTCTTTTCAGATTCCAAGTTGAAGAACTCTATAATTTTTAAAAAACTAATAACTTAATCAAAAATCTCTTCAAAATACTCACACTGCCCAGTGATCGATATGTAGCAATACAGTTTAACAACTTCCTAAAGAAGCAAGCTTTTAAAAACCAATACAGATTAGAAGACAAGTTTCTTGTGGCAATTGACCCACTGCAACACTGATTTTGAGAAACAACACCTGCAGAAGTATCTGGACAACTATGGGAAAGTCATGAATATTGAATATGTCAAGGATAAAAACATTGGTGGTCTCACAGCAATTCCGGAATCTTCACATTTAGCCTGAAACAAAGTCTCTTGCTGAAAGCAATCCCTCCACCTTAAATGTGGATGAGGAGTCTTCCCTAGTCACTTTCATCAAGGAAGTCAGGCCACAATGTTGAACTTATGAGCTGTGAACACTTGATGAAAGAGTACCTCAAAGGTAGTCTCATTTGTAAGGAAAAAAGATTCATGAACAATAAAACCCTCCCCTCACCTCCAATTTTCTAATCCAATTTTCATTTTTTCCAATAAAAATTTATAAACTCTTTTACTTCAAAAAAAAAAAAAAAAAAAAAAAAAAAAAAAAATCCCCCCCCCCCAAAAAAAAAAAAAAACCCCCCTTTTCGCGAAAAATCCTCAAAGAAAAAAAAGAGAAAAAAAAAAAAAAAAAAAAAAAAGGAAAAGAAGGAAAACCTAGAGCTGGGGGTAGGGACTCCGACTCAGGCCCTGCATTTTTTTTTTTAAACAAAAAAAAAAGGAAAAAAAGGAAAAAAGAAGAGAACAAAAAAACAAAACCAAAAAACAAAAAAAAAGGGGAAAAAAATCTAAAAAAAAGGGGAAAAAAAAAAAAAACAAAAAAGGAGGAGTGAATACTCATTGCAAATCTTTGGCATGTCTTCTTTTGTTTAAGACATCGATTTAAAATTTAAAAAATCAAATAATCGAATCTTGGAGGGCAGCATGTCAAACAATAGTGTAGATGATCCGTTTGTTATGGCCAACACAAAATAAAAAAACTAAAGAATCCCCAAGAAGAACCACCAGATCTTCGTCGCAGTGATTACTTTTTAACATCAAATTTAACCAAATGATTGTATTGCTATTCTATACTAATTTTTTTGTGCACCTACCTCAATGCTTGTATTGCCTTCTCAATGCAATTCAACAGCAAAATAAATACTTGCTGCACTCATTCCATGTTACCACTACATGCACATTTCAGTAGTCAAAATTAACATTAGGAGACTAAACTCTCTGAGAATATTTGCCATCAAAAACTGGTTACATCAGAATGCTCCTAACATTTTTATTCATGTCTGAAACCAAACTTAACAGAAATTCCAATCACAAAATTGATACTGCATTTTCCTCTTTTGGCTATTTAAGGTATTCTGCCTTCATCGTTTCAGCCAAAGGGGTTGCAATAGTAATAAATAAGCATTCTGATCCTTCCAACATTGCAATTTTGCACTTACAAGAGTTCCATATTAGTTGATGTTCAATTTGTAAACTTCAGATGCTACATTGCATACATTTACCTACAACCAGATGACTCATTCATAAACCGCATCATTTTCAAAAATTAATATACTAACTGAAAATAATTCAATGTCTTTGCTTATTCTTGGTGACTTTAACATGGGATATGACAGGTTTAATAAGAAATACTTACATTTGTTTTCCAAGGGTCTCGTGCAGGCAGGGTCTATTTCCCAAAGATGTCTTCTCACTCTACACCAAGAGCTGTGGTTTTCACAGACCATAAAACCTTGCACATTAATATAGATACTAGTTCAGGTCCATCCATAAAAATGGGAATAAACAAAACAATTAGATTTCTTAATAGGCAGACCACTCCTATCACTTTTGTCTTGGAGATTTACATCAACCTATTCAAAACAAATATTCTGATTCTGAACCCAGTCTCTGCTTGGGCAACCTTTGTTGAGATTTTCTAATCGCTCATCAACAGATTCCCCTGGAACTCCATGGACCCCTGAAATTACTATTAGAAATGGATCAAAATGCATACCATTTGGACTCAAGCTCTGATGAACTCTGACATTTAATCAAATCACCTTACTCAAACAAGAAGGCCCTGGCAGAATATATTGCAGTTAAACAAGCCCGTTAATTCTTGGACAGTCAGCATTGCTGGGTTCAAAAAGAAACCAGATTACTCCCTCCACCATACATATGATGGCAAATTTCAGATAACAGAAGACAGTGATCATCAAAAAAAATCACTTCAAGACAAAGCTCAATAGCACTCCCATCAGTGACAATGCTCCTCATCATGGAATTATGGCCAACACACTATTCTAAATAAATTAAAATCAATCCACCCTGAACCACATGCAAAATCCAAAGTTCCTTGTACTACACCACAGTCACTTCAACATCCCTATCATTCTTAATATGCTAAATGAACTGGCTGGAGGTTGCAAGATCATCTGGCCTCATTAAACCCATTTCTGAAGAAGGACCGGACACCATCAGAGCTTACAAGTCTTAGGTCTATTTTGATGTTGCCTCTCCTTATAATAATGTCTATGATCAAATATTCGACCCAAGATCGAATTATTCCCAGGTTATCTCCCTCACAGATTGCATGTAGGGGTTAGTCTATGATAGATACTATTTCCAAAATGATAGTCGATCATGTGAGGTATCAAAGATTCTAGGTCCATAACTGTGTAACTGGACATTCAGGCTGCCTTCAACTCAGTAAAGGTCAATTTCCTCATCAGCATACTAAGAACCTTTTCTATTCCTGAAATCCTCTTATCCATCATTAAGAACCTCCTTTGCAACAGAGAGATACTTGTTATGATTGATGGCAGAATCACCCCAAGATTTTGTCCCAACATCGCTATACCCCAGGGATTTCTACTGAGCACATTACTGTTTACTGCAGTAATCAACCCACTGGTTCTAAAAATTGAGGTCTCCCTGGGATGTACATTCCTAGGCTTGGGAGGGAGATAAAATGTCTGGCATATGTCGATGATGTGGTCATACTCTAATCGGGCCAAGTCTGTGGCCTGGAAACAGTCATCTGAAAAGAAAATTCCAACAACCTTTCTAGCCAGACTGCAGAAGTCCCTTGGGTCCCCCATTCATGTTTATTTCACAGGACATGAGAATCCAATTACAAACATGCTTTCCAAAAACATAACAGATACTATTAAATCACTCTTTGGCATTTACCTGTCTCTCTATGGCAAAGTCACACTACTCAACTCGTTAATATTCCTGCAAATAATTTCCCTCCAATCATCCTTCCTACCAAGACATTCAAAGCAAAAATTAATTCCCTGTCATAACAGAATGGTGTTTTTGTGCAGAGTAAGATGATATAAGTATTCTTAAATTTAAATCATCTACCTTCCATTACTGCAAGCAAAGAGAACCTATAGACATAAAATTTATATTCATACCTGACCGAACCTGTGACCATAGGATAATGGCAACAGCTTATTTTCTCAATCAGACGTCACTCGCCTGCTGTAATTAATAAAGAATTACAGCGCTTGGTTAAATTATAAATTTAATGGGATTAGTAATACTGTATAACTAGCCTGCTGTAATTATTAAAGAATTACAGCGCTTGGTTAAATTATAAATTTAATGGGATTAGTAATACTGTACAACTATCCTCACATGTTACTTAGTATTCAAATGGAGTAATAATTATAACCAAATCCTCCGGGTATATTAAACTATTGGAATGGTGAAGAAACGAGATGATACAGATAAAATAATTAATGAAACATTTACTATAATAATAGAAAACACAAAAAATTTACATGAAATATTTAAATTATAATACACTCATTTAAATGTAATACTATAATGAGGTAGGTGTTAAATCCTATAAATGTCTTTAACCTATTGAAATAAAGCATCCATTTATAGTCATTCATTGCAAGTATTGTTAAAGAGTCTAATTAATGTCTACCTCATTAAATATTTGGAATTGCAATTGCTTTTAATGTGAAGAGTATGTGCACACATGTTATATATTGATCTTTATTTACTTTATCTAGGGTTTCTTTTTCTTCAACATTAACTATTGTCCTGCCGACTGTCATGTGGAATTCCTCCATTCCTTTGTAGAGACAGACATTCTTCAGCTTTTTGTTTATGGAGTCTCCTCTTCTACACATAGTGACTCCACATGTTAATGGCATGGCAGGAGGATCATCAATCAGGCGTTACACCAGTGGTAGTTCATGGCGAGGTGACCATATGAGCACAGTGGATTTGGATTGACCAGCAACCATGAAGGCCCTTAGCCACACATAGATTCACGTGCATTGTGGATTCATTTCATATTCATTCAGTTTGTCAGTATTCTACGAAAATGTCCTTTACTCAGCTTTTCTTTAATGTCTGCTTCCCACTAGGATATCATCTATATTTCTTCTCAAGACCAGTGCTCTCACTGAAGTCACCACATGAACTAGGTTTTCTTTCACACCTCTAACTTTAAAATGTTTGCTATAACTTATACAAAATTTCTTTTAATATCATACTATTTTATGTGTTTTACCTTCATTTATATTAAAATTATTCTCATTTTAATATGCAGTAAACCTTTTCCCTTTTTGTACTCACATTCGCATATGTATTTCATTTCGTCAAAATGTGTACTTTGAAGAGATCTTTATCTTTTTTGTATCCTAATTTTACTTATAATTTTATTTAAAACTCCCCCATTGTCACCTTCTTTAAATCATTTGAGTTCCCATTTTATTTATATTTCCTAACTTCATTTTTAATCTTAAACTAATGTCTGACTCTTATATTTTCTAACTTTCATAGTTAAAAAATATGCCAAAATCTGAACTTTGAAGGGTAAAAGAATCTTATTCGATTCCGTTCCTCTCTTTATCTCATTATAGTAATTAAGACATTCCGTTGGTCATTGGTTTTAATTGTTTGACTTATTTGTATATTTAAAAAAAAAAACTATATTTAATATTACTTACTATTAATATATATATATGTGATCACAGCATGTGTGATCATCACATTACTCTGCACCCTCCCTTTTTTTCCCCAAAAAATATGATGGATTGAACACCATGCAATTCTTAACTTTTGTTACTATGACCCTCTCATATCCATATACCCATAATCTTGGTTAAGTAATGATGAGAATATTCCTAGAGAAGCGACCAGGCAATTACATTATTTTCTAACAATTGCATCAGCACTACCAAAACGTTTTAATCTAGTTTATACAAACGATAAGCGAGTTGACTTCTGCCCCCTGATTGTATATACAGGTTCGAGTCCACAGGATATCTCTGCCACTCGATTAAATCTGTTCATACCCAACATTTCACAACTTATAAACCTCTGTGTGGAATATGTCAATGATGTGGTCAATCTCTAATCAGGAGAAGTCTGTGGCCTGGAAACTGTCATCTGAAAAGAAAATTCTAACAACCTTTCTAGCCAGACAGCAGAAGTTCCTTGGGTTCCTATTCATGCTTATTCCTCGGGACATGAGAATCCAATTACAAAACATACTTTCCAAGGGCATAAGATACTATTAAATCACTCTCTTGCATTTACCTGTCTCTCTATGGCAAAGTCACATTACTCAAATCGTTAATATTCCTGAAAATAATTTCCTTTCAATCATCCTTCATACCAAAAATTGATTCCCTAATGTAACAGAATAGTGATTTCCTTCCAATCATCCTTCCTACCAAGACCTTCATAGCAAAAATTGATTCCCTAATGTAACAGAATAGTGTTTTTGCACAGTAAGATGATATAAGTATTGTTAAATTCAATCATCTACCTTCCGTTACCACAAGCAAAGAGAACATATAGACATAAATGAATTTATATCCATAACTGACCGAACCTGTGACCATATGGATATTACCACCAGGCTATTTTTCCTGTTCAGACGTTTCTCGCCTGCTGTTAATTATTAAAGAATTACGGTGCTTGGTTAAATTATAAATTTAATGGGATTAGTAATACTGTACAACTATCTATCCTCACGTGTTACTTAGTATTCAAATGGAGTAATAATTATAACCAAACCCTCTGGGTATATAAAAACTATTGGAATGGTAAAGAAATGAGACGATACAGATAAAATAAATAATGAAACAATTACTATAATAATAGAAAATTCACACAAAATTTACATGAAATATTTAAAAATTATAATAATCATTTAAATAAAATACTATATTTAGGTATACGTGTTAAATTCTATAAATGTCTTTAACCTATTGAAATAAAGTATCCATTTACAGTCATTCATTCCAAGTATTGTTAGAGTCTAATTAATGTCTACCTCATTAAATATTTGGAATTGCAATTGCATTTAATGTGAAGAGTATGTGCACACGTGTTATATATTGATCTTTATTTACTTTACCTAGGGTTTCTTGTTTTTCGAAGTTAACTATTTCCTGGCGACCATCATGTGGAATTCCTCCATTTCTTTAGTAGAGATGGCCATTCTTCGGCTTTAGCTTTTTGTTTATGGGGTCTCCTTTTCTACACATAGTGACTTCACATGTTAATGGCATGGCAGGCGGATCATCAGTCAGGCTCTACACCGGCAGTTGTTTCATGGTGAGGCGACTGTACAAGCACAGTGGGTTTGAATCAACCAGTGACCATGATGGCCCTTAGCCACACATCCTTGAAGATTCACTTACATTGTCGATTCGTTTCATATTCATTCAGTCTGTCAGTATTATACAAAAATGTTCTTTACTCAGCTTTTTTTTTCTTTAACGTCTGCTTACCATAGGTTCTCATCTCTATTTCTTCTCAAGACCAGTGCTCTCACCAAAGTCTCCATGTGAACTTTTAATTAATTTTTTTTCAAATTCTTTTCTTATCTTGATCTCATTTGTAGATTTTCTTTCACACCTCTAACTTTAAAATGTTTTCTATAACTTATACAGGAATGTTTTACCTTCATTTATATTAAAATTATTATCATATTAACATGCAGTAAACCTTTTCCCTCTTTATACACACATTCACATATGTATTTCATTTCATCAAAATGTGTACTTTGAAGAGCAGATCTTTTATTGTATCCTAATTTTACTTATAATTTTATTTAAAACTCCCCCATTGTCACCTTTTTAAAATAAGTTGAGTTCCCGTTTTATTTACATTTCCTTTCTTCATTTTTAATCTTAAACTAACATCTGACTCTCATATTTTCTAACTTTCATATTTCTATTTTTTCCCAAAATGTGAACTTTGGAGGGTAAAAAATAAGAATCTTGTTCGATTCCATTCCCTCTCTTTATCTCATTATAGTAATTAAGACATTTCCTTTCTTCATAGATTTTAATTCTTTTACTTATTTGTATATTTCAAAAAAAAAAGTATATTTAATATTACATATTAAATATATATGTGTGATCGCAGCATGTGCGATCATCATATTAAACCATTCCCTCCCCTTTTTTTTCCAAAAAAAAATTTAATGGATGAAAGCCATGCAATTCTTAACTTAATTATTGTTACTATGACTCTCTCATATCCATGTACTCATATTCTTGGTTAAGTGATGATGAGAATATTCCTAAAGAGGTGACCAGGCAATTACGTTCTTTTCTAACGATCTCATCAGCACTACCAAACCGTTTTAATCTAGTTTATACAAACGGTAAGCGAGTTGACTTCTGTCCCCTGATTGTATATAGAGGTTCAAGTTCACAGGATATCTATGCTACTCAATTAAATCTGTTCATACCCAACATTTCACAACTTATTGCCCTCTAATGACAACTCTGATCACTATACTGAGGTGGGTTTGGCAACTGGAATTTCGTATCCAGCTCATCCATGAGCTCAGAAATTTTTTTACTGACCTCATTATATAAGGGTTCTTTCCCTGTACATTTTTGTCTTCAGTGACTGGCAATATTTAACTGGCATTTCCAATCCAGTGAGTCTTTATATGAGAAGAGGTTCTTTATCCCTATCTTCCCTAACTAATAACATCTGGTGCACTGCAGAAACTCATGCATGAATATGAGATGGCTTGATATGATAGGATCCCTACTAAATGTCTGTCCCTACATACCCCTGACTCTATCTACAAATATCACTCACTACTCTGTCTAAATGATGGTTGGTCTCATTTTGGGTGTAGTATTTCCTTTTAAACTGGTTGGCCATTTACTGACTCATTCTTCCCTTATTATTTTCTTTACATAAGTCCATTTTCATTAATCTTAATCCAGGTGATTCCAATTGTTGTACCATTGAATCCGTTCAATCCTTATATTTGCAGTTAGGTTTTATCTGGAGGTTTCCTGACCCTGTGGGACTCATATCTGCTTGTTCTAGGATGAGCATTCTGATCCCGATGCTCTCTATCCTCTGTTCATTCATATGAATGCTGCCATTCAGTCTCCACTCTAAGTCGTCCATCTTCCTGAACTCTTGGGTTGCTCTCCCCACCGACCTTTATTAGGATCCCAAACATTTTTATTTACAAGTGTTTCCTTTGAAGGTGGTCTAGATTTATATCCCTCATCCCTCTAGTAAGCCCTAGTGCTATCCAATGCATTGAGCAAGTCAGCAATCCGATCAATTATCTTCCTCTCTGTACTTATCAGTGTCTGTTCAACATCTCTCGGGAAACCATGCCTAATCTTCCGAATTATTTGCATCTTGGATCATGGATTAAATGTCATCATACATAACTTGGCCACTTGACGATGAAAGAATGTTGTTAACGGTTCCCCTGGTTTCCACTTCTGTGTTGTCCAGTGTAAAATGTTTTCTTGGAATTCCTCACTCCAATAACTAGCCAACAAAGATTTATATTCTGCGAATATTGTTGGCTTATAAAACAGTGAGTCGCATGACACTTGCGATTCACCATCCAAATGACTGCAGGGGACTGCTATCTTGGCCTCCTCATTCATTCTGCTTAACCGGAAGTATCTTTTGAGGCTCCCCAGGTGCTCCATAGGGCTCTCTCCTGGGTGTCCGAAAAAGATTTGTACCTTTACGAACTGATGGAAACCGATAAGATTATCCATGGGATTTCCACAGCCAATGTCTGTATATCCTCCAGTGGCTTTCGGTTTGATGCATTCTACTTCTGTATTTGCACTGTTACCTGCTGACCTTATACTCTTCAAATTTTGAATCTAACTTTTCTATTACTCTTACTACTTATGTCCCACTGCATATTTGCCAGCAGCCTATTATTCTCTACTCTCATGACTTCCAATTTCTTCCCCTTAGATTCTAACTTCCGCATTTCCACTTCATGCTGTACTACATCCAATCTTGGATCTAAATGTTAACTTTCTATCTACACTCTGTGCCCTATCCAGTTCATCGTACTCATATGGTTCTATGCTTTCTGGTTTATCAAGCTTGATTTCCCTTTCCTGTCCATTTCTTGTGTCCTTTGCATCTGATTTCTTGGGGAAGTTACTCATCTTTTCTATGGCTTCAGCAATTCTTTTGTTATTGTCCATTGCTATCTTCGCACATTATTCTTCCATGATTCTTTTTTTCCTGTCCTGGCATCCCTTCATTAACTGTTGTTCCTTTCTCATTTGCTTGAGCATACTCATCACCTCACTAAAGTCTATTTTATCTCACCCCCCCCTTTGGGTAATATCCATTGCTTCCCCCTCCTTATCTTCATCCACTTCCCTCAATTCATTTACTTGGTTGTCCATTTTAGTTTGGGACCTTGTACGCATATAATTTATTTAACCCTTCTTAATATATTTATAATTTCCTCTCTACAGATTATCTCCATTCTTTATTCTCTTATATTACTATTTGCTACTTTAGTTATTATATTAAATATGATGATTGGCAATTAGAACGCTAGCCAATCCAAACACACCTGCTCTGGTTCACCATTTTACCTACCTGCCTTAGATTCATTTTAAACTCCACGCTATATTTCGATGACTACCCTTTACTCAACTACGTATATAAACTCTTAATTATTCTACTTAACTAAATGATGCACTTATATGTGCCCTTATTCTAACTTGACATAAATGCTATATTTAATATCCCTCTGTTACCGATTTGTATATAATTCATTCTATTTCGACTGTATTTCAAACAATACGCATTTCTGATATTTCTAATATATAATTTCTCAATCACTTTATTGTCATGACTATTTTAAAATCATACACATATACATTTCCTTCAACCGAACTGACATCCTTCATTTCATACACTATGTTTGTAATTTATCAATCACTTTACCATCACGACTATTTTAAAATCATACATATATTTTTATTCAACTTAACAGATATACTTCGTTGCACACACTATGCTTGTATTTTATTGATCACTTTATTATTTATAAATAAAACCTTCTGGAACTTTATTAATTCTATTTGACTTAACTACTTTATATTTCTTTAACAGTA
Source organism: Epiperipatus broadwayi (assembly GCA_028023455.1). Taxonomy (NCBI): domain Eukaryota; kingdom Metazoa; phylum Onychophora; class Udeonychophora; order Euonychophora; family Peripatidae; genus Epiperipatus; species Epiperipatus broadwayi. The sequence continues at coordinate 7,099,480 of JAQFVV010006197.1, forward strand.
ATTACATCTGGATAATCTATCTTTGATTACTACATTTCTATATTTTGCATAATTCTTTTCTTAAACTTAGATACATCACAACAAACTTCAAGACCCTTTGATATTAAAATTTCCCTTCTCTCTTTCTCTCCATTTTACACATCTGATATAGAAATACATATATTAAATATTATAAAGCGCTGGGAAATTTTAACCCCTCGGCTTCGCTTCTCACCATTCTGATTTATTAAAACTAATTTTATATATCTCCTTTTTTTTAATTAAATATTTACTTTATTTACAAATTTACTCAACATGTGATTACCAATTGCACAGCAACAAATTTCGGACTGGCCTCAAATTGTAACGGAATGGTGGTTTTTTTTTTTTGCAGAGTGAGAAATATAAGTATTCTTAAATTCAAATCATCTGTCTTCCATTACTGCAAGCAGAGAATATACAGACATAAATGAACATATATCCATACCTGTGACCAGATGGATATTGCCACCAGGTTATTTTTCCTGATTAGACATCGCTCGACTGCTGTAATTATTAAAGAATTACAGCACTTGGTTAAATTATAAATTTAATAGGATTAGTGATACTGTACAACTATCCTCATATGTTACTTAGTACTCACATGGAGTAACAATTATAACCAAACCCTCCAGGTATATTAAACTATTGGAATGGTGCAGAAACGAGACGATACAGATAAAATAATTAATGAAACATTTACTATAATAAAAAATACAAAAAAATTACATTAAATATTTAAATTACAATACACTCATTTAAATGTAATACTATAATTAGGTATATGTGTTAAATGCTATAAATGTCTTTAACCTATTGAAAGTATCCATTTATAGTCATTCATTCCAAGTATTGTTAGTCTAATTGATGTCTACCTCATTAAATATTTGGCATTGCAATTGCTTTTAATGTGAAGAGTATGTGCACACGTGTTATATATTGATCTTTATTTACTTTACCTAGGGTTTCTTCTTCGACATTAACTATTATCCTGCTGACCATCATGTGGAATTCCTCCACTTCTTTAATAGAGATGGCCATTCTTCGGCTTTTTGTTTATGGGGTCTCCTTTACGACACAGTGACTTCACGTTAATGGCATAGCAGGCAGATCATCAGGCAGGCGCTACACCAGCAGTAGTTTTATGGCAAGGTGTCGTACGAGCACGGTGAATTTGGATCGACCAGCGACCGTGATGGCCCTTAGCCACACATCCTTGAAGATTCACTTGCATTGTCAATTCATTTCATATTCATTCAGTTTGTCAGTATTCTACGAAAATGTCCTTTTCTCAGCTTTTCTTTTTTTCTTTAATGTCTGATTCCCACTAGGTTCTCATCTCTATTTCTTCTCAAGACTAGTGTGCTCTCGCCGAAATCTCCACATGAACTAACTTTTAGATAATTTTTTTTTCAAAATTTTTTATCTTGATCTCGTTTGTAGGTTTTCTTTCACACCATTAACTTTAAAATATTTTCTATAACTTATACAAAATTTCTTTTAATTTCATACTACTTTATAACATAGTATTTTACCTTCATTCATATTAAAATTATTCTCATTTTCATGCAGTAAACCTTTTCCCTCTTTACACACACATTCACATATGTATTTTCATTTCATCAAAATGGGTACTTTGAATAGCAGATCTTTGTCTTTTATCATATCTTAATTTTACTTATAATTTTATTTAAAACTCCCCCATTGCCACCTTTTTAAAATCATTTGAGTTCCCATTTTATTTACATTTCTTTTCTTCATTTTTAATCTTAAACCAATGTCTGACTCTCATATTTTCTAACTTTCATATTTCTATTTTTCCCCAAATCTGAACTTTGGAGTGTAAAAGATAAGAATCTTATTTGATTCAATTCCCTCTCTTTATCTCATTATAGTAATTAAGACATTCCTTTTTTCATTGGTTTTAATTCTTTTACTTATTTGTATATTTAAAAAAAAAACACTATAATATTTAATATTACTTAATATTAAATACATATGTGTGTGACTGCAGCATGTGCGATCATCACACTATATTCTGGAATCCTGTGGAGAAAGAAAAACTGTCGCAATCAGCCTTAGGAAGGCATGCCTACCTAAAAAACTCAATGGACTAGGACTACATACCATCTCTTCTTTTCTAGTTACAATTAGAATAATCTTGGAAAATTCTTGTCAATCTCCCACTGATAGCCATCACCACATGGTTGCTCCCACCCAGGACCGATATGGTTGTCAATTTAGTTGTGAGTGCTGGAATTAAAGAGGGGACGATTGGGAATAAGCTCAAATATTGGAACATTCATAGTCTTCTGTCAATCCTTTATGATAAACCCATCTGTTCTCAAGCTTAATAATGAATACATCATCAAACCCTTCAAACTATGGAAACCTAAGACTAAATATTTAGACTTTTACGTTCCTTACCAACAAATGATTTCTTGGTGAATAAGAGGCTTTGACAAAATAGAGAGAGAATGTCAAATGTAGTGATGAAAGTGAAACACTGCAGCACATCCTACATGGATGCAAAACTCTACACAGTATACATCGTTAATCAACTGCTGAATGATATATTGAGGACAGAAATTTTCAATATTCAAGACTATTCAGGCTGGTATTTTCTCAGCAATGAGACTGTCATGCTAAACTATTCACAGTGGATCCTTAGGTGAAACATCACATTTGGTAGAAATTCAGAAAATCTACTTAATGATTTGTTAGGTATTATTAAAACATTAAAAGGGACTGCAAAGTTTCCTTTGCTAAAATCCATGATGATACATAGAAGCTATTAAATATTCCTGTATCATAAGCATCCACAGCAAATTTGTAAAATCATCATTATATAGCAACTGTTTTTTTCTCCATTAATTTGTCTGTCAAATGTTCCTAACACCAATTATATTGGTCATATCTTGTCACCTAAGTTGCACATTATAATGTACCTATTTTTTAATTGGATAAATAAAGTTCATCATTGAACAAAAAAAAAAGATTGGGATCAAAGAGCTACATTTGGCTTGTAAGCCATAGTTTGCTGATCCCTATACTAGATGATTAGAAGAACATAATATTAATATTGATATTTAAGAAAGCCAATAAACATCACATAACCACCACTTGTTATGCTTGTGTATAACTGTTTTAAAACAGGCAAACTCACTATACATATTGCCATGCACAGCAAGCTAGAGTAATCAGCTGATGCCAGAAGGCTTGTGCATAAAATCCCCATCTAGTGCCTACTCATCCAATATCACCAGACTAGTTTCTGGCTTGTGGCCTTCGTCAGCGATGACTCTTGGATATGAGAGCACTGCACCTAGATCTTAGGATCCCACAAGCCAGAAACTAGTCTGGTGATATTGGATGAGTAGGCACTATGTGGGGATTTTATGCACAAGCCTTCTGGCATCCATTGATTACTCTAGCTTGCTGTGTGTGGCAATATGTATAGTGAGTTTTGCCTGTTTTAAAAGTTATACACAAGCATAAGAAGTGGTGGTTATGTGATGTTTATTGGCTTTCTTAAATATCAATATTAATATTATGTTATTCTAATCATCTAGTATAGGGATCAGCAAACTATGGCTTACAAGCCAAATGTAGCTCTTTGATCCCAATCTTTTTTTTATTCAATGATGAACTTTATTTATCCAATTAAAAAATAGGTACATTATCATTTGCAACTTAGGTGACAAGATATGACCAATATAATTGGTGTTAGGGACATTTGACAGACAAATTAATGGAGAAAAAACAGTTGTTATATAATGATGATTTTACAAATTTGCTGCAAAAGCCTTCTGGCATCCATTGATTACTCTAGCTTGATGTGTGTGTGGCAATATGTATAGTGAGTTTTACCTGTTTTAAAATATTTAAGAAAGGTGATAAAAGTAATAGAAATTAAAGACCCACCAATTTTTAGCAGTTCTGTACAAAAATTTAACAACTTGCCTACAGTGAACTCTGAATTTTAACTAACCAAATGAACAAGCTGGATTTAAGTGATTTTAAGCATAGTGGTTCACATCTAAATATTGAGAAAAATATAGAAAGGACCAATAAATAAAATTTGCAATTATGAGTTGGATTTGTAGATTATGAAAAGGCATTAGATTATATATGCATTTCTTCAGTAATTAAAGCAATGGATCATGTAACATATAGACTATTCTGTCATATTTTGAAGAATTTATTAAAATGCTATAGTAATAATTATATTACATAGTGATACTAAGAAGATTAATACCAAGAAAGGTTTATGACAGGGTGACTCCATATCTCCCAAACTTTTTACAACAATTTAGCAAGAAGTATTTTGGGAATTAAAATGGAAGCTAAGGGAATAAAAATTAATGAACATTATTTAAATTATTCTAGATTTTGAAAATGATGTAATTGTGTTTGTAAATAATGCTTCAGAGTTTCAGAAAAAGTAAGAAATAGGATCAAAGATAAAAAGATTAAAATATTGTTCCATGGATTTTCTCAAAAAAAATAAAATAAAATTGATAATGATGAATTAGAAGATAGCAATTCCTTGGTCAAATTATTAATACAGGTGGAAATATAATGAATGAAGTTAATCGCAGAATTAACTTGGATTAAGTGCTTTTGGTAGAAATAACTTAATATTAAAAAAAAATATGCTTATGTATTTAAAAAAAACATTTTTAATAAATGTGATTTATATGGTCTTACTTATGGGTCTGAGATTTGGACACTTAACAGTGTAGCGGTTAAAACATGTTTATCCATCTAAAATGAGCTGGAATTCAATGAAATGTACTTCAAATCCAGTCAAGCCCAAGATTTAGTTCAGGGACCATCCTGGATTCGGACCCATTCCCTAAGCCCCAGATCAAACACCTAATGGATAACATAATGATGACACACAAGAATTTATTTTAAATCCAGCCCACTAGCAAAGCAGAGAAGACAATGAGACATCTATTAACTAAATTAAAAGAAGCATATACATACGTGTGGAAGAGGAGAAAAAAAAATTTGAACTACTCAAACAAGTTAGATAATGAAAAATATATACTTTAATATAATGACAAATTATTTACATACATTTATAAATTAACTGCTTACATTAGTATGTGCATGAATGAGCAAGAGGTCTACCAAATGGTATATAATTACAAAAAGATCATTCATGCTATTATTTCTCATATGCTCTTTTATTAGCCAAATATATTATAAACACACATCTTTGGTGGGTCCAATATGAAGATGCCAATCAATTATTAAAAAGATTATATAAAATTGCTATTAACGCTTTGATTTACGGTTCTGAAATGTGGTGACTAACAATTTTGGGGAGTGTTCCGAGATTATATATATAAAAAAACTCTTTTCATGCCATTACGATTGTGAAAAAAAAAAAAAAAACATTTGAAAACTTATATTTGATTATATGACAAAATATTTAATGAAAATTATTTTATTTAGCACTGGTAAGAACGCTTTACTTTCCCCTAGGCAAATACTTTTAAATACAGTAATACATTACGACAGTGGAACTGTATAAGATTCAATAAATTTAATTAATATAACTAGTAGTCATGTTACTCGACATTTTATATATATATATATTTAAGCAGAGTGCAATTTTAATATTAGAGTCTTAAAACTGAGCCATGAAGTAAAAAAAATAATAATATGAAGTTTACGGTGCTGACATCATGGCAAAGAAATAACAGGAAAAGTCATGCTTCTGGACGAAAGACAAAGTCTAAGACCCCCTTTTTTAGGCATATTTAGAGAAATGTGAATAAGGCATGCCGTGGACATCACCGACGGGCAGGCCTTTTATATGAAGTGGATAGGCATAGTGTGTGCGGACTTACGGGAATTACCACTAGAGGCCTTTTATATGAAATAAATGGTCCTGGAAAGGTCAACTATCCTCAGGACAAGGTTTGAGAACAAATCTATAACTTCGATCTTGTCGCAACCCTTAGAGCAGATTAGAAGCATGTAATATATATTCATGAAGATATGCCGAATGTCAGTAACACAATACAGATGGATGTCACTAATGACATGGAATAAGATTTACTGCTTTAAAAATAAATGACTTTAGTTTGAATGCCGTAATATATACAGATAATGCATGATGCCGCCATAATATATATATATACAAGATTTTACTTACTTTGCTGTTTAAAAATGACTCAATCTCACCTTCGCAGATTTTACAACAACTGAGAATATTTAAGCATATATTTTAAGAGTATGGAAAAAGAAAATAACAAGCAGTTATATATAGAAAACAATTAATGTCACTCTTTCAGAATTGGAATAAATATTTTAAATGATTTCAGAGCGTTAATTAGTTCGAGTTCTGGATTCACTCTGGGTAAAATTTTTATATTAAAAATGAACCTAAAATGTTGATTTGTAAAAACAATCTGGTGAATGTATTAATTTATAATGCATTATATATATAAGGGGAGTTAATAACCTTAATTCATGAAAGTTTACTTAAAAATATTTTTAGAAATTAAGCTCACCAGGTTGCTTGAGATTGGCATATTAATAAGTAAACTAGACATATAAAATCAAGTAATACTTATAAATAAACGACTGCACCAAAGTTAAAGAAAGTAGAGCATAAGAGAATTAGATTTATAGAAATTATTTAAGAGTAAATTACATTTTACATAAAGTTAAATCAGTTATGAAAGAAATCTTGATGAGATTAGTTAGGCTAATTTACTTTTAGGTGGTGGCTTGAAAATTTACCTTACTCCATTTTAAGAGTCCATATTAAAAAAATCCAGCTTGTGCATGGCAGTTCTTATGTGACAGCAAACTTCCATCTAGCATTCAAGAGTTGTTCTTTAGGCTTTCCTTCATTTCAGGGCCGCAAGATATTACGGCAGCGGAAGATGACCCACAAAGGTCAGGAAAGGCTTTCTATTAGGACATTTTGAAGATTTCAAAGCAGCGTGGAGTCTAATAGCAATCAGTTCTCTCACTAATAGCTAATCTGTTGTGATTTAAAATCCAGCCATTTTATACTCTTGCCCAGGTATTTGAAGAATGCTTTCCATTTCTTATCTCTAGCTCAAACATAATCTTTAATCTACAAGAAATTTTACATTTCTTTGTCCATTATTTTTGAAAAGATGCAACTGTTGGATAACATTTCAAAAATATATTCAAATATACATGACAAAAGGAGGAGGTGGGATATAGGCTTTAAATGCAGGTTAATAGATGGATGAAGCTCAATTAGGCTAAGATTGACTGCTTCAACAGAAGAGCAATATAGACGTCAGATCACTAAACAAAATATTGAAAAATGTATGCTAGGAGTAACAAGTATAGAAAACAAAGTACATGGTTGGGACAACAAATAGATGTTAAAGACATCACTGAAACAAGAGACTAAAATGTAGCTGGGCTGAACATATTGCTAGAAGAGATGTTAGCATATGGACAAATGAAATCTTAAACTGGATTTCAAGAGATTGTAAAAGATCTACAAAGATCACGTGAAATGGGTGAATGAAATAAAAGTGTGCTGAGTAATGAAGAAAAGGTTAGATATCAGAGAAATTAAATTAAATTTGGAGACCTTAATCCTGCAGTGGATTGATGTTTGAAAATAATGATGATAGATGTTGAATTATTCTGTCAACATAGTTTGGCTTAATACTCTATCAAATATTATATAATTTTTTATTAATACTAGATAAGAAAGATGAGTGACCATGAAAAAAACACATTTACAAGATCTACTCAAAAGGCTTGGCCTCTTTCTATGCAGACTTGATGATACCAGTGATATTATATATTAAATTTCTAAGCTCAATATTTGCTGGAACAAGAAAAAGTGTCATCATATTGAAACAATATTATTTAGCCATCATCCCGTTTCATCTACTGTGTTCCATAGTAGTATCTTTTTCCTTAATTTAAAACCATCCCAGTTCGCATATATAAGCTTCTAAAGATTTATTTTATATGTAATAGCATATATTTATGTGTATGTGCATGTATTTGTATAGGTGCGCACATCTAATACCATTAATATTCATATGCATATAATGTATATGTATTTATAAATGTAAGATTTAATAAACTGTCTAATTTAAATTAAGTGTGTGAACATTGCTATATGTGTGTAATTACCTACATATATATGTGAAAGAATATGTAATGCAATAGATTTAAAAGCATTACAACTCTTTTGAATTACTTTAAATTTACATTACAAACTCTTTATTGAAAGGCATTCATATATAAAATTCAATTTCTGTGGTAGTCTCACCCACATATATAATAAAATGTTTACAAAATTAAACTCTTTTAAAAAAAGGTTAACTGTTTTTATAAAAGGTTGCAATTTCTTAGAAAACCATCTACAAGTAATTAATCAAACTTGGAGTCAAAATTTTAATATCTTTTAAAAATAAAAACCAAGAACAAGGAGTACCTGTTTGACAAATATTGTTCTAACCAAAGAATGACCAAAGATGTCATTTTTATGCATTTTAAATTATTAAGAAAATTTTGATAAAATGTTATAAACAAGTTACTTAAATTACAGATTTCTCTAATGTAAAAAAACTTTAAAATTTGTGTGGTGGGGTTCACTTGTTAATTTTTCTACCATGAGAACTTCTGGGTAAAAGCAACCACTGCCACTTCCTTTTCAAGAGAATTGGTCAATGCTCTAGCCAGAGTCAAGCCCCACAGCCTGCTAAGAAGACAGTATCAGAAATGGATCAGCCCAGCACAGGATGGATCAGCTGCAGAAGCCTCAACAAATGAAGATGCGGTTTTCCTGCAGAGCTCTTTAAAAATAACTCTAATAAATTTATAAATGAATCTCTAAAACTCTTAAGCTAGCTAAGATTAATTGTGCACAAACTTTTAAACTGTAAAATGCCTTAATAAATTAAAAAGTTGATTTAAACTGCAAAATATAATTTAAATTTGTTAAAAATATATGTAAACTTGCCTATTTTTTTCTAAAAATTTAAATGCTTGTTAATAACTTATTCAGTTATTCTAAAAAAATGCTTGTTAATAATAACTTATTCAGTTATTATTATTTAACAGTTATATTCTATCTTTCTAATTTTCTAATCTGCAATCATGCCTTATTTGTTTGTTATTTTATAATTATGCTATGCCCAATTCAGAACGAAGATTCTAAAAATTTAAATGCTTGTTAATAATAACTTATTCAGTTATTCTAAAAAAATGCTTGTTAATAATAACTTATTCAGTTATTATTATTTAACAGTTATATTCTATCTTTCTAATTTTCTAATCTGCAATCATGCCTTATTTGTTTGTTATTTTATAATTATGCTATGCCCAACTCAGAACGAAGATTGACATTATGAATAAAGTTTGCAGGGGAGATGATTAGAGCTCTCCGAATTAAGTAATGTTGCTCTTTAGCACACTCAAATCTCTGCTCTGAAAACCTAAATATTTCCATTAAGCTATTATGTTTAGATCATTATTATTGTCATTAAAATTAGGTTTGCAAGTTAATAAAGTAATTAGTTAATAAATGCAAGAATGAGTTATAAAGCATATTATACTTATTGCTTAAGTCCCAGATTTGCTTTAATCCTCCTTTTTATTTATATTATAAACTATGCAGATTGGTTATTATTATTTAACAGTTATATTCTATCTTTCTAATTTTCTAATCTGCAATCATGCCTTATTTGTTTGTTATTTTATAATTATGCTATGCCCAATTCAGAACGAAGATTCTAAAAATTTAAATGCTTGTTAATAATAACTTATTCAGTTATTCTAAAAAAATGCTTGTTAATAATAACTTATTCAGTTATTATTATTTAACAGTTATATTCTATCTTTCTAATTTTCTAATCTGCAATCATGCCTTATTTGTTTGTTATTTTATAATTATGCTATGCCCAACTCAGAACGAAGATTGACATTATGAATAAAGTTTGCAGGGGAGATGATTAGAGCTCTCCGAATTAAGTAATGTTGCTCTTTAGCACACTCAAATCTCTGCTCTGAAAACCTAAATATTTCCGTTAAGCTATTATGTTTAGATCATTATTATTGTCATTAAAATTAGGTTTGCAAGTTAATAAAGTAATTAGTTAATAAATGCAAGAATGAGTTATAAAGCATATTATACTTATTGCTTAAGTCCCAGATTTGCTTTAATCCTCCTTTTTATTTATATTATAAACTATGCAGATTGGCTAATAAAATTAGATTACTGTTCAGTATTTCTCTTTAGCATGTTTTAAGAATGCTAATTATGAACTGGCATATGTTAGTTTCGCAGAACAAAACTATAGAATTTTGAGTACTTTTAGTTACTAAGTAATATTATGTTTAGGAGGGTGAATGTGTCTTTAGGAAGCACATAAGCGTGTATATGTCTTGATGTATGCTTTTATATGAATGGGCTTCTGGTTTTAATGGCCACCTCATCTCCTTAGTTTGGACAGCTCTTCTTTAGAACTAGAACACGAGGGTCCAGATTGTTTTTATAAGCTGCTCCAATCACCGAGCTATGTGTTCACCTTATTCACAGCAAGTTGTACAGTTCAAAGGAACAGAGTACTTTGTATGAATCTCCTGAGTAACAACACATTCAAGATACACACATCTCCAGTAATATATAAAGCCATAGGATCCAAAGTCATACTACAAAGCTCCAGTTCATCCCTCCATAATATAATAATTCAGTATTGATCTGAATATGTAATCTCATTTATCCATATATAAAATCTGCATAGGGAGCCAATTGTAGCTCGTTAACTGTTATTAAATGACTTATTAAATGTTATATTGAAAAATAATCATTCTTGCACTGACTTAACCATCGCAAGCCTAATAGATCAGGCATAGTAAAATTAAGGCATGATTAATTAGAAACAGTAGATTAAATTGGATATAAACTCTTAAATTATAGTGCATCAGATGAGATTGTTACTTGCTCATCATTGTTACACCTGCATGTGTCATACAATGCACTACTGTTTATTTAGTTTACATTTATTCATTAAAATATATTAAATAACTGTGTTGCATATTATTTATAATCCATCCCAAATCTTAAATTTCATAATATAGTATTAGCTATTAATATATGCATTATCTAGCCAGCCATAGGTGTGTGAGTGGATTTAACTTAATAGTAATTTAGTTAATATTCCCTCAGTCTCTTGCTCCACCATTTGCTATTGCCAGCACACAAACAGAAATTCCAAGTGTAGCCTCATATATGTCATTCATAGTGTTGGTGGAGGAACTGAGGTGCGATCAGATTGGATGTCTCAAAACCTCATCTAGATCAGCCTTGGTATAATTTGCCAGGACTCTGGATTTTGTTGCATGAATGTACAAATCTGCTCATTACAATATCTGCTATGCATATAAATGACATAATAAATAATACATTCTAAATATATGAAGAATGTCTTAAAAACAGTGATTTTTGAAAATCAAAAGAGAATACAATTTAAGACAATATAAATGTCAAATTCAAGTTCTTTAATATATACTGCTTTTATTTAGTTTGGAGGAACATTATGAAAGAGCTTATAGTTTAGATAAGTGATAAGTTCATTTACTGCATTGTGTATAATTTTTCTGCCAAACTATCAATATTAAATAAATAACAGCCAAAATTTCTCATATATAAATAATGAGTTAATCAGGCAAAACAAACTATGTACATATTAGCTAAACACAATGCTTAACTACAACTGAAATATATATCTATATACATTAAGCATTAGCAAATCTAATATCTATACATTCAATTAACTGTCAGGCTTATAAAAATTATATCAAGTCCGCATGACATAGTTTGCAGTCCACTAGAATGATTTTGATACTTTAAGCAGTCCACTATAATGATTTTGATACTTTAAGCAAAATGTATCTGGGATCATGGTTTCTAGTTCTCTGAAAGTCCTCAAAAATCAGCATCTCTTTTGAGATCATTCTATTTTACTCATTTTCAATTATTTTTCAAATCTAATATTTGAATCTAATCACTGCATACTTTCTTACCTCATGAAATAACACATGGAACTTTTGTTGTTTAATCCTATGTTTCTTGAAGTACAATTTTATACATTCATAAATAAATTCTATTGTCTATTTTCAGATTTATTTCTTGAGGCAGTTTATCAAATTAATAAACTTCTTAACTGATTATTTTCCAAATCGATTTTTCCTTTTCCCCCCCTTATAAATCGAACCATTGTTAAATCTTATAAACATTCATTTCTTATTGAATAATTATAAATAAAACATAAATTTCAATTACGAACAGGTTTCAAATATTTTATACCAGTGTTCTAAATATACTTTTACAAATACATAATTGTGAATAGTACATAACTTTGGTTATTATTTAATCATTTTATTATAATATATTAAAGTTTTTGGAAAACTATTGCTATGAATATGACTACCAGTTAGTAAAAAGCATACCATGCTGTTATAGTATTAAACCAAGATTTTTTTATATATATTTTGTATGTATTTATTTTGTGTTAAAGTTTTTTTGGCACACATAGAAATTAATAAAGTAATCTTTGGTGTATGCTCATTTTCTAAATTTTTTCTATAAAAGTCAAGAAATAAATCACTGTATTTATAGTTAAGAGTTAATTAAATAAAATTACTTAGAAGAAATAAATCACTGTATTTGTAGTTAAGAGTTAATTAAATAAAATTACTTAGCTACTTTATAATCACTCTTTCCTTTTCCAGTTAGTAGCCTTTATAAATTTTTAATAAAAAAATGCTCTAAAAAGTGAAAATTAAAATTTATTAAATTATATGCATGATGTAATATGGTCTATATTGTTATAATATATAAGATATTACAGATGTATTGGTAAGCTACTGAATTAAATTTAATTCTTCAATTTCATTGATTCACTCCTGTTTCTGGTTTCTCTTGTCAATTTCATTGATTCACTACTGTTTCTGGTTTCTCTTGTTTTTATCTTGAGCTAGTTATCTTTTAGATGAGTTTTTTCCTGCTCTTATCAACTATTCTGGAAATCAATACCATGAAAATTTACTATATTTTTCTCTAGATCTTTTTTTGTGTATCAAATTCAGGCTGAGATGGTTCATATGCTTACTATATCCCATCTGATCTTCAATTCTTATAATCATGATTTTTTATGTCTACATTAAAATCTTGTATAATAGATTATAATGTTAGAATAGTCTATTATACATTTGACTTCACTAACAAAATAGTCTTTGATTGTAAATCCTGATGATTGCACTTTTTTGTTTCTTGTTAAATGTTTATGTTATTAAGCTCATTCTGTGAAAACTGAATAATTTTCGTGTGTAATTATCAGAATTATTAAGTAATTAAATAACCCATGGCCAAAATTCACATATAAAAATAATGTGCAAGTCAGGCAAAATCTAACCACATATATATTTAATTATTTAAAATAGGCAAAATGTCACTCATATATTAATATCAGGTACTGAATGCACTGTGTAATGAATATATCAGTGAATCAATAAGAGAGGAGAGACTAAGAGGATAGCTGATGAAGGCATATACTTGATGCAGTACTGCTATAGACGGACATCTAAATAATTTTACACCTATAAATTTATGGATTAATAAAACATGTATTTATAACGCATCTCCCAATGAAACAAACTAGAGAATCTATAATTTTTTTTGAATCAAATACTCAATAAATTACATTAACTTTATTGATAATGCTAACTTATAATTATGGGTAATGGAGAATTAAACTAACACCTACCTGTTGATGTCTATTTATAGCAGTACTTTTAATATTAAAGCATAATAAACAAAATCATTAATTCCATAGATAACTATAAGTTGTGACATCATTACTTTTCTTGCAAATTAAAAGAAAACCAATTTTTGAATAAGCCCAATTGAATACATAATAAATCTATAGCTAAATAACTCACTTGTTACCCTGCATTAGGTTTTCTCTGAAATCATAAAAAAACATTCCTTAGGATGATGGGGGAAAGTGTAAAAGAAACTAATGAAAAGACCCCCCTCCCCTTTTTTCACTCCTTAACTTGACTCTACACAAGACATTCCTCAGAATTCTAGGGAGAGAAAAGCAAGGCTTTCATTATATTTTGCTAAATCTAATTCCTCCATCGTCCAATCTCTTTTCATACATATTTAAATATTATGTCTAGTATGTACATACTTTTATTGTAATTATTTTATTGACTTATTAAGAAACACATGCTTTACAATTAAATGTATAATAATTACCAACAATTTCTGAAGTATCGGTGAGACACTTACGTTGGTATATACAGATATGTCTTCACAATGATGTGAATTCATGATGTCTCCCTTTATTGAAGGCGATCCGATTGGCATGATTTTCTATAATGACTGGATAAATCTTGGGTCCAGTGTTCAGAATAGATAACTCAAGCAAGGCATTTACTATAAATGGGTATTTGGAACACTTAATACTATTGCTGGAACTTTCATTTCGAGGCAGCCCCTCTCCTCGACAATATGAAAAAGCTGAGTCTGGACTACTCATACATTCTTACAAGATGGTGATCCATAACAGAGCAGCAAATAAAATAGGAGCCACACAAGAATTCAGAATCACGACTAATTTGATCTCCAACAAAAGGCCACCCTAAGTAATTTATAAGGTATTTTATTAAAGAGCACTGAGGAATTTTTTTACTTAATGGCCATTCGCATATTTTATTTTATTTTTAATTTCAATTATCTTTTATGGAAATGTATTCACTTTTCCATTGTTATTTGTACGTATTTCCTACCCTGCAGCTCTCGATGTTCCATTAATACTCTTGGGCAGTACTTTTACTTTCTATACTCCCCAAAGGTGTCAAAATGAAACTATTTGTTATCTTACATCTTAATATTTAAATAAGGTAACCAATTACTGCTATTATTAATGGATTATTTCCATTAAACGTTTTCATGGTTCTTTTCATTCCAACCCACTGAAAAACATGCAATTATATAATTATTTAGATTTTTAGGTTTACTTGCACTGAGTTAAAGCATTGTACAGTTAACCCACACACCAATATTTATGTGTAATTAGATTTTATCTGTAACTTTTAAAATAAAAAAAGGCAAAACTGTGTATACATATTGCCACTCAATGCAGGCCAGAGTAATTAATGGATGCCAGAAGGCTTGTGAATCCCCTTCTAGTGCCTACTCATCTAATATCGCCAGGCTAGTTCTGGCTTGGGGCCTTAGTCAGTGAGGAGTCTTGAATCTGAGAGCACTACACCTAGATCTTAGGATCTAATGCAACCCACCAGTAGCCACCCTTAATCTCTGCTTAACTATAAAACTATGAGATTTATGAAAACGCTATAAAATTTTCAATCCAAGCTCATCAGCTTATATAATCATATAGGTCTGAATTCAGTTCAGTACCTATATATTTTGGTGTCTTTGGTTCCTTAATAACCATAGTCACTACTATCTTACAACAGAAGTGGTTTCAAGCCAATAAACATCACGTGATTGCCATTTCTCATGCTTGCTCTTAACTGTTATTAAAACAGGCAAAACTCTCTATATGTATTGCCGCTTAGTACAAACCAGAGTAATCAATCAATGGATGCCAGAAGACTTGTGCATAAAATCCCTATCCAGTTCCTACTCATCCAATACCCCCAGACTAGCTTCTGGCCTTCGTCCGTGAGGAGCCTTGGATCTGAGAGCACTGCACCGAGATCTTACAATCTAATGCAACCCTCCAGCTGCCACCTTTTATCTCTACTTAACTACAAAACTATGAGACTTAAATTGAAAACAATATTTATCAATCCAAGCTCATCAGCTTATAGTCATATAGATCTGAAATCAGTTCAGTACCTATACATTTTGGTATCTTTGGTAACCATAGCTACTGATAACCAATGACATCAAAATGTACAGGCATTGAACTGACTTCAGACTTATATGATTACACAAGTTGATGAGCTTGGATTGAAAAATATATTTTTGTGTTTTAAATTTGTCTCGTAGTTTTATAGTTAAGTAGAGATAAAAGGTGGCAGCTGGAGGGTTGTATTAGATCCTAAGATCTAGATCCAGTGCTCTCAGATCCAAGGCTCCTCACTGTTGAAGGCGACAAGCCAGGAACTAGTCTGGGGTATTGGATGAGTAGGCACTAGATAGAGATTTTATGCAGAAGCCTGGCATCCATTGATTACTCTGGCTTGCACTGAGTGGCAATACGTATAGAGAGTTTTGCCTGTTTTAATAACAATTAAAAGCAAGCACAAGAAATGGTGATCATGTGATGTTTATTGGCTTAAAACCAATCCTGCCCAATAGGATAGTGGTAGCTATGGCTATTAAAGAACCAAAGACATCTAAATGTATAGGCACTGAACTGAGTTCAGATCATTATGACTATATAAGCTGATGAGCTTGGATTGAAAATATTATAGTGTTTTCAATTTAAGTCTCCTAGTTTTGTAATTAAGTAAAAATAAAAGGTGTCTGCTGGAGGGTTGTATTAGATCCTAAGATCTATGTGCAATAGTCTCAGATCCAAGGCTCCTCACTGATGAAGGGCACAAACCAGAAACTAATCTGGGGATATTGGATAAGTAGGCACTAGATGGGGATTTTATGCATAAACCTTCTGGCATCCATTGAGTAGCAATACATATAGAGTTTTGCTTGTTTAATAACACTTAAGAGCAAGCATAAGACATGGCGATCATGTGATGCTTATTGGCTCAAAACTTTTAAAATATTTAACTTTTAGGTTTACTTGTACTGTTTCACTAAGTTAAAGCATTGTACAGTTGCACACACACAGGCCATTATCTATGTGTGAGTTTAATGAAATTTGTGTGTAACGTTAAGTGTTGGAAATACAAGAAAATGAGCATATATATGTGCACCAGTTCATATCTGCCCAATTATGCCAAAAACAAAACAAATGAAAAAAAAAAGGAAAAAACCCTTATACTTCTTGGCATAGAGTAGAGTGAGCAAGTTACCCCCTGAATACTGGCATATGTTTGAATGTGTGCCAAAAAGACCCCCCCCATATTAGTCATATTGGTTATTTATATCCCTTTGTTGGCCACTCATAGTCTTTCTATTTTAGTATTTTCTAATGTTGTCCTCCAGGTCATATGATTATCCATGTTAGGGTTTAAGAGTTTGTGAAGATGTTCTCCCTTCTTGGTTCTTTCTGGTGGATCCTTAAAAAAATTGCCAAAATCGATGGCTGTTTCACTAATGTTATTGTCTCTATTACTCAGCATGATATGCTGACTGCTAAATGGTAAATAGTATCTGATAGTTCTTACTATTTGTTGATAGGACATTGGAAATGCTATCAATGATTAATTTGTTGATAGGACATTGGAAATGCTATCAATGATTAAAGTTGTACCACTTGCTTTAAAAAAAACTGGGCCTAAGTTTCTGTTCTGTCAGTTGGATATTTCTCCTGTGACACCTGGTGTAAGATGCTATCCTGCTTTTTGTGACTACAAAATATCTTTAACAATGACATATGATAAATTTTAAAAATGTCTGTGGTTGGTATCTGGTGCTTCTCAATCAATCATGACGGTTTCGATTTGAATAGGTTTGCTTACCTGTGGACAGCTTGTTCTCATGGTATCCCTATTGTTGTTCAAGTGTCTAGATTGGTTCTGTACAGATATTTGGTTTGTTTGCTTTTATCTCGTTTCTCTTCCTGCAAGATCTTCCTTACCCATTGAGTGACAACTTCTGCAATGTCATGCTCATTTGTATACAATCCATTATCTTTATATGAGTTTGATTTGGTTAGTCTTTATATGGGTTTGATCTGGGTACTCTTGCCTTTCCCCTTTATGGGTTTTTTCCCACCAACTTCCTCTATCATACGAGTTTCGTGTATATGACATTGTCATGTTCGCTTTGTGCTGTTGCTTGGGTTCCTTTTTCTTGATGATCCATTCTGGTGACATTTGTATTATGTACTCCATCCGTCTTTCAAATATATTTTCAAGTATATCTACTCTCATACTTACGATTTCATTTGTTATTTATCAGAATTCTTAAATATTATTTTCTGGGTGTTGTCTGTCCATCCATTCCTTTTCATTGTTGCCATTTTCTTCTATTTATGATATCGTTACAAATATTGCTTTAAATTAGTCCACCTCCCCATGTCCTTCAGGAATGGCATTCATATTTGTTCCAGGTCTTTTTCCTTTGATTGTGTTCCATTTGATATATGTTCCAGTTCACCCGGTTTGCATACATTTTGTTCTGCGCTTAAAAAAAGTCGTCTATCTCTGCTTATCTTTATTATATTCTATCATTTGTTCCACATTAAATTTTTTTTCTCTCTTTTTTCTTGTGCTAGAAAGAAATTTCTTCCACCGACTTAGATTTTTTTTCCTTCTCTCCTCTTTTGTTATTATTTGATCACTCTATCCACCTGCAAAGAAATGAAACAAAATTAATACAAATATGTTCACAATTATTTTTCTGAAATACTAATGCCTTATTTTATCTACAGTCATTTATATATACATACTAGATATAGGTTTTTATATCAACTGTTATTCTTGCTTTGATTTATTACAAGTGAAAATAAAATTTATTCGGGAAAAAAAAATTTGGTCAGAGGTCATTACATTTCCACTTGGCATTACATTGTATCTGGCTGGGTTCAGGGTCACAAGACTTGATTCAAAGGTTAAAAAAAAACACTTTGTTTTTGCACGCAGTTATATATATTCTAACCAAAATCTCTGGTGATAAATGATCGATAAATAAATAACTGGCATGGAAACTTAATAGGATTAGGGTGATAAAACTATCTACACCCGAAGCCAACTTGTAACTGTATCTTTATATATAATGCCAAGTAGAGATCACCATCAATGCTTACTATTCTATAATACTGTGGAAGAAGTAACTAAATTTTTCAAATAAATATAATGTTAATGAGATCAGTTATAATACATAACATTTTTACTTTTGAACTTGGCAATATTATACAAATAATTTTCTGATAAGGTATTATCACTAGCAAAATAATATAAACAACTTTAATTTCCTGATAAGTTATTATTACTGCCAAAATAATATAAACAACTTTCTTCCACAACTATACACAGATTTATGATCTCCAATGGTAATTATGGGAATATTATTGGGTATTTCCAATAATATAAATGACTAGAAATAAATCAGCAACCCATGCAGAGAACTATACACAGATTTATGATCTCCAATGGTAATTATGGGAATATTATTGGGTATTTCCAATAATATAAATGACTAGAAATAAATCAGCAACCCATGCAGAGAACTTATAACTTATCTTAATACTACTTATTACTAGATTATTGTTTAATTCAAAGTAAAATAGAAGATGTTATGAATGCTTCTCATTTAACCCAATTAATACTTTTTTCATTCTCAGCATCTATTACTTTTAACAGTCACAGTTATATAATATCAAATGCCTGTGTTGTTTTCTCCTTTATATTTTTTCAAAATGATAACCCTTAATCTTATTTTCAAAATTAAAATTTTATTTACACTCTAGAGTAGATATAAGAGAAATCAATTAGTACAAAATTAGGTCAATAACACAGTTTCAATGAATACATGTAAATATGGCATGCAAATCATGTATATAGAGAAATCAAAAGTTGTATTAGATCAATAACATAGTCTCAAGAGCTACATAAAAAAATTTATGATAAGAAAATTAATGCAAGTATGAAAGAAAAATAAATAAATAAATAAAAACCAAAATCAAAGGTTACACTAAAATCTTAAGGCAGTGAGTCATATGCATAATTTGCTAGAGATATAAAGAAAGTCAAAGCTATATATAAGATTTAGAAATTTCATTGATTAATGACTGACTATCTTGTTCCAAAGGCCAACAAGGACCATAACAATATTGAGAAGTTGTTATATAAAAGTAACTATTGAGAAACGCTAATTAGGATATATAGGTAAATTAATTACACAGTATGTAACCAATGCAAAGTTAATGTATTAAATACATAGGATGTATGAAAGTCTAAATAGTTCAAGTTTAAATTATTACTAGGTGAAAGATGGGATATATTA
Organism: Epiperipatus broadwayi; assembly: GCA_028023455.1. NCBI lineage: Eukaryota > Metazoa > Onychophora > Udeonychophora > Euonychophora > Peripatidae > Epiperipatus > Epiperipatus broadwayi. The sequence continues at coordinate 7,119,641 of JAQFVV010006197.1, forward strand.
TTCATTTAGTGTATGAAAGAAAGTTCAGGTTTTGGGCCTAAGAATTACATGAATGAAGTCTATAGCTTCATCTGGCTCTAGATCTGGTCAGTCAGCCAAGCCTGACAAGTTTGTTTGTCTTATCTTTTATCTTGTACAGGGACTTGAAAAATCGATTAACCATCACAGCCATGATCAAATATCATGCTACATCTGGCAGTCGAAATTGAGAAGTTAATGAAGGTGGCCAGTCTTATTGTTCCGATTTGACCCTTTTTAATTGCAGCCTTAAAAGAAAGGGTAGCTGAATCATTGCCATTTATCCAGTCTAATGCTATATTCCAGAGGTAAGTCCACAAACCACATTGATTCAGAATGTGGTCAATGAACTCCTCCTATTTCTTGCATAGGGACAAAGGGGTTTAATGTTGTGACCCCTGTGGTAGTGGAGAAAGGCCACAGTGTGGAGTGCTCCAAGGATGATTATTAAAAAATCAACAAATTTTGGATTCAGCTTGATGAATTTTGTTAATTTGAAAAATCAAGATTCCTATAGGGAGTATATTAACGGATTTAGTTTTCCTGGGAAACATTAATTGATAAACTTCCCAATATGATAAATTTCCCCTGGAAAAGGAAACCCAACAACCGGAAATTTTGAATAATCACAATAACTTGCTTTTGTAACCAAATGCTTATCAATCTAGGCAGAGGTCAATCGTTAGGCTCAACCTTTTCCATGGGCAAGGGACCACTCCATATTGGGATTATCCTTAAAAATCTTGAGTAGTACGTTATGAGTTTATTGCAGGTAAAAATTCTTCAGTGAGTGAAGGCTAAGGCCATTAAGAGGTTTGGGTTTTTGTAATAGATTGAGGCTGATGATGGGAGTCCTGCTTGCCCAGCAAAGTTTTCTGCATAAGATTTTAATCTTTTGGGTAAACCTGCCCATGGGAAAAAATCCTGCCAGATAGTATGTTATTTTGGGCAATACTACAGCATTCAGTAGTGCTATCTTCCCCAACAAGAACAGGTAGACCTTAGATAGTGATGTTATAGTTGAATTGACTTTAGCTAATAAGAGAAGCTTCGAGTACCATCCTCAAAGTGGATGGGGGGAGGCTAGAAAAAAACAAATTTCTGAAGGGGACGTCAAACCTACCTGGTATTTGCTTACCTGATAAAATCGACCACATGTCAGATTTCACTCTGTTTACTCTGAAATCAAATTTGCGAACAAAATGGTCTAGGAATTCCTCAAGCCTAGTGAACTTATCCTGATATGAGACAAACACCACTACCCCATCCATATAGGAAATATGGTGAATGTTCTCACTCAGCATAGGAATGGCTATCCCAGGAAAGGCAGCCTCAATGCTAAGCAATAATGGGCTCACATAGGCTGTGAAGAGGGATGTACTTAGTGGTGAGCCCTGCAGGATGGAAATACAAAGTGAAATCCTGGAGCAACTCCGCCATCCAAAAAAAACTACCTATCCACTTATGCAGTAGGTTCTCTTATCATCTGGAGGTAAGCCTAAGGCACTTGGAGTTCCCCCAGTATACTAAGTAATATGTTGATCCTGACACAATCAAAGGCCCCAGCAAAGTCGAGTTGAACTGCGATCGGTCAAAACATTCTCCTATGACATGAACTGAGGAGAGAATGGCTGACAGCATTGGCAGTTGAGCTCCTCCTCTTGGCAAATTGGTATGAGGACAATTGACCTATGATATCTTGGATATCCTCTTAAACTAGGCCTCGACTGTCTTCACTATTGCCCAACCGATGGGGGGCTTCCCTTTTAATATAAGGGAACCATGGCAATCAGACACATTCCATCAATTTTTTGGCTGCCATTAGCCAGGTCAAACATTCTTTGGTAATAGGGATGGTAAAGGCACAAGATGTATGAGCACAAACATGGGAATGCCATGCAAGCTAGGTTGAGTTCTATCAGAATCCTAGCTTCAATGATCTTATGCAGAGCAGATTCCCTATCGATGAGATTCCTATGTGAATTAAATACTCCCAGGAACTGGAATTTTTCTGTAGTAAAATTCATGCTGGCCAACATGGAAGAACCAGAGTATTCATTGCCCTGTACCTCAATTGACCTAGGGGCTCTAGAGCTTTTGCCAGAGCCCAGGAACCATCTTCAGTAGCTCCTTGAGTATGCTTATATCTTGTCTTTAGAGCCAGAATATTTGACATTTTGGGCTACAAAAGGAAGTAAGCTGAGCTCTCTGGCGATGGAGTCCAATTCATGAAGCATATGAACTGGACCCTCAGATTTAATTGTACATTTATTGATTAGGTTTTTTGAGTGTCAAAAAATGCCTTCCAAACAGCCAGTGCAGAGGGAAATCAGCTGCAAATGATTAAAGGTGATCTAAGCTTCCGATATCATCTGGATAGTAGCATTACCCTTAGTAAGCATACGAGTCGTTCTTAGTAGTCATTAACAATCTGTGAGACAGTTCATGGGTTTGACTCTAATTTCTAAGACAATGTGGTTAGAAAACACTCAAGGCCATAGATGAGCTTCAATGAGGGAAAAAGAGGACAAGGTCGATGAATAATCTAAACTTGATTGTAAAATGAAAACACGGTTTGAGGAAAGAATCTCCTTATACTTTCAATTTACTGGTTTAGAAATGGCATAAATTTGTTTTGACATTGGCATAAATTTGTTTTGACATTGTTCGTGGGTAAGATTAAAATCACCAATGATTAAAGTAGAGGAGGACCGACTCTGAGGATAGAATTTATAGTGTGAGTTGTCCTGATAACTATATCTGACTTCTTCGATAAGTATAAATTTACCAGATTGAAAGGAAAAATATTGACTTGAATGATAGCTATTAAACAGTTGGAATCAACGTGCAGAATTTTAAAAAAAAAGGGGGGAATTTTTATTGATGATGCGTGCAATTCCTCCAGAAGCAGAGGAGTAGGAGTAATGGAAGTAGTCTAGGTGATGAATGAGATGAAGAGTGCTGGAGTCAGACCCAAGGTTGAGCTTAGTCTCAGATAAGCAAATAATATCAGGGGCATAGTGATGAAACCAGTGTGATAAAGTATAAGCCATGTCACGAGAGTTGACCTCTAACATCAATTGAAACAACACTAAACATAGTAGATGGTATTATTAATCTTATGATTCAAAGGTATGGTCCTCTTAGAAATGGAGTCAGAAGGAACAGGATAGATCACTGAATGCAATGCAGCATCATCCAGTTCAGGAACAGGCTCAGGAATATCCTCGGCAAGCAAAGAGGAAGAGCCAATATTATTCAGCAATGGGATACTGGACAAAAAGGGAGAAACTGATCAAGTTTCTGAGAGGCTTGAGATACCACAAGAAAAGTGTATCTGATTTTCTTATTACCAGGGCTGGGGAGGTGGCCAACTTTTCAGAAAGATCCAAGCCCCCAATAGTAGCAATACTATCAGAACTGGAATAAGACTCAGCTGGATTACTTAGATTTATGGTTACGGTTTTTCCACTTATGCTGGGGAAGGGAGGACAGCCCAATGGAGTCAATCTCTGGGTCTCTGAGAGACCATAGATAAGTCATCCTTCTCAGACAGAGAAGAGACATCGGTGGATTGGTCATCAACCATCATCTTGACATGCTCAGTAGATGAGAAGACATCAGTAAATTGTTGAGCACTGGGGGCAGAAACTGCAGCTAAGAAGAAAAAATGTGATTTAGTCCCAAGCTCTTGGCGATTATCAACTCTGTTGTAGTTGTAATTAGAAATAGGTCTATCAGAACAGCACTGGGGCCAGAAACTGCAGCTAAGAAGGAAAAATGTGATTTAGGCCCAAGCTCAGACTGGGATGAGGGCAGTCTGTCATAAACACATTTATGATATTTACAACATGTATCGCCATATTGGACACATATGCGGTCTTGGCATTTCTTCATGTCCCCATTGTTGGCAATGAAAACATTTGGGGAGACACCATGAAAAATGATTATAAGGGAGGATTCATGATACTCAATCAATCCCAAAATAGACATGGAAAAAATGCCATTAGCAAGGACAATTTTGAATATTGCCACATTGGTGAGCACATGGGTTTCAGCATGAGGTTCAAGATTGTAGTCAAAGGAGATGATTTTTCTGTAGGAACCCAGAATCTTTTGTAGGTCATTTCTATCAAAATCAGCTCTGCAGTTCCATACTGTTCTATCCAAATATACCATGATTAGCATCTATGGTGACTAGATAATGATTAGCCAGTGATTTGTAGTTGTTCCTAAAGGCATCTTTTGCAATAACATTACGGAATTTTACTATGAGACATCGTTTATTCGGATTACAATGGTTGGGGAAAATTTGGATATTTAGTCTTACCATACCTGCCATACAAGGGTGCCACCAGGCCATTCGAACCTTGGAAAAATTATATAGTAGGCAGATACATACTGTTAAGATTTATTTTTTTCATATATATTTTATTACGACCGTCAGCACATGCCACTAGCTCAAAAAGATGCAGGGATATGTAATAAAACTTGCTTTAAAAAAACACTTTAATAAAAAAGATTTCAATAAAATAAATAAATAAGCCACTGCTAAAAATTAAAGATGATCTTAAATTTATTATTTTTATATTTAAAACTTAAATTTTAGAAATTCGCACAGATGGAATTTAGTAAGTTTGTTTTATAATGTTAAGTATAGATATGCTACACAAATTTGTTTTATAATGTTAAGTATAGATATGCTACCCAGATTCATTCGAAAAAGAAAACATTCTATAACCCTTATTTAACCCTAGGCCAAAAGTTCACAGCCAAATGAACAGTAATCCATCTGATATATCGAATGACTACAACAGCACAGTACCATACTGTCAGAATATACATCCGAACAGCATGGTATATGAAATTGTCTCTCATCCAGTACAGGAATGTTACATCTGTCTGGTGAAAACAATAGAAATCTTCATAGGAAGAGATTGCTGTCCTTTTTGCTGACTTACCATTCCATTCCATAGGCTGAAGGGTGATCCAAGGAGCAGAGAATACATCCGATGGTCGATAAGAATGGAATTACTTTTCCTGAGTGCGGCATAAAGGAGATCCTGCACGTAGCGGATCTTCATACTACATTTACTAATTATATTGCTATATCCGATCCATTAACCAATCTAACTGTGAAACAACTAATCCAAAATTAACCCTCCCTTAAATTAACATACTCTTACCGAATCTATATAGCTGTCCACACCCAACTTAAATACATTCAAATAATTGAATTAATGTGAAATTATTAAAGAAAGAAAAATGGAAATAATTATTAATTTAGCCAATTTATGCATAAAATTAATTAACAATTTTCTTTAAGTCAGATAAGTTCTTTTAAAGTTAAGTTTAACCTATTTTGCTTATGGAAGATATATTGAAACAGTCTATAATGACAAAGTTCATACTTTCCAAGGTAGATTGTCTGGTCTTTGTTTTGTCTATTTTCATGATCACTCTTGTAGACTGTTTGTCCTTTGAAATGGAGCCGCTACTTGTCATTCAGTTGGTCAAGAACCGTCATCTGGAGCCCTCAGCTGGTTGTTCAGAAATTAAATTTACTGCAGACTCCTACATTGTGGAGCCTACAATACAGCTACAGTTTATAGATAAATAGTCCGCTTGTAGATTAATAATTAGCTTGTAGATTAATAGTCAGCATCGCAACAACAATTATTTTGCCTTTTATATTTTTGTAGCTTCTTATCAGCATTTTCGGAGATCAATTAAACATGAGGTCATTGCTTGTAATGTTCCATTTTCAGTCCATGCTGTGGCTTCGTGCTTGCATTGGTCAAGCTAATTTTTTTATTCTCTTATCTGACCTATTAATTATATACAGCTCCAAGGGCTAGTTTGCTTTTCATTTAATTAAAAGAACAATCATTTCCATTTTGAGATTACATAGGAATTAATTAATACCTGTTTACATTTTCATTTATGTTATTTTTAAAAAAATATTAATCTTTACTTTTATTTTTTTATAAAAAAGTATGTTCAAATACTTTTTTTTTTTTAAAAAAAAAAAAATACTTTTAAAGTTTTCCATAAGTGCGATATATATATATGTAATTGTTTGTAGAAAGTGGTTTAAGTCCTGTAAATTTACTTTTATTGAATCAGACTCTAAATCCATTGACATGAGAACATGATAGATTTTTTTGTGAGATGTAGTCAGTATTAATAATTTGTAAGCTGGATGAATAGCCAAAATTTGTTGGAATGTAGGTCTGAAGGCTTAGATTTTTAGGCATTTGATTGAAGGTGTTGTGGTAGACCTTATTGGTGAGTTATCCATCATTATGGGCCTTTTAAATGGCATCCAGGACTTTAATTTTGGAGCTGGAAACACTCAGAGTAAATTCCTGCATGTATCATGTATTTACATTAAAAACAGGTTTTTCTTTCATAGACGGTGAAATTGAATTAACAGTATAACTTTCTTGCTGTTGCTTGTAATCAAAATAATCATGTTCATAGAGGGATAATCTATTGATTTATCAACTTTAGATGTGTCCAAAGTGCAATTTTTATGACTCTTGGTCATCAGAATGTCATTGTCAGATACAGAGAAATCTATTACAATTTTTTTATTATGAAAATTTTGTGTGCTTAATGATGCCACTGTTTCATCGGTTTTCTCCTTATCACTTTCTATTGGAACATCCAAAAAATCTGATTTTTTTCACTGAGTTATAGCTTGGGTCCAAATCTATATTGTTTACTTTTAAATTTGAATTCGAAGTATGTATTAGACTAATTATGGGTAGCTGAAAAGTTTTGCCGCATTTTGGCATTTCTGGTGGAACCTCATCATATCGAAAGTTTAGTGTTTGATTAGACTTTGCAATAGAACTTATCTGTAACAAGGATAATCAAATTAATTTTTCGACATGTTTTAAGATTTGGTGATTCTTAACTATATTTGGATTAAAATTGGTTCGAAAACTGGGTTTAACTTTGATTCTGGGTGGCTTTAAATTTACATTACAAATTTTCCCTTTCAGATTTTTTTTTTAGAAGATTTAGTAGGAATCGACTCCATAATCGGTTTTTCTTTAGAATTATTCACAGAAGTAGGTTTTCTAATAGCTCTGCACCTTCTTGCTTTGTCTATTGACAGTAATAAAGTCATCATTTAAATGTTCATTAGGATTTACAAAACTTTCAGAGCATTCTGGCAGGTTTGAAGCTTCTTTGCTGGCAGCCATTAGACACTTTTGTCAGAACGAATATTTTATAAGATATGTGGTAGAAAATTATTATATTTTTGAGCCAAATTAGCTTATAATAAATAAGGTATTTACCAGTATTTTGAGAAACAATTCTCTTAAATATCTAACCTCCAATATGTAAAAAGAACTGCAATAGGCAGGGCTTGTGAACAAAAAACTATCCACAATGGCTACCAAAAGCCAGTCATAACCCTTGATCTTATTTCCCTCAACACACACACACATACGAGAATGGAGTGTACATTTTATTCTTAATAACTCCTAAGTATCACTATAATAATAATATTCTTTAACCTCTGAAAATTTATAATATTTTATTTAAAAGCTAGCTCTCTTCAATTTAATAATTATAATATTCTTATTTCTCAACGTTTTGATCTATTGGTGAGATGCAACCATCCATTATTGTTCAATTCATTACTAACCCGGGTATACGATTCCCATAAACACAAATTAAAGAGCCATACACTTATGTAAGCCAATTTCTATTCTTAATATAGTCAACAATGTGTTATAGCGATACGAATAATTTTATTAACTGCAAAATCATTAATTAAATAAACACGCAATCTAATAAATTTTGATTGTAGCTTATTATTATTAGGGAACGTCTCCAAATATCAAGAGTAAAGAAGGAATTTTATATCTACTCCCAATATTAGTTATATTGTAATGAATTAAAAAAAAAAAATTATTTATTATAATTGAATCTAGTATCTTCTTTTATCTATCTCTTCTGTTTTCCAATAATCAATGAATACTTCATATATGTTTGTCGTTTATACTCTTATATCATTTATTAATATTGAAACAGTAAGATTCGCATTCGAATCTTAAGTTTCACCTTTTTCTGTCGTCTCTCACTGACCGGTCTATCCTGCCCAAACTTAAACTTTTTGGTATCGAATTGTGTGTGTAGCAATATTAAAAATGTATAAATATATGTAGAATTCAGCATAAATACGCACACATTTCGATCTCAAATTAAAGGCAATAAATAGGGATAAAATAATATAATTTAGATTTCTTTTAGTTATATAATTTTGTATAATTTTAATCATTTATTTTGGATTATAAAGTTTGTATTTATTGCTTTGTTTAAATTTCGTTTAATAATAATTCTAAAAAAATCTGATGTAATATTTAATTAAAAGTTAAAATAATCTTATGTTCCCTTTTTGTCTTTGAAATTTAAAAGCATCGGTCAGTGATAGATAATAGATTAATTAAAGAAAAATTCCCCAAAATGTAATTAGTAAATGTAAAATGTAAACAATAGAACGGCAGCTTTCTTTAATTAAAACCAACAAAATGCATTGATTATCCTCAGGGCAGATTAAGTAGAACCTAAAAATACCTTAACAAAAATGTAAAAGATCAAGATAAGAAAAGAGGCCATCTTAGACTTGCTGGAGACATTCACTTCAACTTTAGCTTTGCTCTTGTTCACTGAGAGTCTCCAAAATATAAAAATAAATTGTTCCTGCCAAGGTATGACCGAGTAAAAGCACCTAGATTATTCTCCATCGGGAGATGGCCTATCGGATGCCGAACTTTCCATTGCCCGTCATAAATTCACCATGAAGATCTGCTGCCTGAAATAAATGAGAAAGCTGCTGCTGCTGTGAAAGTAAACGAAATATCTAAATACAAGAAAGAATTGCCACTTGCGAACTTTTTGCTGCTAAACTAATGGAATCAGAAAATTTCTTATAAAACAGGTACTTGTCTGTGTTCAAACTCTAGAGTACTCTAATAACATGCTATAGCTATTCTTCATATTACTTATCTAAATTGAAAAATGTAAAAACTACCATTTGTATAACTAAAATTGAATAATTAACTTAATGTGTAAATTTCTCTAATAATCTAGCTTACCTCATTCTATCTTTCTTGGGTGCGTATTTCTAAAATCTACATTTTATCTATATTTATTATTTAATTATTGCATGCTAATAATTGTCTCAATGTTCAAAGTTTAAATCTATGATCGCTTGAAATAGTGAATGCGTGTCAGATTTCATTAACATTACTTTCATAAATAATTTAATCTTCATATAAACCGACACGTATTCAATGCTTCATTGATTGTAATGCAGGGGTCTACAACTTCGCAAATGGCTGGCATATTAGTTGTAATCATTCCCAGTTTAGATGTTTTGTATATATTAAATCTTAATGAATAATTCCATCAAATTACATTCCTTTGAGAGTCGCCAACGTTCTTTAGTAAATGTTGATAATGTAGGGCCGAGTCAGAAATCTATTTAAATCTCATCATAATCGTTTATACAGTATACATGTGTTACGTTTTAGAGACGCGATGACCCATTCCGCTGTGAAATTTCCGGATTCTTCAGGGTTGAAATTAACCCCAGTCGTCCTACACAAGTGGGCATAATGGGTGCTCCCGCAGGACTTGACGAAGTCACGCAGCCAGACGGCAAACTGCGACATGGACCGCTTGTCCCTGGTTATGCTTATGTGACACCTTACTTCGTCAGGCCGATGGCAGAGACCAGCCCGACATTCTTATAAACCCATTCGCGGGATTGCAGTTTCAATATACTGACATTCCATATCGCGTTTCTAACCAGGTGTTCGTTTACTTAATTTTATTATTCTATATATCACTCCGCCTCTGCATTATCTTCGTAATTCACTCTCAAATAAATGTTTGCCCTTAGTCATAAAATAAATATTTTAATTAAATAAATATATGTCCGCCGCTACTCTTAAATCTTACTTTAGACTCTTGCATTGCAAAGGTATAAATTCCCCAAGGCATGCATTAGAAATACTTACTCGAGAATTTTAGGTAGCTAGATTACGCCTTCAAATAAATGAATTCCTTTTGTAAACATTACAGTATCAGAAATACCGTTACTGAGGTCCTCAAGATAAAATAAGGTCGAAACAAATAAATGTATTCCTTTTGTAAATATTACAGTATCGGAAATACCGCTACTGAAGTCCTCAATATAAAATAATGTATAAATAAATAAATGTATTCTTTAAAATATAATAGTATTGCAAATCCCGCTAATGAAGCTTTGAATCCATAAAATATTATTAGTAAATGATTTTCTTATTAAAAGGTGTGAATAAATAATTTTAAACTATACGTCTGCAGTTACGTTTCATTTATTCAATACCTATTCTATATAATAATTCCTCGATTATGTAAATATGAATGTTTAATTAATATTAGTTTGATTATTGGCTAACTCGAGAATAAAATCATGAATCTCTTGCATATCCCTGACCACCGTGCCTAAGGAAATATTTACTAATGTCGCGTCAGATGCGTTGTTTCGTGGATTGTATTGTGGAACCGATAAACTATGTTCGAACTCAGTAACACGGGTGGCTTCGCTACCTCGATGGTGCTGCTGTTCTGTGTGGTGGTCGAGTTCTGCACTATGTTTACGAGTCGCACGTTTTCTGACTGTTACAATATACTATATGGATTTATTATTCCCTTTAATAAAGATATTTTATATCATTTATTAATATACTATATGGATTTATTATTCCCTTTAATAAAGATATTTCATTATCGACCTATATCAGAAATACAAATTATGGAAACCAATAACTATGGCACAATTTATAAAATTTTGAATGTGATGAGATTTTAATACTCTACACTTCTGCCAAGTTTATAAAGTTTGATAGGATTGTAAGTATTTATATGAGTTTTATAAGGTGGGTTAAGGTTCCAGATACCCAAAATATCAAGACATGAGACACAATTTAATTTTAAAAACAATAATGAATGTTTATTAAATAATTAAGTAAAGAATGGAAAAAAAAAAAAATCAATTAAATAAAGCATCTTGGCAATCACTAATATATATATATAAACTAAAATACTAACTTAACTTACTTACAAATGGGATTTTTACTAGCTATAACTTTAAGACTAGCCATAAATTAGTTTTGCCAAGTTACATTGTTCAAAATATTGACTTAAGATTACAACTTTTGAATTAATCAAGGTGTATATTTGATAATCATTCCCTGTTATTGACTCATTGTCTTATTTTAAAATTAATGTGCTTAAGCATGAAGCTATGCCTCCAAGTTATAATATAAATGTATTATTATTATAAAATTTTAACCTACAGCCCATTCAATTCACTTCCAGTTTATTATAAAATTTCCTTTCCTCCAAACAAGATTTATAATAATTATAAAACTGGTCCATGCTAGACTGGCAAAAAAGTTTATAATAACAAAATAATAAGATTTTAAACTTTTAATTAATATAAACAATTTTTATTTATTTTTTCATCGCACTTTTACCTGATTAAAAAAAAAGAAACAGAACAAAAACAAAATCTAATCAATCATACATAAATTAATTTGTTTTTCTAGTTATCACAGATATTTATGGGGGGGGGGGGATAGAATTAAATTTTTTATTACTTTTCTAAAAAAATTCAAAATTTAAAAAAAAAAGTTTTTTATTACACAAACTCCATATATATATAACTTCATCTAAGGCTAAGCTGTTTACATCTTTAAGAAAAATTATCTATAGACTTCTGCCGGTCTGCGAAACCTTATCCTTATTTTTACTGGTCTGCAGGTGTGAAAAGGTTGAAGACCACTACTTTAAATGACAATAAGACAAATTCTATTTTTTTTTACATTAAAAAAAAAATTTCTACATAAAAATTTTTGATATTCAAATCTTCTATTCACTCATTCCTATTATCAGTGTCAACATATATTCAACATCCCTGACATTCTTCTAATTATCTGAAATACACATCTACTAATTATATTGCAAATACTTATCAACATTCAGTACCTTTTGTGTGAAATCATGACAACTTTGTTACCAGTCCAGCGATGATTTACTTCTGGATTAACTGGTATGGTGCACACTGCTTACACATATTTGAATTTTAAAATACATAAATTTGGACTAAATATCAGTTTGCATACAAGCTAAAGGCAAAACTCAGCTATTCCGTACATCAATATACAATATAATTTCAACATTAAACCCTCCACAACTAACTCTCACTCTACCTTGCAAAAACTTACATTTTCTATACTCTACATCATTCCATGATTATGTAAACTTTAGTGTATTCATAAGGGAAAATAAATTACTAATAACTTTTAAGTGTTAGCATGAACCTGAGAGTTGTCTTCTTCCTGAGGCTAAATGTTATGTGAGGAACTAGTCTCTACACATATATTTCAAAAGGCATGCTAAATCACTACACTACAACTTACAAATAATTCCCTTATTAAACAAATATTAATGGAGCTGGGATCAAGTCCTCGATCTCCTAATATCTTCATACAAAATGATTGAATACCTTGAGGTGGTAAAACTACTTTACCTCAATTAACAGTAGTTATTTGCAATTTTCTATAACATACAGGAGTATCATATCATTGATGTAGGAATCAATCAGTCTTAATCGACTACAAATAAAATTTACTAAATAAATTAATTTTATAGATCTAGAAATAAGCATCATTTATTTAAAATTCATGATTAAGATAAATCACACATACTCACTAATGTATAGCAATAAATAACAAATATGTAAATATGACATTAGACATAAAATATCGATTTAAAATTACGAGCATAAAGATAAGTTTAAAATCATCCATACTTTTTTTTTTTTACTATTCATTAATACTATGGGCTTAAGCAATTTTTTTAAGGGATCTATAATTCTCTATAACCTTCAATAGTTTAGTACCTGGTTAAAATCACCATTATAATTCTCTACTCTTTGTTGATATCTCTCGAAGCTAAAGTTGATTCTTCTCCAAGGTACATACTTATCCAATAAGAAACATATTTATTATAAACCAACAATATTCATGGCCATGGCAAACAGATCAAATTTATTCCAATTTAACAATTATTGGAGTAACGCAAAGACAATATTCATTAAGTATGTAGCTACATCGATGATCCAGCTTATTAAGCTTAATCACAGTCACTCACATTTGTTGATCGATAATCTTTAAGGTTAGATTCACTTTTAACGATTTTATTCCCAGGTTTATAATAATAGATGCTTTACTTTCACACTTTTATTCCAGGGTTTTCTTTTATAGATGCTTCCTTTTCTCAAACTTTATTTCAATATTTATTATTATAGACGCTTCACTTTTTTTTTTTAATTCAATTTCCAGATTTATCATGGATATTTGTTTTTATATATTTATTCTAGGATTTGTATTAATAAGTGCTTAAGATTTCTTCAATGTTTGGCAAGTGTTTCTTGTCCAATAATTCTCATCCACGTATGTATTAAGTTAAATATACACATAAACAATAAAAAAAAAAAAATTAAATGATTTCAGCTATATTTCTAACTGGCAACATTAAGAATCCAAAGATCCATTCAAATTTTCTAATCAAGCCATGAATAAAATATGTATTCATCAATATTTGTTCCTGAAATATTTTCCTTCAAATTGAAACTTACAAACTCGATGCAGAGATTGAGGTATAATGCAGCAAATTCTTGTTATGAATAAATTTTGTCATCAATTAATTTCACAAGAGATAGGTATTCCTATCTATGTTTTTAGCAATTCATTGACAAAAGAAAAAAATATATACACTTCTTAAAATTATCAGATTGTTATGTGTGAAGCAGACAATAAGAGCAGAGAATCAGAATTGACAGTTCACTAGCCACTAACTAGATTTTACAAAAAAAAAAACCCTACAAACATCGTTTTTCCTTTTATATATTCTAATTCTCACTCCCTTACCAGTCTATTTCTTTTAACCTCTGACCCTATGTATTAAATTCTGATTGGTTTATTAATTTTTAATTCTCATTATACTTATTTTATTTCCACCTTTATTTTGAAACTTTTCCCGCTTTAACCCAAAAAAATTATAAGACAAGAAAAAAAATAATGGTGGACAATTTTATTGAAATTTATTTTTAATAAACAAAATTGACTAAATTTTAAAATTAAATTTAAATTGAAAATAATGATTAGTTTCTTTAAAACGACTATAAAATAAATTATTTTTTCTTATACTATCGAATAGTATACCATATGATGCATAAATTTTTAAGATTACCTATATAATTAAAAAAAAAACACAAATATATATACCACACATACCCGATGCACGCACATATACATAATACCAAACAGTTATCTGCTTGTTAGTATTCTTATTAACACTAAATCTCATTCATAAATTTCCTAAAATTTAAACTTATTCTCATGTAAAGAAATGTTACACAAATGCTATCTATAACAAGCTAAATTTTTATTCGTACTATCATTTCTATTTACAAATATTAACAAGACCTTTCTGTTTAGATTTTTATAAATCAACGTTTTGAAGTATTATAATGCACACACAACAGTCAACCCCCCTTCCCTCTCTATAGTGATGCATTATAGTTTTAAATAAAGTACAAACATATCTTCATCTATCCCTTACATTCAATCCAAACAATTATTGGTTTCTCCAAATAAAGATCTAACTTTTCTTTAACTTTTATAAAATATTTTCCTTTTTTTTAATCTGATATGATTATTAACTAATACTATTGTTCTTTTCCCAATCGTTAGTTTCTTTACAAAAGAACTAAGGATTACAGTCCCACTTCCCGTATATAATTTTTTTTTTTCATTTATCTTACTAATCAATTTAAAACCACATAATTTATAGATATTTCAGGTTCACTAGTACTATCTATTCATTAACTTATTTTGTTTCAAATGGAATAGGTTTCAAACTTTATGCATTATAGGTTCTTAGAGTTCTTTCCAGGGTAAAAAGGAAGAAAGCATTTTCTCCTTTCTGTTCAATTATCTCATATGGCCCTTCGTATAAGTTGAGAAATTACCTAAAAACGTTTTTCTGTGGATTATTAATATGTGGGGTATGAACAAGAACAAAGTCATGTCATTTAAATGGATGTGGTCCAGTTTTGGATTGTTGAATACGTTTATCACCCATTTTCTTTAGATTAATTCTGGCTTCAGCTTGATCCTTTCCCATATCTATATTTTCCATAATTACTGGTACAGGAGACTTGATCAGAACAGGTTCATGTTTACCAAAGTGGAGATGAATCTGAGTAAATTTTGTTGATTCGTTTAAAGTAACGTTAATATATTGGATCACCTGTGACAATTTATGGATCCACTGTCTATGATTATCCCTTATATAAACTCTAAATAGTCTTTCCAGTTCTCTCATTATCCTCTCACATGGGTTCAATTGCGGATTTCTGATAGAGCTCCTAATATGCTGAACATTATTCCTTCTAATCCATCTATTCCATGTGTTGGAGATAAAAGCGGTAGCATGATCAGATAAAATATTAGCAGGTATGCCAACTAAGGGAATCTGAAAAGTATCAAGACACCTAAATACGCTTTTGGCATTGGCTTTGAGTACTGGGTAAGCTGATATGTACTTTGTAAACCCATCATACATGACCAATATAAATTTCTGGCAGTTAAAAGATGGAAGCGGTCCATAAAAATCTATTGCTAACAATTCATTAGTCTTGTCAGGTAGAATATTCCACTCGGTTTAGTTTTTAAACAAATTACACAAGTTTTAATTCTATTAACAATAGTCTCAGTCATTCTAGCCCAGTAAAAATATTGTCATAAAATATATTATACTTTCTACCCCCCATAATGTCCATATTGACAATGTACATAATAGACTAGTTTGTTAACAAGACAAGGCAGAACTATTATTCTTCAGGAACTATCTGATTGCTTTTCTACTTTTTTAACCAGAATTCCATTCTCCAGCTTATACCGACTCCTGATTCTAAGTACAAATTTATTATCATTACTTAGTTGATTTGAATTAGTTAAAACATCTATAATTCTTTTTAAACTTCCAACTTGTTTTTGTAAATTAACCAATTCTCCATAATCTTTCAAAATAGATTTCCAATAACTCAATTTCAATGTTACTTATATTTTCAGTATGAGGGTGCACACAGACTACATCAACCGGATGCCTGCTCAATATATCTGCTACCAAGTTATTTTTCCTTCACACTAAATTATTTTGTAGTCAAACTGTTGGAGATATAGACTCCATCTGATCAACTGTTCATTATTGAGGTAGCTTTTATTTAAAAACCTGACACTGCGATGATCAGATAGAATTATAATCTCTGATCCCAACAAAATCTGTCTTAACTTCTGAAACCCCCACACTACCACTAAAGCTTTTTTCTCCATTGTAGAATAATTAAGTTCTGCTCCCCTTGGGTGCCTACTAAAGAAGTATAAAACTTTTGGTTCCCTTAAATTATTTAGCTTAAAAAGAACAACCCCCTACATGTACCCACTACTGGCAGTCTGTAAATAAAACTCTGTTTCAAAGTTAGAGTAGGCTAATATGACAGTATTTAAGAAAGTATTTTTAATTTTGTTAAACTCTAAGTGTTCTGAGATCCACTTCCATTGTTCACCTTTCTTAAGCAATATAGATAATTAAACGGGACCATAAGCAAGGTTATTAAAAAATTTGTGATAATAATTATACAGCCCCAAGATCAATCTCAATTGTTTCATGATTTAGGCTGTGGAAAATTATTAATAGCTCCTACTTTCTCCAGATGGGGTTTAATCCCTTGTTCACTGATTAAATGTCCCAGAAACATAATTTCTTGGGCAGCAATCATATGACATTTCATATAAAAACAATTTTAAATGCTGCAAATGGTCAGCCAAGTTTTCCTAAGCAATTACAATATCATCGACATACATGATTAAAATATCTTCAAGTTGTTTAGAGAAGGCCATGCTTAGATATCTGATTAAGTCAGTACCACTGTTTACCAAACCAAAGAGCATCCTCTGGAAGACATAGGATTGACTCTGATAATGAAATGCCGTATATTTTTGATCATCTTTATGTAGTGGTATTTGCAAATAACTAGCAGTCAGATCAAATGTCAAAAATATGCTCTTCCCTTTAAATCCAATAAACAACTCATGCGGAGAAGGAATATCACGCTCAGGGATAGTAGCTTGGTCGAGCATAGGAGCGTCTAAACATACTCTGATTGTGCCTTTTTTTTTAATAATCACTAATGGGTTAACAAATGGAGAACTTTTTCTTATTATCTGCCACGCGATCATTTTATCAATTTGCTGTTGGATTTCAGCCAGATATTGACAGGGAATAGGATATGTGCATTGCTGGAATGACTCATTAGATTCTAAACGAATTCTAAGTATATATCCTTTTAATGTGCCCAGTATTTTTGAGAAAACACTTTTATACAAAAACAATTGGTAAAGTGATTTATAGTATTTACTACCTACTATGCATGAGCTGTCTAAATTTACTTTAATATTTATACCAGCTCTCTCTTCCTGTATACACATTAATTGACCTTGCTGACTAAGCTACACTACTGATAAAATCACAAATTTCTGATTGCCATCTAAAATTTTTATTTCTATAATCAATAAAACAATTATTCATATCCATGATGTTGGAACCAATTATGGCTTCATGGATCAAAGCTGGTATGATCAAAAATATGTTTGAACTCAGTAATATTTATTTTTCAAGTCAAATAAATCTGCTTATTATATAATTTAGTTTTCTTTCCATTTGCCAAAGTGACTTGGATTGTTTTTATGGGCAAAGTGGTAACTTGAGTTGACCAATGCATTATTATTCCAGCAACAGACATTTGTATGAGTTGACAATTATATAAAAATAACAGGTTCAACTATTTGATGCTGGTCTAAGTAATCAATATCTAGGTCTATGCTGTTCACAATCCACATGACTTTGTCCCTTTGTGGAATACAAGGGCCCGAGAGTGAGGAACTATTCTTCAAGACCCTAGAACTTTTGGATTTAGTGAACACTCTGTGTGGGATAACCCCAGGACAGCCGGTCCATTGCATCTTCCTCCTCCCCTGATATCACTACGCCAGAAAATTGGGCATACCTTCTACTTTTATTAAATGATGAAGTGGAAATAGACCAAAATTCTTACTGCTGTCACTCATGCTGGTACCACTGTATATCAATATTTTAGATATATGCCTAAGCCACGTCTATAAGTCATAATGCTGTGATAAGACTAAACCTTTTATTCATTAATTTATTGTATGTAGAATGTCGCAAACAAGCTTGCATTGAAATTATTTACCCTTTAAGCAAACGGTTCCCAGATGCTTGGTAACTTGTTTTCTTATTTATGATTTTAAATCCAATATTCAATGTACCAAGTCTTGTTATATAAATACGCTGTATTTATTTCATTTTACTGTAAGCTATATTACTACCTTTCATTCCACATAATTAACAAATGCCAGAAAGGGCACCAATTTGAATCATATATGTATGTTTCTTGTATGACTGAAGTGGCATCAAACATACCCTGACTATACGTTAATCTGATTGTAACTACTGACAATAAAGTGTCTGATTATCAAAGACATTTCGTGAGGGTCATTAACAATTTATATTCTCAATTCTAAATTAGTGTTCCTATTATTAAATTATGTAAAGCTTATTTAGTTATCATTGGCATAATTAAAACCACACTATATAAATTGTAGACTTATATACATATGCATTCATTTCTGAAATCATTATATCACTACGATATTCCATAATTATAACTATTATCCACAAATAAATGATTAAGTACACTTTGTGTGAAATCTGTAAATACAACACATCTGTATGATAATTATGTTATCTTGTAATTATTAAATATTTATATATCAAATTATCTCCTGGTTCGAATCATTATTAAATTCTTAATTTTGCCTATATTTCATATTTGAGAAAACAGGCAAAACTCTCCATATAGTATTGCCACTCAGTGCAAGCCAGAGTAATCAATGGATGCCAGAAGGCTGGTGCATAAAATTCCCATTTAGTGCATATTCATCCAATATCCCTAGACTAGTTTCTGGTGATCATGTGATGTTTATTGGCATATTTGAATAAGTTATTATGCTGGATTGCCTGAGATCATACTCATTACCATTAGATCCATTGTATTTGAAATTATGCATTATTTCACTCCATTAGCCAATAACTTCATTACCTTTAGCCTAATCTGATTATAGCCTTGATAGTTGGGTATATAGGGTCGTTTTAATATTTCATGTTATGCAAATATAACCAATTAACAAAAGATTAACAAAAGATTATGAGTTCATTTCAGGTACAAGAGAGCAACTAGTGTTTGAGGCAAAAGAAGAAAAGTACAGGTAAATTTATATATATAGTATTAATAAATTCTTTTTTATTATTATTATTGTACACCAAGGGGCATAAAGTATAGTATTATATATCCTCATGAGTAATAACTAAGATGAGGTAACATTATAAGGAATGAGAATTGCAGATATTAAAAGGGTTTGAGGGTGACAGAGTGGTGATAGGCAGATGATTAAGGGAAAGGTGAACATCCCATTGTGAAATAGACATTCAAAGAAGTTTATATAATTTTCAATGAATAATATGGAGGACCAAGAAACAGAAAGCAAGGATAGTGAGAAAAGCAAAATAGATATTATTCCAATGGAGAACCATAATGAAAGCAGAAATACAAAGTGTGATGACAGATATGAACCATTGGGTATAAAGAGTCCAGAAATTACATTCAAGGACTCAGAAAAACTGTTAGATGAAAGGCATTTGAGGATAACCAAAATATCATGATCATGTTGCATAGTCAGATACAAGGAGTAATCAAAAAAATTGAAAAACAATGTGAAGAAACAATATGTTTAAAATACAAAGCAAGGAAACAAAAAGAGTTTAGAACACAATTTGAGAAAGTAAAAAAGGGTTTGAAAATACAAATTGAGGAATTCAAAAAAAAAAAAAGAAGAGCTGAAACAAAATTAAAATAAGAAAAGATCAGGAGAAATATCAATAAAAGATTTCAGATAATCGAAAAGCAGAGTTAGAAACTGAGGACTGGGTAAAGTAAACTTTCGAAGAAACAGCATCAATTATACAGGATGTTAAGGAAGACTGCCACCAAGTTTGAGATCAGATCCAACATTGAGGCCATCATAGGGAAAATTCAGCAAAACATTTTGAGCTAACAGGGCAAATTAACAGAACTCCAAAAATCACAAAATGACATGTAAGAAAAGATATACGGGTTGGGAGAAAATGCTAAGCAGGAACAGAAGACATCACAGAAACAGATGCAAGATATCAAAACCAGCTTGCAAGAGTTGCAAAGGAAAAAACAGCTGGATTTCATAGACTGTAGATCTTTGCCCTGAATTCAAACAAACAAAAATAAGAGCCCACGTAGGAACACAATCTAGAATACCAGGATCTGCGGAAGTCAAATGTCACTTTGAGAATATTAAAAAAGCTAGCCAGACTGCTGTCAATAAATTAAATAAGATGAAGACAGCAGAAGGTAAAACTGTCATAGCTACTGAAAGTAAATGGAGTAAAGTGGAGGATGCAGGTCCAAGGGTGGATGGTTGTGCTAATAATGTGATTGCAAATGCAGAATGTAAAGCAATGGAAAACAGGAGATTGATGTTGATATTATTCTAAACATACCAACTGATATGATTACAAATGCAGAATGCAAGTCAGCTGAGATAGAGCAAAAAATTGATAGTATTGATACTACTTTAAACCTACTAACTGATGTGATTATAAATGCAGAATGCAAATCAGATGAAATAAAATCAGATTGATTATGTTAATACTATGCTAAACATATAAGCTAATGGGTTCAAAGATGTGTCGGCTCCCAAACAAAAAGAGATCTGTGATGCAACTGGAGATGCAACAAATGATGCAGAGAAGTTTTCAGTAGACATAGCAATGGAAGATATAAAGGTGGTAAATAAGACTATAGCTGCTACAAAAAGAGAACTTTCAACAGGATTGTAGTCAAAAGGAAAAACTTGCGGATAAAACATATGAATAGAGGTAAATGAGTTTCAAGGGTCCCTGAATCATTCCAAGAAAATCAAGTTAAAAGAACCAGATATTTTTTAATTAAAATGGAGTCACTTTTGACATTAAGGGTCTTCCAAAAAACAATGAAGTCATCATCACTGTGGACAATAAGTGTTCAAAGAATCTTAGTAAGAGCTTAGTAACAAATGATACTTAACTATAATATTATGTATTGCTGGGGTTTTGAGAATCTGGTGGCCGACATACTAAGGTGTCATCTAGTACAGATGCAATTGCAAAAACTAAAAATCCAAAATCAAGCCCTAAGACTGATATTTCACCCCAAAAACTGCACCCATAAAATCAGTTTAGGAACAGCCAGTACTGGCAGAAAAAGATTACAATACAGCCACCTCAAACCAGACATACTTCCAGATCCTGAGGCAGGATAAGGGATCAACTCGTAAGTACAAAGTGACCAGGAGACTCCAGGATTTGAAAATTGGAAAACCACCTTCCTCTCTTTAGTATTAACATTCATATAGTACAAACCTACAGTGATAATCTAAATGGTTCAAATAAGGAAAGAATGTTTATGAATTGATTAAGGGTTAATGGGGATAGATATTTGATTTTAAGTACATTCAAAATAGAAATGAACATAGCCAATTGTTCTTTTGCCATCTCATAACCCGAAGTAAATTTTTCTTTGTTTTCTTATTCTAACTAGAGGAATATAAAGCGGTAAATCTGTGACCAGGATTTATGCTTCATTGTTCCAGTTTAACTAACCACCAAATGGGGGTCAAACCCATTCTTTCACATGCCTGCTATTGTAGTCAGCACGCACATCCATGCCACTCTTCCTGGCCCTCAAAAACAATTTAAATATTAAATTTATAAAATCAATTAGTTAAAATCCATAAATAACAAGTTATGTATGTGCATTCAAATATATGCAGCGAATACGTGTATGTGATGTAAATTTTAATAGTATTTTGTTTATATTTTGTATTTATTATTAGTTAATATAACATGACTGCAGAAAATGATGAAATATTTGAGAAGGTTCTCGAAGGCACTTGATGTAAAGTTATCAAACAATAGAGCAATCCATTAGTTTAGTTTAACAAAGTCACTAATTAATTTTAGTCTTAAATATTTTTAATTGAAAAGCCTATCAATACTTTGCATCTTCTATGGCACAAAGACAAATTGCATTTCCTGCTGATAGAGATCATACGAGGTAAGTTGGGATCCATAGTGCCTTGGGTGATTTCTTAAAAGCATTCCTAAAAATATTATGACCAAATATAAGTAATGATCACTTTGGACAGAATAAGAGAGGAATTAATTTTAAATCCAGGTGGCAACCAGATCCACGCTACTCAGAATTTTCATATTATGACAGTTGAGTGGAGGGACTAAGGTCACCTTTTTCTGATATTTCTAAGATCATTTCCATGCTATGCTAGACTCTAATTACAAATTGATGGATTGCCTATGATGCAATTCAAAGTGATCTAGGAATAAAATGCTGCCTCCTATTTCAGTGAAACAAAAACTATCCGTGTTTCAATATGAAATGCCTGGCAATAAAATGGATCTCTCGAGCCACCGTGCAATATCATCAGAAGATAACTGTACAATACTGCTCTAAAAATTCATTGCCTTTATTTAATTCTTTATAAGCTCTATTCAGCTTAATGTAATTCATCTCTATAACATGCTGATATAATACCAGTCATATTTTATATTTAATCTCTCATTTACGACTCTCTATAGCCTATAAAATTCACATGTAATCTTCCACATCTATTTCATGCTATGTTATGGTCCAGATTTCTTTAATGATTGTTATTTTATGTTTAATATATTAATTTGAATTATTAATATGCCAATCCAACCCAAACTTGCGAGCATGTTTATTACCATTAGAAATCCCATTATTCAAGAGATGTGTAAATAATTTAAATCATTTCTTATAAATGCATTCACTTGCTAGGTTGAGTAATGATTAAATAATGCTATATGTCTAATGGCAGATTAAAATAGTTATTAGGAATATTTATTCATTACCAGTTATGAATGCTATGATATTCAGAGTAATATTGATGACCGTCACTTCTTTTAGTACAATGAAATAACCATTAATTTATAGTGCTTCTGAGCATGATATTTATTAAATTGTCTTGGTCATTTCAAATGCATATGGGACTCGCTTAATGAAAAGATAATATACTCATTTACGACATTCACAGTTATTTTAAATAATAGTTGTTTCATAATTGGATTTAATATATATATAATCATGCCATTATGCCTATCTTAATTTATATTTAGGTTTTAGTTATTCAAACATCATTAGACATACTTAACTTTCTTCTCAGCATTGCTAGCATAGGTCAGCCATCATAATTTTATTTTGCTGTGTCATTATGAGATTATAAAAACTCCAAACCCGTTGTTCTGAAAAGGCAGTGGTCCCGCCCTAGAACTGTTGTAGTGAGTAGTGAACGTGCTTTATAGAATGATCCCATGACAGCTGGCCCATCATAGCTTTGCCAGAAGTAGGCATACTTTCTTTTATTAAATGATGAAGTGTGTCATCGAATGGAAATAGGCCGAATGTCTTATTGCTCACTCATGCTGTTATCGCCATATTAATATTGTAGATCTATGCTTAAGCCGCATCTATAAGTCATAATGCTGTGATAAGACTAAAGCTTCTGTTATTCATTAATTTATTGTATGTAGAATGTCGCAAAAAGTTTGTATTTAAGCTATTTACCCTTT
This sequence comes from Epiperipatus broadwayi, assembly GCA_028023455.1. Lineage (NCBI taxonomy): Eukaryota > Metazoa > Onychophora > Udeonychophora > Euonychophora > Peripatidae > Epiperipatus > Epiperipatus broadwayi. The sequence continues at coordinate 7,143,611 of JAQFVV010006197.1, forward strand.
AAGTGAACGGTTGTACACTTATATACATATGCACTTATTCTGTAATCATGTTATATCATTATGATATTCCATAATGATAACTCATATCCATAAATAAATAAGTACCCTTTGTGTGAAATCTGTAAATATAAAACATCTGTATGATAATTGTTATTTTATAATTATTAAATAATTTATATATCAAATTATCTCCTAATTTGAATCATTATTAATTAAATTCTTAGTTTTGCGTATATTTCATATTTGAAAAGTTATTATGTTGGGTTGCCTGAGATCATACTCATTACCATTAGATCCATTGCAATTGAAATTATGCATCCTTTTGCTCCATTAGTCAATAATTTCATTATCTTTAGCCTTATTTGATTTTAGCCTTAACATTACTTTTGATCATGTTGGTTAATTATTGGTACTCTTAAAGTTTTGTTTCTCCCCAGTGTCTCTGGGACTGGAATGAATTAGATTAATCTGTATCACTGGAGATTTTGTTCATAGTGAAATAGGCAAACAGGTTAAAATCCATGATTGCTCCTGACCCGTGTATCTCGGGCATGACTGGATTTGAAGTATGTTGGCTGAGATTCTAGATCTTATTGGATAAACATACAAATCCGACCAGTGCAATATATAAATTAACAAAAAAAATCAATAAAAAATTAATTATATACAGAAATGCAAATTCATAAACGAATTTTCAAAAATAAAACTATTAAGTAAAACATAATTAACTATTAACAATTCTGACCATGAACTCATTATCCTTGTTTCTATAAAGTGTAATAAATTCTTTCTTGGAGTTTTTCCATTTCTCATGTATGGCAAAATTTCATAAGCCACAATGCACTCCTTCACTGCATACTACTTAGCAATAACATTAACCCACATTTTACTAGAAATAACACAAATGAAAAACTTATTGGCTGCATAAAAAATAGTCAAGCTATGCTAGCTAATAAAGTAATAAGACTATTACTCTCATTAAGTTTAATGGGTATTTGTCTGGTAAGCCGAGCACGGCTGCTTGATGGCATTTATTATGTGCAAAAGCACAAAAAAAATGCTGTTTTCATTGGGCTAGCCATTGCAGGCCACTTGATGGCATCACACAGAAATGTTATGGCCTGTTTTATGCTTTGTGACACTTTATCTGAATTCGCCCAATTCTGTTGGCTACTGCATCGTCTGAGGGTGGGTGGATTTCAAGTGGCCACAACTTTGAAATCTCCATAAGAGTAATGTAATTTCTATTTAAATCACCCTTACCTACACAACTTGGAATGTGCAAAACATAGAGCCAAACACAATTTGGCCGAGCTCACACAAAGTGTTTTCACAAAAAAAATATACAAATAAAATGGCGCACTGCAATAAGCAGATGTTCAAATTGTAGCAGTTTCCGACAACAGAAGCCGATGCGGTGGCATTTCTACAGGGGAATAATGTCTTCCTAGGTGCCAACACGAGTGCAGTGAGTCCATGAAACTCTACATTTGAAAAACCTCGCAATTTCTGATATGTCATGATTCTGCAAGTGAAGGTCTTCGATTAGCAACAACACTTGGTTCCATGGCTCCAGAATACTATTGTTGAAATTGCTATGGCTCATATATTACTGGAGCCATGACAGCTGACAGTCGAAGGCATCCAGTCAGATCTGGACATGTGCAGAAGTGTCATGGGCCACAAGAGCCTGGCATCCCAACCCTGCCATCAACTCAGTGGGCCTAGTTTGATAGCTGGAGGTTGACAAGATGATGTTCAGACAGAGGAAAAACTGCCAGAGCAGAATGATGTTCATCCGGAGGAAAAAACATCAGGGTAGGATGATGTTCAGCCAGAGGAAAAACCACCAGGGCAGGATCCTTCTTCAGCAGTGGATGTTTGAGGGAATGTGTGATGAGACTGGAAAATGCTTTGCCCGCCTTCGCTTCCTCCCACTCTGCGGCTATCCTTCTGGAGGCACTAAAAGACAACATGAAGGCTAAATCCACCAACCTGGAGGCTGCAGGTTTCCACCACCTAACTGTCACACAGTGATACCACTTTGTGGACTATCACAGGCACTGACACACAAAATGTCGTATCTTTGAGGCCTGCACAAACAGCAAAACAGAAAGCAACTCTGAACTGACAGAAAATTGCTGGACAACTACCTGACAGAGTTTATGTGGTGTCATCTACACAAGGATGAAGACCTCTTTCTGTCCATCCTATCCGAGATGGCTCTCACCACAACACAGAACCCAATGTATGAGAAACCAAGACTTGTTTTACCATATCAGTGATAAAGATGTATTTGTATATTGATTTTGTTATAAAAAAAAAACCGTTTCCAAAACAAAATGTTGTGATTGCATGACATAATTCAATAAAAAAAAAAAAGTTGAAAACGTCAAAAGTTTTTGTCTTATTTTCTTTATGTGGGGGGGGGGGTTAAAAAGTTTCTCATCACTGAGACAAAAGTTAGCAAAAAGTTACTTTTGTTTTGTTTTTATTAATAATAATAATTTAGTCCAAAGAAAAAGAAACAAAAAAAATGGTAGAACAAGATTTTTTTTTTTTTTTAAAAAGGTAATACAAATAAAATGTAATAAAAATTTGTTTTAAAAATAAATCCAATTCATATTAAGAAAAAAAATTTAAAAACGTAGTAGAAAAAATCACTTGTGACCTGGTAATGTTACATTTGATTGTTTTTGCATAGCAACAATGCCATCAAACATCCGTGCTCGGCAACCAGACAAGTTCTGTTAAATGTTATAATGTCATACATTGGTATAGTATAGAGGTCAGCAAACTCTATATCACGAAACAAATTAGCTCTTTGATCCTAATTTCAGGTTCTTTATCATGATAAACATACATTTTTAATTTCATATAATTTGTAAATATTTTGATGACTCTAAGAGAAAAAAATGCATACATTGTTTCTTGAATTCAGCTTTTTAAAAATATTTAAATATTAGAAATTTGTAAATAAATCAAATTGTCAAAGTAATTTTTTGTTTTTAAGACAATTTTTATATTCCTTAGAATATATACGAATTCTATTCTGTTCTATTACTAAAACAGAAGTTCAAATATATTCACAGCATTCAGATATTCATATTTTTCACCTCTTGTAGCTTTTTAATGTATGTGGAGTGGGGAGGGGGAACGCAAAGTGCTTCTTCATGTTAAAAAGTTTGCTGATCTCTAGTATAGTATAAAAATAATTAAATGTGACAGAATTTAAGAAATATAAGCTTTTGCCTGTGCGATGCATTAAAACAAATGTATTGGGGTTTTTTTAGCTTCTGTGATGGTTTTATTTTTAAAATTTCATTTATTATTGATTAACACTTTTGTATATATATATTTTTATTATTGCTATTTTTGTTTAAAACAATTATTTCCATTGCTAAATATATTATATTCTTGATTTTATTTAATATACATTAGTAATCTTATAAATTCAAAATAAAAAGTGAATATTTTTTTAACAATTTACTGTATTTAATTTTTGCCACATCAATAAGTTCTATGTAGCTCCATCTATTAGGCAGACTATACACCATATGAATATTATATAAATCTTTTATATCATTCTAAGAAAATCTGCAATTAAATACTTACACTTAAAAATTAAATGACATGACACTAAATAAAGAGATTAACGACAAATCAAATTATATTTATAATTTTATTTTTATCTTCCAAAACTTAAATACATTTTGCAAATAAATGTTTTACTTTAAAAAAAAAAAGTTATAAAATAATAATATTATTTACACAAATTGAATAATAATTGTCAAAATAACTATGATGACAACAAAGGCTGATATTTAGGTAAATTTTTTTTTTTAAATTTCATTCTAAATTCCAATTTTGATTCCTGTGCTTCTATTATGAAGATATAACAACAAATATTCATACAGCATATTTTCCTTTACATTTTTCTTTTAATTAAGCAAATATGAACATAAATTTTAAATTCTTCACTGCTCATCTATTTTTCCAATACTTATCTTGCATTTCAAGCCAGTCTTCTTATTCAAAATTAATTCATGCAATTATACAGTATTTCCTCTCTTAGACATACAATGCAAAGACCAAAGCAAATCAGCTACAAATACAACATATTATGTATATATGAATTTAAAATATGCAAATCATTTATTCCCAAAGGAGATTTTTGAAAGGGGGAAAAAGCATTTAAAATAATTTGATAATATGCAAATCCACTTTAAAAGGGAGCAAAAAATAATAATAATACATATATACAGTTTCAAAAAATTAAAATACAGCAATAAAGTGTGATTTTAAATCAATATTCAAATTAAAAAAAATAAAATAATACACAGTAAAATTCAGGCAATTAAAGTATTAGAATCCAAATTAAACTATATTGAAATAAAACAATTTAATTTTTAAAAAGCAAAACAATCTATGTAAATTTTATTCATAATGTGTTTTAACATAACCCAGAAAAATAACTTTTTAAATATATTAATTTGAAATTTCAATATAAATATTATACGCTAAAGTGATTAGATATTCTAATTTTTCAAAATTTGCTCCTATTTTTGATATCCCACAAATATTTTTTCAGGATTAATGTATATCCAAACAATATATGGAAAAATTTACAAGAATATATTGATATTTCTTAAAAGTCATAAAAACAAACAAACTACATTTTCTCACAAAAAATCAGTGATTAGTTCTGATAGAGTGCAATAACTACTACTCATGGGTATGAGAAGTATGGAAGAATGTCAGCCCTCTCATGGCCCATCTTGCAAGTAGTATGCATTAGCATATAAAAGTTTTCACATGAAAATCAGACTTCACCTTGATGAATTCCTGATTAAAGCAACAAAATATGAAATTACACAATAAAACATCTACAGTATTAAGGACAATAACAGCACGGAACTAGAGATGAGAATCTTAGGCTCTGGAAATGAAAAATAACTACAGTGATCTTTTCTTCACCTACGAAATACAAATATAATATTGAGGCAACATTAAAATCAAAAATGGAGATTCAGTACAAATTGTTCAGCAAAATAAGATATAATTGTACTTTAGAAGACTCATCATTCTTTTAATAATGCATACCTTCTTAAAATTCCTGGACTTACATTAATCCTATGCATTGTAAACATAATATGGCTACTTTTATTTCAACCATTTAATAAAGCATAGTTCAAATGATATTGCGATCACAATTTAAATAAATAATTTTTATATATGTAATGATTGCCCTCTTCTTCCATAGCTTCCTTAACTCTCTCTATTTACAGATTTCAATTCTCATAATGATCTTTGGGGATATATGTCAATGATGATCAAGCAGGTTGTCAATTTTAGAGTCGATGACCTTACTTTATGTTTAACAAGGAGGAACTTTCCATTCAGTCTAATGGAGATTGCTATGTATTGACTAGTTTATATGCTTATTTAATAAAGTTGTGTGTATGTGCAAAGGTAATCAATATAGGTAGTATTGTGTCACTCTAGAAATAATATGCAGAAAAGTAAAATTAAGCAAACTGCAAATAATCTACACATATTCTAAAATTTGTATAGCAATAATTGGCAACAATATAAAAATGAGCTGAGTTGTTAAAAATACCTGCAGAACTTCTAATGAGAGGAAGAAAGCAGACTAGTGAAAGCAGTTTAATGTGCGCAGAGCAGAAATTGTAGTTGCAGACCAAATAGTGCACAAATAGTCAAATCCAATTAGAGTGACTCAGGATGCAAGTGACAGTAGTGTGCTTACTAAAATCACTTAACTAGAGAGTTATGCAAGAAAAATGATAAACTCTGAATAAAGTGAGTAGATATTAAAAAAACTTTTAATAAAGTGTGGAAATAAGAGTTTAAATCTACATATGAACTGCTCAGTGATTAATATTATTTGTTGTGAAATTCGACTAGCCAATCATCTTAATCATTAAAACTAATTTTAAAACGTTATTCTGAGTAAATAAACTTATTAAGTTAATAAAACTTTTGAAGTATTTCATTTAAAGTATAACAATTGAATTTACACGTGTCTAGATTGTAGTTTAGCCCTGTTTATATGAGAGATGAAAAACCAATTCCTGATTTATGTTTAGTTTTGATATAAAAAAAAGTTTATTATTACCTATTGAGCTATCTTGTTCAGAAATGAAATTTAAGGAAACTTATCTGGAGTCAATACTCTCAAAATAAATTTAAACTAATGTAAATTTACTAATACCCAATTATGATTCTGTTTCAAAAAATGGTCTTCTAAAAAGTTTTTAAATGCAGGAAAACTATAAATTTATTTGACAAAAATGCTCTCCAATAGAAAAATTTTGATTAAATGACACTAAATGATAATCATTGTAGATACCAAAATTTTACAGAATAATCTTCTTCAGAGTTCTCTTCTCTCATCTACTTTATTTAATATATTCATCAGGAATCATCCAAAAACAGAATAAACTAAATTCATTTACGTTATTTTGACTTCCCAAAAAAGAACTTTTTCCAAATATAAAAGTCTCTCAGTAAGGACATAAAAAGACTGAAAATGTTTTTCAAAGATCAGGATCTTATTCCTAATCCAATAAAAATAGTGTGCTCAATTTCTCATCTAAACAAGAGAAAATCATCTTGTAATCTGAATATAACATTTTGCAATAACAGACTGAAATATAATCTTATCTCATTCTATTTAACTTTGGATCATAACTAATATATTTTCCTCATTTAACTAAAGTTAGTTCAAAATTAGTTTCTAGGAATACCTCCCTGAAAAGTTAACTAGCACTATTTGGGATTGTGATGAAAGTACTTTATTGGAAACTTTTTTAGCACTAGCATATTTTGCTGATAAATACAATGCCCCTGTTGAAGAAAAAGTTGCAATATTAAACTTCTGGATACTCAACTAAATGTTACCATTAAAAATATTACCAATATATATTTATATCTATTCCTTTGCAGTGATTCCTGTTCTTTCAGTTGCTACACAGAAAATGTATTAAAAGCTGTTAAGTATATTGCACTTTCCAAGAATTCAAGATATGGTTTTATCACTAAAGACTCATCTTAAATAAAAATCCTCCTTTTGAATAATCAACCAAGAATCTACAACTGAAGAAGTATGTTGTAAAAAATGCAATTCTTGCAAGGTTACAAATAAATTTCTTTTTTTAGATCTAACAATAAAATCATTCGAATATGATCTTCCTAGGCACAAATGAAATCTCATTAACCGATTCAGAACAATCCATGATTATTGTGCTTATCTGCTTTGTAAACAGAATTTATCAATCATATGAATGAGAAATTTATAGTTATAGTGAGAGATTTGAAAAATTTGATAATACTTCTGGTGATTCTATCTGCTAGTTGAAATCTTTACAGATTCCTTTTTGATGTTTTGTTAATAGTTAAGCTAATAAAAAAAATCTATATACTAAATAAATATTCATGCACACTGAATGATTGTGAAAAATGCAGTATGCATTGCACCCTAGTTATCACATTAATCGATTTTCCATGTTATTGAATAATAAGCAGAGATAGTTATAAAAAAATCCTTTAATTAAAAAGATATATTTAAAATTGATTTTCCATGTTATTGAATAATAAGCAGAGATAGTTATAAAAAAATTCTTCAATTAAAAAGATATATTTAAAATTGATATTATAAATCTTAAAGTATAAACATTAAGCCAATGACAAAATATACTTTCAACAATAAATATAAAATTAAACATGATCACATTCAGGCAAAATCTGATTAAGTGCTCAAAGAATATAAATAATATAAGCAGTATATGTAAATGATAAAAAATATATGTAATTGAAAAACACTGCTTATTTATTCCTCATATCCAGATTTTTAGTTGTATTGAACTTGTCTTATAATCCATTAAAACAATATATTGAACACCTTAGGTTTTATTCTTCAATTTGTTTACATGCATATATTTTTAAACATGTAAAATGTTGCCCTGCTTATCTAAAAGTCTATTAAGAAATGAAAAAAGACAAAAATGCCTTAAAATACAATTTAAGATTTGAAATTAGCATGGCTGATAGTAACATAAGATGGTACCTGCAAAAAAATATGAAAATCTCATTTTCATTAAAATGTACATTTTAATAGATGGAATGGATGAATCATACTTAAATAATAAAAAAAGATTTATAAAATTGTTCCATCATTGATGTCTCATTTTTATATTTCAATGAGCTTCTGGATAAGGAGCAGTAAAACATTTAAATTTATGTCTAATGAAAGAACTGTATACCATTCTTAGTTCTTAACAATAAATTACACAATTACATAAATAACAAGCAATAAATTGCAATGATTCTAGAACTTCAAAAAAGTCACATATAAGCAGGACATCTCTTCTTTGAATGATCACTCATGTATTGAAAACATTTTTATGACAGATAACACACAATTAGCAATATTATAATTAATAAAGTTAACATCTTTTTTTTTTTGTAGAATCAAGTTAAATTATTTAAATTTGAACAATATAGCTACTTTTCTACAAATAAAATTAGATATCTTCCTAATTCATTTAATATTAGACAAGACAAAATTAATTTTTTGCTAAAAATAGTGTTTTGTTTTTTTTTTTTTGTAAATAGAAGAATCTCCTCATTCTTTCTTAATGCTAAATTGTATTATATTTAAAAAAATTTCTATACTATTATCTGAGTATAGAAAAAACTGATGTGATGCATTTACGAGTAATACAAAAACAAATAGTTATAAATCTTTATTATTAACAATGAATGATAAAATATTACATACAACAATTCATAAGTTAAATACAGCTGATGTTACTAGAAAAGAAAGTTAATAACACAAACATATCTTAATTATAGTTTAAACAATAAACCTTGTATTATCAGAATAAAAACCAAATTATATTCATATTTTATTATTTATAATAAATTCATAATAGTACGAACACCATATTTATTGCAAGTTCAAATTATAACTGTGATAGTTAACTTACAAAAGCTTTAAATATAAATAATAGTATCAACATTGATAGTTACTCTGAGCTTATTATTATATTTAAATAAGAAGCATAAACTACAATGAAAAATTTATTTCATTATGATTGATTGTTATAATTTTAGTGGATGATTGATTAAAAAGAATGATTTATAACAATATTTTTCAAGTTTTAATTCAAGCGTCAAGAATTTGTTAATATTTCATCCAAAGTTAGGTTATAACAATATTTTATATTTGATAATTTTACAAGCACTACATTTTAGATTGTAATAAACTACAGAAAATAATCATTATTTTCTCATAAGTGCCAGTAAGCAGATATGTTCAATCTACAAGGATACTCTCACTCCAGACACGAGATAGACTTTAAGGAAATAAGAGCAGTCATCTTAATTCCCAAACTCATCTGAAACATGAATTTGTAAATTATTCACTTTAAATTCATTTCTTATTTTTAATATTCTTATTAGCACTTCTGAAATTTTTAAATTTACTTTGTGCCAATATTAAATGATGATAAATTATGTAATATTTGATCTCTATCTTGGGTCTGGTGCAAGAGTATCCTCGTAGATTGAATACCTTTGCTTAATGATGCTTGTGAAGAAAGAATGAATACTTTCTATAGTTTACAACAATATTTTAAATATAAGCTGTACTATTTAAAGTTTTTCCTTACAAACAGATCATAATTTATTATGTATACATATAATACTTTTACATAAATATGCACTTACTGAAGCAGTCGGATCTAAGATCGATCCTAGCTTCATAATATCTCATATGTAGCCCACTTCAAACCCTAGTACTAACCATGAATTTCCAAATGCAATGGGGCTTTATACGTTCAATACATGCTAGTTTCCTTAAAAAAATAGTATCATATAAATGTGTGTTAAAACTAACTAGTTTGACATTTAAACTTCAATATCCTTAATAAATTCATGATAAAATTATTCATGAATTTATATATATATTATAACTACATGAATTGTGCATATATATTTATAAATATTTAAATATATATATTCGTTATAACGTTTCATTGTCGGAATGTTTTATTTTACTTTTAAACAGTTTGTTCAAATTTTAGTGATTAAAAGCTACATTCGTTCGATAAGCTTTCAGATTGTCCTTTTCCAAAGACAGTGGGAAAAGTTTTATTAATTAGCAAAAAGATAATAATTTAAAATGTAAGGACGGTTCCTAATTAAAATCATTTTTCTGATTTACAAATTCATTTTCTAATTAGAAAATGAATTCAAGTTAATGAGTTTGAAAGCTTTATCGAAGGAATGTATCTAAAATCAATTAGCAAAATTTGTAATTTTGATAATGCATGAAGCATTAGCCTGAAGGCATCTAGAATAGGCAGATAACTTGAGGACGGTATAAATAGCCCGGAAAAGTTTGGAGAGGGAGAAGCCATATTTGTTTTGAAAAAAGTGCTAGTAAAATCTACGTGCGTCTTTGAATTAAAAATCTATATAGTGTCTCCATCATGGTGAGGGGCTAAACTTTGGGAGTCTGACTGCTGGGCCCGAAGTCCCAAGAAGATCTTAAATGAAGCTGCTAAACCAAACTTCTTCCACACCAGTCGTGCTGCTCAAAATCTGAAGAATCAATCAAAATGTCGTTCAAATAATTTATAAAATGCGTGCCGTTTCCTGGACTCTGCCGTGTGTAATCTAAGGAATCAACCATGAAGGAATGGTAATATCTTTCTTGAAACAACCGCAATTTTCTGGCCAGTTTCCGAACTTTATTTTACACCACCTTTTAAATTAACTACTGTAAGAACTCCTCTCTTTATAATGCCTTTATTTGTATCAATAATTCTCCTTTTCCTATCTCTAGTCTTTAAATTTAATATCAGCTAAATTTCTTTTCTTACAATAGCGGTTTGTTTCATTAACTGTATCATATATATTGAATAATTATTAGTGTCATTTATTTTATTATATGCCAATAAAATTTCAACTCGATAATAATCTCTTTCGTTAAAATTCCCTTATGAAAATAATATATTAATTTATAGTAATTCTTGCCCACTAGAACTAATTTAATACAGTTCTATTAATTATCGAGTTGAAGGATTTATTAAATATTTTGCTATTTTTATTAATGGCTGCCCCGGCTACTTTATATAGTTTACACATATTCATCATGTTAAAATGTTTTGCAAAAGGTCGATAAAGGAATTTAATGTTAATATATTCTGAGTTAATTTTGTATTTCTGTATTAATATTCAGGGAGGGCATGATTAGTACAGTTATATAATTACGTTAAGTACTTTTAGTTAAAGCATGTTTGACTTTAATTTAACTTGATCAGGTCATCACGTCGAGCATTCTTTATATACATTGGGTTTTATTACTTAAACTCGGTGACTATCAAGTCATTTTCTGAACGTTGCTGACATGAATCACCTCCTACTTCATAGGCTTGTCCTCGGTGATATTATTATTATTATTACTTTAATTCCATAGGAAGAAAGCACTTCCTCACTCGTTTATATTGGAACACCAAAGGTTCGTGGCTAAGACCCGACCTGGCTTTCCCTGTGTTCCACGTTTCCTTGATAGGGCATAAAGACTTGTAAAACACAAGCCACCCTCCTATTTAAATCACCGACAAGCCATTATTTCTCGTATTTGTTTTTATAGCTCATAAAACATCAGTACCATTTACTTCTCTGCTCAAATAAAGCCCCACTCCCATGCTCGTAAATTGTGATGAATTGATTTCATTAAAGTCGAACAAATTCTTATTCATTCCTAATTAAATAAGTTTCCTGTTAAATAGTAAAGTTATGCCCTAAATACGTATCTTGCTCTTTGTGAATTGATTTACAAATGTGAAAATAAATCTCACATTCTTTCCTTTAGAATTAGAATAATCATTTCAGTCACAACCAAATATCTTTATCTACCTTTATTTTCTTGTCGGGGCATAGACATATATAATCATCCTAGAATATTGTGTAATAGTTATTGGCATATAATAAGAACTGCCATTCTTATTGTAATTATAAATTCTGTTTAAAGACTAGAGGTAATCTATATAATCATAATCTAAAAGTTGAACAAAATTATTATTATTATTAAACATTTTATTAACATATTTGGTTTTTAACTTTATTATTCAATAGTTATTTTAATATTAATGCTCGCTGTCTGTATTGGCAACCCGACCATATACATATATGAGTCGACTTAGAAATATCCTTAGTTTTTTTTTATACATTATTAGGGTCAGATCAGGGGTCTCAAATCATCATCATCCGTTGAGCTAGTTTCTTGGCGCATAGTCATGTACAGTCGACTTAGGTCATCCATTGATTTGATCTGAGCTCGTGAGTTGGGTTTGAATTCAGTTTGGTTTGGCTGAGTTTGAATCCGGCTTTGAGTTTAGGTTGTTGGTGTGGGTGGTTTTTCGACTGGTACATTACATGTATTGAGTATTCTTAAATGGGAACTTTCTGTATACAATCAATATATATATAAAAAATATAGACACAAGATATTTTAAGCAACTATTTCAGCAAATAAAATTTTTCAAAGAATTTCCCACACAACAATAAATAACCAATATTTTATAATTATATTCGCATTTGCAATGTAACCCAAGTACACCTGGGTCTCTTTTTACGTGGACTTATTTAACACGATTTTGAAGTTACGCGATTCGTGTTTCACCGGAAGTCGATCTCTGATAATGCGCTATTTAAATAATAAATTTTGCGCACTTACGTTATATTGAAAGTAATAGCACATTATTGGAATTCGACTTTCATCTTAGTAATTTCAATATTTTCAGTGCTTTATAATAGTAAGATTTTATGCAATAATGAAATTAAAATCATGATTTCCACATTTTATGTATACACACATTAAATTTTACAAGATTATAATGTAAATTTGTTCAAACATTGTGCGTGTTAATTTTGCATTTTAAATCACATTCTGTTTTTGCTTTTTAAAAAAGAACGTAATCAATTATTAATCATTTAGTGCCCACAAGTTTATTTTTAAAAGGTCAGTAATAGCAGAGGGCACAATTAAAAATTAAAATCTGATTTTTAATTGTAATTAACAATTTAAAAATTACTTATGGGCGACTTGAAATTAAGGTGATGTAAAACGAAATTGAAAATTAAAGACAAAAATAAGAATTTAATTTTTAGTTGTTAGTTTTAATTAAATTTTTCCTAGCAGTGGTGAATAAATGTCGTCTTTTTATTATCATAAGTCAAAGTTCATAAACAATTAATAAAATCGTCGTCGTCAACAGAAAACCATTAACACAACATGAGAGTGAACTTGGCGCTAGTTGTATTTCCTCTTGTGAGAATAATTGCCGAGATATTCTTGACTTCGTTTAAGGAGAAGCCAAATACATCACATCACATGAGAATCTGATTTTTTACTAGTTTACAAACGAACGTCTTTTTGGGCAAATAGCGATAATAATTAAAACGTGTATAAAAAAATTTAAATTATTGTACTGTAAATTATGCATAAAAATATATTATTTTGAATAAAATTAAATATTATAGTTAAAAAAAGTTTGTCTTGTATCATTTTTTTTCAAATTTGAAATTTTTTATTAGTCATATTTTATTTCCTTATTTTTTTTTTTGCGCGAATTTTAAAGTAATTTTATGTTGGTACTTTGCTTTTACGCGAATTTTGAAAAATTATAGATCGCACCCCCCCTTTTTCAATGTAAGTTATGTCTATTTTTGCATGATTTCATTTGCGCGTGTTTTCTGAGGAACCTATCTATCGCATAAAACGAGACCCAGGGGTGTATGGGGAATTAAAAAAGATAATTTGGAAATGGAAAGCTGGATTTATATCGGAAAAAAATAAAAATTATGTAATAAATAAAAAACAATCATATATAAATTATAAATGTTTAAATTAGAAGCAGCCACTTATAAATAAGTGTGACATTTTAACTCAAAAAAAAAAAGCCCTAGAAGTGTTTTACCATAAGAGAATCCAATATACTTCTGTAAATCACAAGTATATCCTACAAACATTGACTAACTATTCAGTGTAAGAGATATTTTTTAACTTCTTGTCAAAAGTTGAATTTATTTTCCAAATCAATAAAAAATTCATTGATTTAAGATTTTTAAACAATTTATCTAAATTTGCCTTTGGAAATTTCTAAGCTTTATAAAAATGATTCCTAAAATTCAAGAAATTCAGTAATCGACTTATCAAGTTGTTTAAAATATAATAGATAAGGTGGTTTTGAATTATAAATACCAGGTTTCTGTGCTTAACTGATTGAATGAAAAGACTATTCTATAAAATTCTTATATGACAAAGATGAGTCTTATAGCAATATTTTAAAAGAGCCAAATGATGGTAATCATAAGTAATTGTGGCAAATTTATTTGGAAAAGTTTCACATGAAGAGTTACTAGTTTTTACTGAATTTAACAAATGATTTTTGTTAAAAAAAAAGATGATGGATATTATTTGGATTTAATTCATAGTTCTGAAGGATGACAGTATTTTGTTATATATTTTATCTGACAATCCTCCTAAAATTTTTATATAAACAGCAGGTTTTTCATTTAATTTACATAATTTTTGTTAAGCTTTCAGACTTAAAATAAGATGCATGTGACCTCAATTGGTTTTTATAATTTTTTCATAATAATCTGCTCAATTGAGCTTGTATATCATTAATATTCACAAAATACACATTTGTTTCATTATTACTTGAGATATCTAACAAAATTTCTTTTTTATAAAACATTAAAAATTATAAAATCAAATAATTCTTTAATATAATTTTCTGTTCAAATCTTGCTTTGTTTTTTTATTATTTTAAAAATCATTTTTTGATAATTCAGTTTTCCACAATTTCAACCATATTATATGGTCATTGTCAAGAATTATTTATTTCTATAATATATATATTGTAAGGGCACCTTACAATCTTATCTAGACCAACCCTTATTTATCCACAACAGCAAACCAAACCCATTTAAAACATAAAACTAGTTAAGATAAATGGATACACACTTATCATTTGTTTTATAATGCAAACATACATATATACATACACATGCGACAAAAGTTTGTTTTCTTAAATCTTAAACTAAATAATGTCACAATGGAATAATTTCTTTTTCAAAATAGAGTAAAAAAGACCATTTAATAAAATCTTTCATATATATATACTAACAAAAAGGTATTTGTTAATGTATTAGATGTAATGATTTATGACTTCAACTTAGTAGACATAGCGATGACCTGAAGTCAAATCAATACCCAAGCAACCAAGTGTTAGAAAATTAGAGTAGAATTTTATTCCGTAATTTTAATTTTAATTACAACTATTTACTACATGCAAAAATAGATAACTACAGCAATAAATGAGAAAATGGAAAAGCTCATATACTAGGCAATGGAAACTAGGCATGGTATAAAAACGAACCCAGTTCATTTCCATAGTCTTATGTTATTTATCGAAAGATAGGATAACCACACCCAACCAATATCTCAAGAATGAATCTTAGAATGCAAGGAAAGATGGACAATTTGTTCGAAAATTCTGTATCAGCCGTATAATTTTCACATCGCAAAAAGTTGAAAGAAATCGTAATCAACTTTTGAAATAAGGAAAGTTGACAATTAAAAATAAAAGACTGCACTATTGTTTAAATGAGGAAAAAAGGACAGATTATATCGCTAGCTTATACATATAAATGATGAACTAAAATATTTCTTTTATACAATTCACTAAATGCCAAATAACAAACTGAAAAAAATTAAATCTATTATAAAGTACTAAGCAATGTATTCTGGCTAAATGAAGATACCATAGAACCCAAATGCTATTCTCTCAACCATAGAAGCATAATGATTTCATTCACTCATCTATAAAATGCCTAAAGAATCATCAAACGTCCCATATGAAATGTCTGAATAGATCCAGAACGAAAGCAGCTGCAGAAAATGGAAACAACATCATTCGAAGCGTGTTGCTGAGGAATTCAAATGATCGAGGAAGGAATTACTTAGAATATAATGAAAAAAAAAGTGTGATAGATTGTATCCATGAGAAAAATTATTGCTAGATTCAGACTTTAATCTGGGTGATTGAAACAAATTTGATTTACTGTTAGATTTTTTTTTATATACACCTGGGTCTCATTTTATGCAAATTATTTTAATATGATTTTGAAGTTATGTGATTCATGTTTCTTCTTAATATCTTTCATATTTCACTATATTTATTAGATATCAATATGAAAGATATTAAGAAGAAACATGAATCACATAATTTATTTTGACTTGAAATACTTTTTTTTCCAAAAATATAACGTTATATTAGCAGCTAACGTGAATATGGCCTGAAGCTGTATTTAGAATCTTAGTTTCTATGTAAATAACCTACTAATACTAATGAGTAAATAATAATAGATTTACACTTACGTATAAAAATATCGCAATAAATATTCAAAAATTTTAAACTTTTAAAACATTTTGTTAGATATAACAGAAATAAATAATCTTTTAGATTTTTAAAATAACTAAGATTTTATTGATTTTGTAAACTGAAAATAATCTTTCTAATGATAATGTATAATCTTTTTGTTTTGATTGCGATCTCATTTTTTTAATATAAAAGCAAAATGTGAACATTTGAAATTTATTTCAGTAGTGAACAAAAAAAGACAAATTTATTATTTTCTGATACGTAAAAATCGGTTAATGATAGATTTTAGGTTGATGTGTGAAACAAGGACAAATGTCAGAAAATGCTGAAAGCTGAGTTTCCTGAAAGGAAGATGTCTGGATATCGTGAGCTTTATAAACAATTAGTAAAATAATCACCGATTACATTATCTACAGAAAACCATTAACACAGCACAAAACTGAAAGTGGTGCTAGTTGTACTTGTTCTTGTGATGAATCTGATTTCTTATCAGTTCACAAACGAACGCATATTGTCAAATAGTGGTAATGATTAAAATATATATGAAAAAATGTAAAATTAAATACTGTAGTTAACGAAAAAAGTAAAAAAAAAAGTTTATCTTGTATTAATTTTTTTCAAATATTTGAAATTTTTTATTATTTTTTAATGCGAATTTTAATATTTCCTTGTTGCTTTGCTTTTATGCAATTTCTGAAAATTATATAACCTATCGTCCATTTTTCAAGGTAAGTTAAGTCTATTTTTGTGGATTTTTTTAATGTGGTTTTTCTGAAAAACCTATCTACCACATAAAATGAGACCCAGGTGTAGATTTGTAAAATTCTACTCTCATTTGATTTCTACACTTAGAAATTTCAACATGCCTACACTCGGAAGAATCCATATGTTAAAAGCAACATAGTATGGGGGGATATTAACTTAGATAATTTTATGTAAATAAAGTTTAAATCAGTTCCTTCCATAATGACAACATTTGGATCACCGCACATAATATGTAATGAGATAAGAGTTTTGATACTATTCCATATTAATTACATGCAGTTACAGGATAGAATTTGTGTTATTTTAACTAAGTCATTATATTTATTTTATTGTGTATGAATGACTAATCTTAACATACCTACCATACTTAGGCAGGGGCTTCCAAAGAAGATGGAATGTCAGTCATTGGAATTTGATGAGGCTATTATATATATATGTGTTCATATAATATCGTAAATTAGTTAGCCTCACAGCTGATGCAATCATGATTTTTATTTATTTATTTAATTTGCTTTGTAAATGTGAGTCCTGAGTTATGTATCTCTACAATAGGTATGGGTTAGAATAATGGATACTTTTAATCGATATGGTAGAAATGCATACTTGACACATATAACTGCATTTTTTATTATGTTAAATGAATTTTAAATTTTATGTTATTAATAAGTTAATTTGATTTAAAATTAAACGGATCTCTAATTTATCATAATCATTCGTACAACCATTCTTCAACTTGATTATATATATATATATGCACACACACACTACTTTTCCATATATAATGATACAGCAATAGGGTTGGATGGATCTTGTCAGTAGAAACCTATACAAAGATGTGATAGTTGTTACACAAATTAAATTTACCCCTGAAGAGAGCCCAAGGCAACATTCTCCCTGAGTTTGAATACTAAGGCATAATGAAATCCGAAAGAGGGATGAAGCATGCATAAACTAGCCTAAATAATATCTAAATTTAATATGTGGACTTAGAGCTAATCTATTAATTAGAGGTAGATACAATTATTGGTTTGGTACTTCATGACATTCATAGCATCCTACCCAGACATTCATAGCATCCTACCCAAAGACCTGAGGTCTGACCATAATGAGATGCTATCCTCCTTTTCTGAAAGACCATTACAATATATATATATATAGGGAGCATACCAATAGCTCAAACAAGCTCTTATTTAAAATCTCTTTCTAGAATACTCCTATCCCAGACCAATTGGTTTCGAGCTTTTGGCTCACTTCAGTGAGCTAGAATATTCAGAAACTAGATCTAAAATATCAACTCAAAATCCAGCACTTAGATAGCTGGAGTTAAAGACATTTTCATGTCCGGAAATTACAGATTTTCTACTTAAATATTTTATATTAAATAAGTGCTGGGTTTGAGTTGATATTTTAGATCTAGTGTCTGAATGTTCTAGCTCCTCACTGAAGTGAGCCAAAAGCTAGAAAACCAATTGGTCTGGGATAGGAATATTCTAGATAGAGATTTTAAATATCTTTCTTTTACCATATTTATAAATAAAAGCTTGGTTGAGCTATTGGTACCCTCCCTATATTACACATTTACAAGTGATGTCACACAATATATGACTTGCTTTATTGATTACATATATACACAAATAGATGTTTACAAAGAATTTCCATAAACAACATAAGTAAAAATATAATTATAATATAAATTCTTCTAACTTCTTGTTTATTTTCCTAGATAGTTCTGAGCTATTCCCAATGTGGCCGCTTGATTGTGCTGTTCTCTGCAAAAACACAGACATATGCCATTTATGTGGCCCAACTTACAGCCTATAGAACAGTTCATATTAACCTTTAGCAGGCCTAGAGGGTGTTGCCTACTGTGCTTCACGTCACTATGGAAATAGCGCACATTTCACAGATTACAACTGGAGGGTGTTTGGAATTCAACTGACCATAAGTGTTTTTATGTGCATTGGAAGTAACAATCTTACACCTTACCTGACACACTTCTTCCACAGCTTGATTAATCCCAGTTCAAGTGGGGTCACTGGTGGGATCATTCGTCTCCAGATTACTCAGTCTGAAACCATTTCTCCTTGAATGACATCTCCTTTGGTCCCTCTTCACTTGGTAAATTCATCTGGAATTGTGTCTGCCCCTGGACCTTTTCTCCGGCAGTTCCAACTCCATAATCTTCCTTCCGACGTGATTTTCTTACAAATCAACCCAACCTTGATTCTTTCATTTTTTCACTTATTTTCCTCACCTTCATATTTTCTCATATGACATCATTTCCCATCTTGTGCTTTCTAGTCAAACCCGAGGTGAACCTAAGCATTCTCATTTCTGTTACACATTGCTTATCCTCTATTTTCTTAGTGGGCAGCCATGTTTCTACCCCATGCATCAGTGCTAGACGCACCAGTTTTATAGATTTTCCCTTTCAGTCTTGCTCCTACTCTCCTATCGCAGAGTATCCCAGAAACTCCTCCAATTAAAGTTCTCCCTACAACCTCTCCATCCAGAGATCCATCCTTATTCATCCAGGTGCCGATTTATCAAAATTTTTCAGCCTCAGGTGACTTCTTTCCTTCTAACATAATCCTCCCTCTACCACTTCCACAAAAGAGCACTTTCAGTTTTATTTTCTGCTAATACTCATTCCGCCTTCCTCCAGTGCCCTTCCTCCATTTTTCTATTCTATCCTGAGCTTCTTTAATGACCCTGGCTGCAGTCACAACATCATTGGCATATATCATGTTCCAGGGTGCTTTTGTGCGGATATTTTGTTAGAACATCAATGACAATATTAAATAATAGGGGACTCAGCGCTGATCTCTGATGCACACCCACTTTGACCTAAAATGAGTCTCTTTCTCCTGAATTGCATCTCACACTGTTTTAACATCCTTGATATGTATCTTGGACCAGGCAGATATATTTTTCTAGGACCAACTTTTCCCTGAGGTATCTCCGAAGTTTATCTCTAGGCACTCTGTCAACTGTCAAATGCTTTTTCCAAGTCGATGAACATTAGAACAATTTCTTGGTTGACCTCTTTGTCTGTCATAGTGCAAAAATTACATCTGTGGTTCCTCCACCTGGCATGAAGCCAAACAGTTCCTTGCTGATGTCTATTTCCTGTAGTAACCAATTTTCTATTATTCTCTCCCATATCTCCATTGTGTGCCTCAGCAGCTTTATTCCTCGGTAATTACTACAGTCTACAATATCTCCTTTGTTCTTATAGTTTGGAACTAAAATGATTCTCCTCCATTCATTTGGCATATTCTGTGACCATGATGTTGTTAAAAAAGTTTGGTCAGAAAGGTGATTCCCTCTTCTCCCAATACCTTCCTCAGAGATATTATCTGGTCCCACTGCCTAACTGCTCATCTGAATTCTTCCCTGCTGAGAGATCTAAGACTGGGCCCAAATTTGGAATTCCCGATGCCTTGTCAATCCGGGGTTTTTCTTCATTTAGTAGGTGCCCATAATATTGCTGCGATCTAGCTGTGATTTCGTTCTTGCTGCACAACACCTTATTGTTAGAATCTGTTATTTCGATTTGCTTGATAAACCTGACCTACTATTACATAGTAATAATTGTAAACCCATTGCATGTTTCCCTACACATCTTGAAAGGTGAAAACAATTACAAAAGGGTATGTCCCAGAACCATTTCACATAAATCACGCAAAAAGGTACATTTGTGGAAGAACAGCTATGAGAGTAATGAAATGACTATCATTGTACATTGTTTTAGAAATCGTAATCTTTGTTTTCTCAGACTAGTGCATGTACTGGCTGATCATCAAAACCACCTCCCCCCCACATTCCAGCACCATGTGCTGAAAGCTTTGTTTGCTCAGATTTTTTAATGTATTGGCTGATCATCGGAAAACCCCCTGCACATATTGGCATATCCTTCGAATCATCAAAACCATTGGAGATCTCCCCTGCACATTCCAGCACTATGCGCTGAAAGCTAGTTTTGCACTATGTGCTGAAATGTATAATGTAATAAAAAAATGTAATTTAGAAAATAATGTTGGTTCGTAAATTTTTTAAAAACACTTTTAAAAATTGTCAGAGAACAGAAAGCAAAAAAATTATCAGCCCGGTAACATTATATTTCATTATTTTTGCAAGTAACAATGCCATCAAGCGGCCACATTGGGGGTAAATCACAAGAACCCTTTGCTACGTAAGTTTAAAAAAGTTGCAATTTACATCTGCAAATACGCATAAAATAAAAATCTTATCAAACGTGTATTTTTATTGAAACCATAAAAGACGGAAAATGTTAAAGTAAAATAAATATGTGCATGTATAAATACAATGGACACAACATTTATTTAATTAAATGCCATTGGAAAACATGTATTAAATTACTGACAAGAATCATCTGATAAAAGAAGCGAAATTAATTATAAAGACAAAAACTCATATGATTAATTTACTTAAACAAAATTGCAGGATGGAAGGTAATAACATTATTACTACCACATGGGACCGAAGGATTCCAACCAATTAGATTAGTAAAACGTGAACGGCGATCTTCACCAGAAGTGGGAAGAGAACATTATTAGCTACTTGTAGCCCATGAAGAACAGACTTGTTTCTTCCAGACAATTATTGTCAGCCTTGCCAATTGGTCTCTCTGAGAACATTTCTCTGGACTCTTAACTAATATCTCAAGACAGCAGTACCTGGTCGTAGAGCCCACATAAATCAACTGCCTTGAACTCGTATTCGTATGTGATAACTTAGAATGATGAAAAGCTGGAAACATTTATAATTGTTTATAATTATAGGAATATCAAATAATAAATTGCCATGCCATCTGGGATTATATTAGTGTCATTTTTCCTATTAAATTTGCAATCCAGCTGTGCAGTAACTTGTCACCGCTGGACACAGCAACGTCATAATACTTTTTATGTTTTTATGGAAATTCTTTGTAAACATATACTTTTTTTTTTGTGTGTATATATATTTTATAGAAATAAACAGTATTTGATAATGGCCATATAATATGGCCAAAGCATTGGAAAACTGAAGTATGAAGAAATGTTTTGTAAAATAAATAAAAAAAAGATTTCAAAAGAAAAATGTGTTAAAGAATTTGTTATTTTTACAATTTTTAATATATTAAGAGACCCTATTTATAAAACACATATTGAAATAATTATTATTGACTTTATTAAATGTTATTTGCAAACCATATTAAATTTTGACTACTTACATTCTCAATCTTTGACAATAAGTAATATTTCCTTCAATAAAATATTTGTTCTGAGAAATTTAAAAATTACAGGATTTATGATTACCACTATTTAATAAAACTCAATTTTGTAAATCAAAATCGTGCAACTTTAATTAGCTTTGGCATTGATTGACCTTTTTTAACAATTCATCTGGTGTGTTTGGTCTGGATCACAGACCTAACTTACAGAAAAATAATACAAATAAAAACAGCCGAGTTACAATTAATATAATCTTTATTATAACTACAAATATATATAATGCATGAGAATAGATATAATACTGAAAGTTATAGATTAAAGTAAACTCTAGGCTCTGCATTTATCGTCCTACAGCTTCCAGCTTGCCTCTCAGATAGGGAGTGTGATTCTTCCGGCTGTACAAGACAGCTTGCTTTGAGCCAACAGTATTCTTAGCAGTGTCTAGTCCCTGTGGGACTTGCCTAGCTGTGTAGACAAATAGTGTATTGCTATCGTGGCAATGCTTACTGCTGTTCAGGTTAGCAGAGCTTCCCTGGTAGAACGCATACTGTCTTTGTAGGTTAGACAGACATCCCTGTTTCTCACAAAAGGCTATGTGTTTAGTTGTACATCAGCCTATTTGCCCGCAACAAACAATGCTTAATCCAATCAGATAAGAGAGAATCTGGAATAGACCACTTTTGGGAGAAGGGAGGACTATAACATCATCCAGCTTAGTTTGTATTTCCTGAATATTAAATTCATTGATTAAATTTTTTTCCTCAGATTATTGTCAAATAATTATGATGGCTTTTTCCAACAAATAATTTATCCTGAGAAACTACTTATGTTTTTTTTTGAAGTATCTGTGTTTTTTTCAAAAAAGAAATGAATTTGTTACTTTAAAAGTCCTTGAAGTAATAAAAGTGGCATTGTAATTTAACACTTTTGCTTTGTTTTCTTTTATTCGAAAAAATGAATCAAATATATTAAAATGAGATTACTATAAAGATCCTTATCTTTTCAAAGCTGAAATGTAATCATGAGAGTTGTGATATATTTTTAAATCTTGAACGGGATATTTTTTCTGAGTAGCCTCAAAAATCATTTAGTTTAATACGATTTTTTTAAAGGAGATGCCTGAGATGAAGAAAAAAAATTATCACTGATGATGGTAAACATTTTTAGTGTTTCTTATTTGAAACTGTTAAAAAATGATGCTGAAGAATATTCTAAAAGATTGTTTCCTCTTTAAGAAAACTGAGATAAATATAAAAATCATTTTCTAAAAAATTATAAGGAGGATGTGGAATTTGGCAAATAAAATCATTAACATATGATTGATAACAATATATAATTATTTGGTAGGTGAAATAATGACTGAACTAATACTGGATATAGTGGCCATGTTTGATCTGGAATAATATTAAAATGTTTACAAGTACATAAAAAATAAAAAAAATTGAACCAAAATATATTATCAATAAGTAAAAAAATA
This sequence comes from Epiperipatus broadwayi, assembly GCA_028023455.1. Taxonomy (NCBI): domain Eukaryota; kingdom Metazoa; phylum Onychophora; class Udeonychophora; order Euonychophora; family Peripatidae; genus Epiperipatus; species Epiperipatus broadwayi. The sequence continues at coordinate 7,167,574 of JAQFVV010006197.1, forward strand.
TTTTATTAAATTCTAAATAAATAAATATCATAATTATATCTGTTTGCATATACAAAATATTGTAATAAAAAATATTTTTTTAAACTATACTTGAAAATAAAAAATTCTTTATACTTAATAAAATAAAAAACTTCAGATGCCTTTTCTCAATAGACATTTCATAACAGCAATATTCTTGAATTCCAAATGTCATTAACAATAATAATATATTAAAGTTTACAAGGAAATAAAACAAAAAGTAAATGGATAATTATTATTATTAATTTTAAATAGAGATTGTAAAATAATAAAGTTTTATCATAAAAATTACCTTAAGCAAAAAAAAAAGTGACATCAAAACATATAAATGAAAAGGAGACGTGAGATTTGCAGAAACAAACATCCTGCTGCTTTATGTTAAGAGTGTTAACTTGGAGAATAGTTTATGTATCATGACAAAATCAATACCAATTATTTTAGTATCAAGCCATGATTTCTGTCTACATATCAATAATTATAACTCACATCTGTTAATATGTATGCAATACTGATTAAACAGTTAACAAGCACTACACTGATTCTTTACAAAAATATCCTCACATAAAAAAAGCTATCAGTTACAATAACTATGCAGTCAAATTTTTATAGTACATGTTGGTGCCTTTTTTTGAGTATGATAATGTATGACTAAACAATAATGTTTTGCAATAATGCTTACAAAAAATAAAGATATTTCTTTAATCAGCTATTTTTAAGATTTCTCTTATTGAACATGTATCAATTATTATTGCACAATGTAAAAAAAAAAATCCTTTTAAATATTACCGAGTTCTAAAAAAATTATAAAATCAGGCGACTAAGTGAGCAAAGAAAATAATGATGGCTGTAATATCATTGTCTAAACATTGTTCGCATGATGTTTCATATCTGGTAAACTCAGTTGGGCTCAATGTTTGTCAAACCATATTTATGTGGTCAATTGTGTAAAATTTTAAATGATACTAACTGAAATATATTAAATAAGTGTATTATATCAATGGTGGGTTGTTATAGTTGCTAAATAATATTACAAAAATAAGTAATCTTCATCAACAGATTCCATGGAGCTAATAATGAATTGGGCTGTTCTAGATGTGTGTTAGACCATCTGCCAAGTTGTGTCAGAGACTTTCTATATGTAATCTGTCAGGTGGAATAATTTGAAGGGTATCAAAGTAGTAGTAATTTATTAATGTTAGGATTAAATTAAAAGTATAGAAATATTTAGTATTTTGGTATTATTAAATATGTATCATTAAAGACTTAAAAATTGTACCTATTCTGAATTAATATTCTTAATTAATTATAATCTATGTTTCTTTTTTTTTTGCAATGTAAAATACTTTTGAACAGCTTAATTAGTTATCACTAATGCATATAGATGTAGCACTATTAATTTATGTTAATGTATGGACATATCATGCTTTAATTGGGTTTTTTTTTGTACAAAAATCCTCTCTGATGAAAGTTATAAATAGACTAACATAGATAGTAGAGGGGGGAATCAAAAGAACAAGAGAAAAAATAACATCTAAACTATAACGGAATTGAAAACTGAAAAGATGCTGAAAATTAATAACACTAAATTTGAACTCTAAACTATAACAGAATTGAAAACTGAAAAGATGCTGAAAATTAATAACACTAAATTTGAACTGAATTAAAATGATAGTCAATTGTATTTTGACTCACAAATAATAGAGTAGAGAATCTATTTGACCAATATTTTCCGATATATCGTTCCATCAATTGACAATCGTCAGGATTTTAAAATGGTAATCATTTTGGAAAACAAATACTTTGCCAAAAGGGACTTCAAATTTAAAATCAGACAAGAAATCGTAAGCATAAAATTTTATTCTATATATTACTACAGTTTTAATTATTATATTCATTATGTGCATTTAAAGATTAAGTATGATTTGTTTGGAATGGCAAGAGGAAAGAAAAGAAAAATATTCTGTGTGTTCATTTGTAAAATAAATATAAAATACATTTTGCCTTTATACCAAATGTAATAAGAACCAGATTAAAAGTAATTAGAACAAAACTTTCTGAATTTAAAAAATGAAATTTATTTCAAAGGATATTAAAATCTAACTATTTTATAATGCGTGAATTTAATTTATATTTTTTTTATCAAAAATATTATTCTGATAAACCTTTTTAAATTCATGTTTACTTCATTGTTAAAGATGAATCTTAGAATATGTTGATTGCATTGGTATTTGCAAAAAGATATTTAACTTATAACTTAATTAAATATATTTAATGAAAATTCTGATGAAAGAAAACAATAACAAGTTATATTAATGTTATGAAAGAAAATGTTTAAAAATTACAGACAGTAAAAAATAAATAGCAGCTTAATTACTATTGTGAAACACTGGGGTCAACACTAGATTAATTTTAATAAAAATATTTTGAAATGATTTAAAATGCAGGAATTGCTTTTAATTATTGCAATGTATTACCGTGGGCAAAAACAAATCAATAAAAATGCTCTTAAGAATTATTTTTTTTTTTGCAGTCAACGTTGAAGATATTATTTAAGCTGTAGCTTAGTTTTAAACTCTGCAAAAAGTATTTTTAAGCATTACTGTATTGTTGTTTTGTTTTCCAGAAAGTCTTAAATGTTTTGTTTTATTTTATCATGATAAAATATGAAAAATATGGATGTGTCGCTTTGTAAAATAGTTTGCCAGCCGATAATGACATCCTCTCCCTTATCAGTCAGCTTATAGTGGAAGAGTTTAGATTACGGACTATGGGAATAAAATAAAATATAACAATGATTTTTTATTATTGTATGTTTATTTATAGTATAAATATGTAATAATTCTGAAAACACAGTAAGATAAAATTATATATATATTATTTAATGGCTTAAAGTTAATATTAGTCTTGTCTAGATAGACAGAGATACACATCTCTTACATTTATGAAAATTATTTAACATTCTATCTATGGGTAAACAGGCAGAATTTTTCAGAAGCATAATAGTATTTACTTATGATGACATAATTATTTTATTATAAGGAGTTGTCTATATAATCAGGTGTACATTCATTTTATATCTTTACAATATTTTGCCTACATTTTAGTATGTCCACTTTAGTTTATAGAATTGCTAATTTCATTGACTGTGTGCTTTTTATTATTGCAAATTTTATTATGCTTTTTGAAATATTTTATAGTCATTTGACTTATAGTATCTTTGTTGGTTTCATACACTATCTAACATATGCATTGTTTTACACTATCTAACATATGCATTGTTTGAGGTTGAATGTTTATCTCCTTAGCTTTTAATATAAGAATTATTTTATCTTGCCATTGTTTTGATAAAGATTTGTGCTTGTTCCCATTTGTTAAGTGTGGGAAACAATAATTTTATTAAATATTCTATTAATGATATGATGCATTGGTAGATGGAGTATTCTCTCCCATTGCTTATTCCATGAGAGAATTATATTGTTAAGGCTTATAATTATTTTATGCTCAGCTAGTATAGTTTAATCCCTAAAGAGGATTGTTTCCATGGTATGCATTCCATTCTCTGTGTTGAGATGATGTCCACTCATCCTTGTACCTAGAAAAAAGGTAGTGGAATTTGCCAGTGTTATACAATTTGTCTGATCCCTCATGATATCTAGTTATTTTCCACTGTGTATGGTGAAGTTCTTGATGTTTTAGAATTGTATGGTAATGATAAGGCAGAGTTAGCTTCAGGATACTTGTTTATCCAGTGTTTAGCTAAATGAAAATAGTGAAAGTATTATGCTGTTGTACCTTACCAACAATTTACAAACAAACCAACAAAATTTATTAGTAATTTTAAAACTTATCTTGTGCATAGCATAATAAGACATACACATACGCAATATCATTTCATTTCCATAAAGCAGTAGTTCACTGATGGATCGGTAAGACATTTTAATAGTTAAGATAATTATTCTGTGGACATTGACAAAATTTAGTATCCTGTATATATTTGACTTCTGGTGTGTTCCCATATTTAAATAATTAATTGCTTAATACTAAACAGTAATTATCTCATTTGTGCTTCATATGATAATTGTCAATATCATATTACTTTATTAGTAAAGTTCAGTTATACTTTAATGCTGTCAATAGTATATTATAGATGGATATTATGAATAACAGTTACTACACATAACAGGGCATTAAAATTGCCAATAAATTTAAAAGGAATTTTCCTTTAACAAAATGAATATACGTTGTTTTATGTTGCTTCTGCGATATGTTTTATTACTGTATAAACTTCTAAGTAGTGTAAATAAATTTTGTTTGAAAATATATTTAGTTGCCTATGATCTTATTGCTAATCATTATTCATATTATTATTGTCATCAACACATTATCTTATTGTCTTAAAATCACCATCAATCAATATAGATTTTATTATATATGAGTATATCATAATGTTTTGGTAAGCTCTTACATTTAAAGTACATTTAGAGTTTATGGCTTAAGCACATGTCTTACTTTAAATAATATTTTAACAATCTATTGGTTTTGGAATAATGTTTATCTAAATCATTAGATATACCATTCACTAATCTTAATCACATAGTCCATAGTCATTAAATAAAATGTAATGCATAGATTATTATACTTACATATTAAAAACTTACAAAAATCTCATGAAATTTAAAGTCTATTTATTGTTAACATCCCAATGTTCTCTACTAATTTCAACTTTGTTTTATGAGCTATCTCTGCTTGTTATATTTGCTAGTGGCAAAACCCCTCTCACTGATCTAAATATATCTTTAAAAATAGTAATGTTAAATATATCTTTAAAATAGTAATGTTTAAGCAGTCGGACCCTGAGAGAATTAATTTACTGATTAATAGTTTCAACTTTAACTATGTTGTTAGTTTTTATCTCTTAAGTCATTTTATTATGCTTTGCTTTGAATTCTTGTTTATTTTCACATTTTTATTGATTCATTTATAACTTTAAGATGTAAATTTCCTTTTTTTTTTAGTTTAGAATTCATAATCTATTTTAATTTGGAAGTTGAATATATTATATCATTTTAATCAAGCTTACATAATTAGATATATTCTTGATTATTAACTATTTAATAGAAACATAAATGAAGTCAATTTTTTAGTATCTTATGTTAGACTCTAGTAATTAATTTAATTAATATAGTCTAATTAATATCAGATATAGGAAATGTAAAGTGAAGGTATTGTAAGATCTGTAGTACACTTTGTGACCTTCCCCTAAATTTGCATATGCTAGCTAGCCAATCTTCATATAGGACCTTATAAAGTCATTCATATTATGAACATGCTATGGTATCTAGAACCCCTTTATTATAGATGTTTATTCTTTATTATATACGTTTAGCGTGCACCTCTTGCTATATTGATAATTACCTTCGGTTGGACATTGCAATATATAAAAATTATACTTGTATTCAATATAGAATTAACTAAATCCAGGTTTTCATTGAAAAATCTTTCAGGTTAAAACATTCCAGTACTATTTTAAAATTTTTGTAGTTATCCAATTCAACAAGCTAGACAATAATGGTAAGTAAATGAATTTCTGGATGGTCTAAAATGAAGATTGGCTATTGTTGATGCACTGAGCAAAAAAATGTTATCAGTACTTTGAGATATTGTGCATATTAAAACAGAATCCATAATTTACCTTCATTTTTATATGAAATAAAAGTAATTTTACTTAACAAATATTTTCTATTTTATAATAGAATACACCTGGGTCTCATTTTATGCGGTAGATAGGTTCCACAGAAAACCCGCATTAAAAAAAAATCGCACAAAAATAGACTAGACTTACCTTGAAACAGGAAGGATAGGGTCTGTAATTTTCAGAATTCACATAAAAGCAAAGCAACAAGGAAAAATTACTTTAAAATTCGCATTAAAAAAATAAAGTATGACTAATAAAAAATATCAAATATTTGAAAAAAATTGGTACAAGACAAACTTTTTTTACTTTTTATTAACTACAGTATTTAATTTGACATTTTTTCATATGTATTTTTTGACGATATGCGGTTCATTTGTAAACTGGTAAGAAATCAGATTCGTTGATGTGATGTAGCTTCTTCTTGAATGAAGTCAAGAATCTCTCAGCAATTATGCCCAGAGAAACTTGTTAGCCACTTTATTTTCCGTTCCCCACTCTAAGCTTTCCCATATTCTGCTCCATCCCATTTACACAACTAGTGCCAATTTCAATCTTGTGCTGTGTTAACGGTTTTCTGTTGACAACTGATTTTTATTACTGAAATAAATTTTAAATGTTCACATTATTTTCAATTTATAAAATCAATAAAATCTTTATTTATTTTAAAAATCTACATTATTTATTTATGTCACACCTAATAAAATACATTTTAAAAGTTTAAAATTTTTGAATATTTATTGCGATATTTTTATATGTAAGTATAAATCTATTATTATTATTTACTCATTAGTATAAGTAGGTTATTTATTCTAAATACAGCTTCAGACCATATTCACGTTAGCTGCTAATAGCCGGTAAATTTTTGAAAGAAAAAAAAAGTATTTCAAGTTAAAATAAGTTATTAATAATTTAAATTTCTTGATATCTAATAAATATAGTGAAATATGAAAAATATTAAGAAGAAACATGAATCGCATAACTTCAAAATCGCATTAAAATAATCCGCATAAAACGAGACCCAGGTGCATTCTCTTTCCATATATATATTTGATTCTAAATCTTTTTCTATATGATATAAAGTTGTAATAATTATATTTATAAAGGGCATACTTGTTACTTTAAAGTAATATATATTAAGACTACAACCTTAAAACTGTCATTTTTTCAGGCGCATAGTTTTAAGGTTGTAGCCTTAATATATATTACTCTATATGATAATGAATAATTATTATTATTATTATTTTCAACTATTATTGATCCACTGCAGGATGAAAGTCTTTCCAAATTTAAACCAATTTCTCTGATCTCTAGCCTTTCTTATCCATATCACCCCAGATGAGCATATCTCCCTAATTCATCAATCCATTTCATTTCAGGTCTCATCCTAGGTTTTTTATTATCTCTTGGGCTCCACTTAGTCTCTTAATCCTTTCAATGATACTGGGGTTTTTTTCATCCATGTAATTTGTTTTTGATCCCTTCTTGTTACATACATCTTGCCATACTTCAATGAGTGATCTGAAATTTCTGTATTGTTCTTCCATTAAGTGTCCAAGTCTCAGATTCATATTTAAATACTGGTAAAATATATTTATTAAAAACCTTCATTTTTAAACACATAGGCATATTTCATTTTAATATTAAGTTATTTCTACTAAAAGTACTTCATCCAAATTTCATTCTGAAATTAATTTCATTCTGAAATTAATTTCATTCATTACTTTTTATCTGTATTAATTATCTGACCAAGATATTTGTAAGCGTAATTTCTTCTAATACATCATTATCAATCTTTATTATCTTCTTTTGAAAAAAACCACTGAACATTATTTGTTATTTTAGCATTTATCTTTAGTCCTACTTTTTTACTTTCATCTGATAACTTTTGCAACATTTCCTGCAGCTTTGAAACATTATTTGCAAAAAACAATGACTTGAATATCCCCATTTACTTATATTCCTTTAGCTTCCAATTCTCATCAACAAAATATTTCTTGTCAAGCTGCTGTAAAAAGTTTTGGAAATATGAAGCCACTCTGTCATACATCCTTCATAATCGTTCTAGTATTATTATGAAATCTAAACACTGATGTTGTATTTTATAACTATTCTTCAGAATATGACAATATCCTGATTTTATATCTTGATAATCAAGTGCTTTAATCATTAAAAAAATGCTTACAAAATCAGGCACCTTTTCATAATCTACAGAAGCATAGCATAATGAAAAATCATATTCATCTTTCTATGTTTTTCAATACTTGGATATGATCTACTACACTAAAACCAGTTTTCAATCCAACTTGTTCTTTAAGTTAACTAAAATCCAAAATTCACTGTTGACAAGTTGTAGATTTGCAATTTCTAATAGCTTCTTTATCACTTTTTTAGATATTAATACTGCATTCTTCCAATCATTTCATACAATTTTATCATTTTAGACATTTGCTATATAACTTTGCCAATTTTTTTTTTTTATTTCTTCATTTGCTTCTTTAAGATATAAATTATAATTACATTACCTATTGTTTTTCTCTTCTTCATAATTTAATTTCTTCATTTATAATTGTAATTTTTTTATTATTTAAACTCTTCCACATATTTCATAATGGTGTCTCTCCTTTTATCTTCTTATTGCAAAAATAACTTTTCTTCCAATCCCAAGATATTGTTTTACACTTTTGATTCTTATTATTAACTTTTTTTGTACAATTTTATAAAATTCTAGATATTCAAGTTCTATAATGGATTATTTTTATTTTTCTATTCCCTTTCCCTCCACAAATAATCTCATCTTAGTAGAAATTTTATTGTTTTTTTTTTTTTGTACCACCTATCTTTGTTTATAGTTCTTAATAGTGCAAAAATTATTTGGATTTTGTAAAATCTGAGACATCTTCAAAATCTGTTAATATTTTAAAACAATTTGCAAGTTCTAATTTAAATTCATTGAAATGTTTCTGAAGATTAGAATATCAACTGTGAATATTGATTTTCTTAATAATTTTTATCTCGTTAAATATGCATTAACACATATCTTACATCTCACTAATCAACAATCACTTTCTGTATTGAATTTATTAAGAATTTTTCAATCTCAATATAATTTCTGATAGTCAATGTCCATTCCATTTAGCATTTTTCTCAAAGAAAAAAAATCATAATATGAAGTTTTTCTTTTTCTGTGAACTGTGTCCTTTCTCATTTTTATCACAATTTATCAATTCTAGAATGAAAGTTTCCCATGACAATTTGAAAATGTTGTTTGATCTGATCAAAAGTTTTTTGTACATCACAATAAGAATTTGTTGGTACATAAATCTGAATTATCTTCATTTGCTATCTTCCATTAATCTTGTCAATCTGTTTGATACATTATCAATCTCTACAATGTGACTTTTTCATTTTTTATTTATTATGAATCCTAATCTTCTCGTATTTCCAATATTTGTGCCTTTATAGTATAGTACATTTATCTTTTCTTCTAACTTCATAAAATCGAACAATGTCCCATTAAATCAGCCTGAATTTGCAATCAGGAGATTCTTAGCATCCTATCTTTAGATGTCAATCCTGATTTGGCTGGCAACTTTACAACTTCCTGGAAATAATGGCCATGATTTATTTTTGTCTATTACAATTGTAAATATCCATTAATAAAAGTTTATCTACACACACATTCAATCTGCCTTGAGAAAAACTCAATTGATATATCAGTTAAGAGCAGCAATTGAAAAAAAAATCATGGTTTTCTTGACCTTAAACTGAGCAGCCCATCCATGTTGGTATATTAATAAAAGCTGCAATAACAAAAATGTATGAGATTGATATTAGGAATTTTCCCTGCTCGGTTTCTTTAACGCCTCAAAGAAAAATCAAAAAATCACCTTTCAGTTAACATTTGTAGCACACAAATTGTCATTCAAAAGCCAAATCAATTCCATTTTTTGGATTGTCTTTAATTTTAGTACCAAAACACTTTACTAACTCTTTATATTTAAACTATATTTTCTTAATAATTAGGTTTAACACCATTAAATGAAAAAAAATTTCAGCCATCAAATAATAATTTATTTCAGAAAATAGATGTGATTAATTCCATATTCTAACATAAATTATTGCAATAATGCAATTCAAACATTTGTAGAATTTAGTTAATTTTTTAATATAATGGTCTACGTAAGATAATAATGGCAACACTAAAAAGTTGTCACAAAAAAGGTAAAATAATCAGTTGGATGGATGGGAATAATAGTAATTGATTAAATGTTGTAAATGATGAATTAGATGTATGATAATTCTGTAATAAAAATTATTCTGAAGATTGAATTTGATATTTTATTTTAAGATTGCCAAATTAATTAACACTTTTAGCCAAGCAAAAATTATAATAATAATAACTATAACTCCAAGAATATCTTATCTTATTCACTTTATATGTTCTTAGATAAAAGCTATATCTGTAATAATTAACATTCTGCAATGTTGTTTGAATTTATATTTTAAAGGGATTTTTAAAAACAATGTACCATTTTTTTCTACTTTTTGTTTTGTGGAATTACTTGATTTGCAAGTGAGCAACTTATATACAAGTATTAAAATATACATAAATGCACATATTTATAAGTAAAATTAAAAGATAAAACAAGTTCATTAAAATACAAATTTAAATCCAATTAATAATCTATTGTTAATTTGTTTTTATCTTAGTCCAATAATACTTTTTCATTTATGATTATAATGCTTTACTTTCATTGAAATCATTAAAATGCAAAGATCTTTTTATCTTCAATTCCTAAAATTTTTAGATTTTTTAACTGATTTAGAAAACACAGAGTAACTATTGTTAAAAATTTTGCACAGTTTATATAAATAAGATTATTATTATTATTAATTTAATGTACAAGTAAACAAAATATTTATAAATATACAACAAATGAAATTTGTTGAATATAACTAAGATTTAAACCTATTCTGATTTGTGGTTAATGCTATCGAGATATGGCACAACCAAGGGGAATTTCCAGAAATCAGTCTTGTAAATTTTGAATTGTCATAATTCATAATTCCAAATAGTGCTTAAATGCTCTTATTTATAATCTTTTAAATACAATTTAAAATAAAAATGTACTCATTTATTCATAATTGCTTTCATTTGTTACTGATATTAGTAAGCTTATTTTTATAGTTTGGTTTTAAGACCTAAAATTAATTATTACTAATTATATTAAATTAGGTATTACCCAATATTTCTGAATCTTAATATGTTTAGATAAAGAAAAGTAAGCAACTATTTTTCATAAACAATTGTGAAAAAGTGTAAATTAAAAAATTACTGAAAGCTAAGTTGTTAGGATTTTGTAATAGTTAATAAATGAGAACTTTAGAAGAGATGCCAGACATCGTTGTGCAAATAAGTTCTACAGCTCAATACCTCTTGTAATATATTGTTTACATAGCATTTGGAATATGAATTTAAAATGTTTGGTTAAAAGAATTTTTCTGGTTCAGTTTGTGAAGATTACTTTTTCTGTATTTCTACATATCATCAACAGAACTATCATTTTTGTACAAATAATATGAAAAAATACTAGATCATAATTTATTGATAAATTCTCAAATATCTTGAACATCTTTACAATCAATTGTCCATCTCTAAACTACATCAAAAAATTAAAAACAAAAAAAATTTTAAAGATACATCACTGAATGTAATTCTTTAAATCTAGATTGACAAGGTCAGTTATAAATATTTCTACATTAATTTTTTCTAAATATGTTTCTGCATATTTAACAATATATCTTTTTTAAAAACTTCATATAAGATCATCCACTTCTAAAGGCAATACTTTGTCATTTCAACTACCTCATTCCAATCTCCAATTTTTTATACTTGTATATGAAATACATTTAATTTTATTAATTATATTTATATAATAAAATGCCTGTGGCTTTGCTTTGACTTTTTAAATATCAAAATGTGTTTCAGGAATTTTATTTTCTTCACTCTTATCATGTTTGACAACTCTCTTTACATATCAATTTTGATTTCTGATTCATCTTCTTTATCATCTGAAGATCTTAGTCAAACTTTACCAAAGCTTCATTTCTATGTCTTCTAAGATTATTCCTTACTGCTTTTACCTAAATCAAATCTCATATATCAGTAGATTACAAGGTTTCTAATAAATTTTATCTTATTTGTGATATTGTTTATTTAATAGGAAATCTTTTAATTTTGAAAAAGTTGCTTCACTAGTATTATTCTTTAATCTCAACTCAACTTGATGTTTATTATAATTATTTATCACATTATGCAATGAACAAAATTCCATTACTTGCTCATAGCTTATATTATTTATCCATACATCCTTTTAATTGTTTATCCAAAATCATAATTTTATTTTTAACAATATTCATTTTCAATTTGAAACTCTCTGAAAGCATATTCAATGTCTTTAGCCATTTTATTTATTTCTTTTTCTAAATCTGCAATTAAAGAAACATTATCTGTGTAATGAATGTATGAAAACATTTATTGTAATTATTTTGATTTTCTTTTTCATGGTTATTAATATATTTTTAATAAATAATTTGAACAAATAAAATAATAACAATCTTGTCTCATACCTTATCTTATGATAGCTTTATTCTTGTAACTACACATATATCTCAATACTCAGATATCTATATAAATTTAGAATCAATCTTCTATCCTTCCAATCACGTTCCTCATTTTTTAACATTTGAAGAAATAATTTCCAATGTACTCAGTCTTAGAGAAAGCTTTTATTTTCTCTAAATAAAGACACATAAAATTTCCTTTACAAAATCATTTCTCTGTTCCTTTCCAATCTAAAACTATAATGATCATAATCCAAGTTTACATCTTCTATTTTGTCCTGTCTTTAATTATTAGTAAAAAATCTTGGGAGGCATAAAACAAAAGTGCTATTATCCTATAATTCAAAAATCATTTTCATTTCCTTTTTCAAAAATCTAAGTTGTAATAATAAAATCCAATGAAATTATGGCACTGTTCTATTAGCAACCGTACACAGCTTGATGGCACTGTTTCTGTGCAAAAACATAGTAATATAACGTTTCCGGGCTGGCTTGACTTTTTTTTCTTCTAATAGCAAATTATGCTGGGGGGTTTTCCTTTTTAAAATTTACGCTATTTAAAAACTACTTTTTTCAAATTGTACGCTTTCAAATTTACGCTATTTAAAAGCTACTTTTTTAAAAAATTCATTTAAAAGCAACTTTTTTGGAAATTATGCCCAGGGATTTTCTTTTTCAAATTTATGCTATTCTATATTAAACCAACAAAAACATTCATTTAAAAAATATTTTTTTTGGTTTCTTCCTTCAAATTTACGTTATTGGACTTCAAATTGACGCTATTCTTCTAGTAGTACATTAAACATTTCAATAACAAAAAAAAAAACAATTCATTTCAAAACTAACTTGACTTGATTCTTGTAACATTTTAAAACAAAAGTGGAAAAAATTAAACCCCAAAAAACTTTCAATTAATTGCATTACAAATCAATCACAACCAACACACATTGATTTCAAAAATAACTTTATTGAAAACTATGAAATTAGTCCAATTCGTTTGCAAAAAACAACAACTAGTTACTGGAAACATTCATTTCAATAAACAATTTTGCAGATATTGGGCCAAACAACACAATCAGGAAAAATAAAATAATGCCCTTGCTTTAAAGTAGTTACCGGTTATGGCTGTCCATCATCTCAGTTAGTATGGCCCTGAAAAGGTCTTCACCTTTGTGAAAGCATATGTGGCAGGATGTTTTGGGCCTGCAGAAAGGCAACAGCATCAGCTTCTGCATTGAGCAAGTCTCACAGTTTGAAATGTATGCTGTTGCCTTCAGCCATTTTATTAATCTCATATGTTAGCATGAAAACATGACGTTTTCGCGAACACTTCGAATCGTGCTCTGCCTGACCCCTCCCCAATTTCTCGCAGCTTCCAAACTGCCTAGGGATGTGTGCTGACAGGCTGAAAATTATCACTATGTAACACTACGTTAGTTGGGGTGTAAGACAATGAGTCGTTTGATTTAAAATCTTAAATAATATAAAAGTTTAACTAATAGTATCAAGATCAGTATTTGGAATAAAAGTGTTATTCATAAAATAAACTGTAAACATCTAACTTTATATTACTTCAAACTGTATTTCTTTTATCATACTCCAAAATCTTAATTACTCCTCTGATTAATGTGACTATTTACCTGTCAGTATTTTAAAAGTTGTGGTAAAAGTTGCAAGCTATATAATTTTATTATGTAAAATTGGCAGCCCAATATTAAGCCTGATAATTAGTAAATTATCTGCCAGTCACTCACATATTCTCATATATACAATCATAATCCAACCCAAGTCATATTAATTTAACCACTGCTAATCATTCCTACTACTTCAGTTATAAAAAATTGGCAGCCAAAGAATGAGATCCAATGATAATCACATACAGCAACATATGGATAATGGAAGTCAATCATCATTATTGGAGACTGGCAAAAATAAAAATAGTTCACCAATTATGAGCATCATTTTCCAAATACATTCATCTGTTAATAATAACATATAGTTTAGTATATAACATGTCCAAAATGGTATTGTTATCCTCTTTTCCATTATTAGTAACGTTAAATATCTTTCAAAACATAAAGCTTGACAATTAAACTAAATGATAGAAATACTTCATCATATAATTAAAAGTAAAATGTCATCATTCAAATTAAATCTAGCTATTAATATTAATATATGTTATACAATAAATGATTAATATTAAAGATGTGATAGAAAGGGACAAAAATTATTTAATAATATAATTGATACTGTTCTGCATAAATTTAGCCTGACATTAGACGAAAATGCGTCCGTAGATATATCAATAATGTAGGATTTTCAATACAACAATTTGCACAATTAGAAACTGATAAAAAATGGAATGTCACAAAATATCATGGGGAATATTTAAAAAATATATAAAAAACGATGAAAAGCTGAGGAGATAGTAAAAAGCAAATGATATTTAAAAAATTAAAAATATAAGTGACAAAACCTTAGTGAAGACTAAAATCTATAAAGTGAATATAAAAACAATAAATGATTTTAAAATGAATATAGTGAGTAATGAATTTACAATTTATGCACAAACTGTGGAAGAAATTAAAATGAAAATTTAAAACATAAAACAATGCAAATAAATCAACTAAAAATAATTCTGAAATTTATAGGTAGTAATCAATGATAATACCATTAGTACACTAATGAAAACCAAAATCTCAAGTTGTTTTATATAATAAATCATTCATAAAATTTTTGGAAACAATATATCAATTTATTCTGTAATAGTTGAATAATAGTTGCTAAGGTCTTCAGTATTAATTTTGATAAGATTTACAGTATTGGGTTCAATGAAGTTGCTAACTTTATTTTTAAGTACTTAAATTATCATTATTAATAGTCACTATACAAGAAAGGATATAGTTGAAATTTAAATAAAAAACCCTAATTTATATACTTTAAATGGTTAAATGCTAGAAGAAACATATTTAATTTTATACAACTGAAAATGGACCAAAATCAAACTTATTTCAGATTTTAATAATCATTTATTATGTAGGTACAAATCATCAAAATGTTTCTAAGATATTTATAGCAAACTCAGTTTAAAAAATGTCATTAAACAATATTTAAAGATGAAAAATCATTTGAAATCTTGGATGTAGAAAGAGAATGATAAATAGTATACAAAACACTAAAAAAGAAAAATTTATGGATGAAATTATAAGAAATATTCTTAAGTTTATAAATGGTAGTGGCATGTGAATGTGTGTCTATCTTTGTAAATTCCTTATTGGAAAATAGAATTTAAATTCTTATTAGATATATTCTAGATGAATTCAATCAAGAACATTAAGATGTTTAGGATTCATTTTTTATTGTTTAGGTACTACAATGTTAAAGTTACCAAAAGTTCTGTTCCTGGTTATTTTTAGAAAAGCTTATGTTCACTAGCCTGAAAGAAAAAAGATTTTTGCTGTTATACACTTGAAGATTTATTTTTATGAACCCAAGTCATAAAAACAATGAAATCAGACAGACTGGCTAAGAAATATTTACCAATGTGGTTATTTACAACTTGAATTGGTTAAAAAGATGAAGCAAACATATTACATTATTCTTCTACATATTTAAAAACACAAGTTGAAAAATACAAAACAAAACAAATATATTAATTAATGATCATTTTTAGTCCAAAGGAAAAATATAATTAACTAGTTTCACTTGATAAGGAAATGTAATAATTTGATTATCCATAACATACAAAACTGCATTATACTGATTTTTTTTTAAATTCATGTTTTTGCATTTTAAAACAGAATAAATTAACTACAATATAATTAAGATTAAACCTAGGTGAATATTTTTCATTTGCTTATTGGTATTTGAGTTGTTTTTTTTAAGACAGTGTTTAGTTCTAAACCTCTGACTACATTAAATTAGTTAATCTCAGTTGCTTTCGAAATTTGATGTAATATATTTGTATAAAGAAAAACAAACTCCTGATTATTTTTCATAATTTTGAAAGTGTGTAAAAAAAAAAAATTGGATAGCTAAATTAGTTGGAATTTTGTAGCTATTAATAAATGAGTTTAAAGAATAAAAACCAGCAGTCATCACAAAGTAAACTGGTATAAATGAGTTTTTCAATTTAACCTCTTAGTCATACATTGACATAATGCAGCAGCTAGATAAACATTGATTTTAAAATAATGCTTGACTACAACAACTCTTTTGGATCAATTTAGATTATTTTAAATTCAAAGTTTCAATAAATTTATAAAATTATTATCCCATCAACTATTTACTATTAAACTCTGAAATATCATCATCATCTTTACAAATAACTGTCTATCATTAAACTGTATGAAGAAAAAATGGAAAACAAATATTATGATCACGTAGTATCATTGGATTCAAATAAAATAATAGATTACAAATAATTCATCTTTTCTAAATAATTTGTTTCTGCATATTTAGCGATTTATATTTGTTTGAAAATCTGGCAAATATCTGAATATCATTAATTACAGGTCTATTTAAATTTTACCATTATTAAAAATCTTATATAATAATAATTCAATTAAATTATGTCAAGATTAGTATTTGGAACATGTCAATTTTCTTTAGTAATATACTAATAATAATGCCAATTCTCAATATAAATATATAACTATTTATTCATATCTGTAAACTAAATTGTAAACAGTCAACTTATGTAATAATAATTTTTTATTATTTTGTTAGTTAATTAAAATATTTTAGCTTTTTTAACAATTCTTTTGTTCTCTATGCTCTAAAATCTTAATTGTATCTGTGATTAACATGGTTTCTACATTAAATTACACTATGATATTATTACTGGCATGATGATTAACTAGTTCTCATCAGTCAGGGTTATACAACTGAAACCTAATAAAAGATACTAATTCTGCATCATAAATTAAAGCTAATAATTTTCCTAAAAACTAGACCATTGATACTTCATATACGGAAGCTCAAGAAGATAATTTCCATTAATAAAATTAGCTTCTCAATCAGAGACATAATTTAGCCATTGCATTCCATTTAGAATATTACCAAAGCATAAAATTGACTATTCAACAGCGATGATTACTACCGCTCACATATTTCCATTACCATATATACAAAATTAAAATTAATGTTGATGTAAACTTTAAGCCAGTTTGTATTTTTTTATAAAAAGAGCAAGGGGAGAATTAAAAGTTTATTATCACAATTTGTTTGTGATATCTAACATTCGCCAATGTGAACTAAAAAATGAAAATTTGAAAAATTAAAATTTCTCTTTTATTAATTTCAAATATTTTAATTTTCTTTATTAATTTTTTTATTTTAATCAAAGACAATTGAAAATGACAGTTATGGATATTGTGAATGTTGTAATTAAAATAAATACATAAAATAATCATAAATTTTAATGAGCACATAAATAATTTTATGGCTTATCAAATATGTGAATATAAACCTATTTCATGGAATGAGTCCAAATATGTTACTAAAATAATTTGCAAACAAAATTCCCAAAGAATCCTACACTGACATTGATATTTTAAAAAAGGATTTTATTTACAGATTTATTTAAATAATTTTTTTAGGAATTCTGTTTATAAATTGTATTAGTAACATATTTGGATTTGTTTGTACCATAAAATATATATTGAAATAATGACAAAATTTCACAACAAAAACAATTGATATATAAATTTTAAAAGGTGTCACACTGTCTATATAATATTCATTGATCAATCTTTCAATATCTTTTTCCTTTTTCCTTTAACTATCAAACTAAAAAAGTTACATTTTACAACAAATAATAACAATCAATCTAAATAATGGAAATCAATATCAATACAACAAAACTAATAATAATAAATTGAAAAATATTTTGACACAAAATTAATTCACAAATATTGTAATATTCTTTTCCTGTAAATTTTTTCAATTTCTTTGTTCTAGCTAATCTGATCTCTTAATATTTACTTGGGAAATGTCATAATTATCTATTATCTTACTATATACTTAACACAAATCTGTTTAGAATTTTTATTCTTAAAATAAAAGCAATAACACCAGCTTGGGTATGATTATATATTTTTTCAAACATTCTTAATATACTTCTCATATTTCCTTCATGATATTTGCAGACTGCTCATTTTTAAATTTGATTTCTATTCCATATTATGTATATCAGAAATAAGATCAAAATTTATTTAATCTGTTAATTACTAATTTGGATACTGATTTTTTTATATTTGGTTGAAGATACAATTTTGATAATAAAATTAAATTATACAATAAATATAAAATATTCCATCAAATTAACATTGTAAAACACAATAAGCTGAAACAATATAATAGTTATCATAATACAAAAAAATTGAAGTTATTAATTTTAAATTTTTCACCATATGTCATAAGATTATTTACTGAATATTATTAATAAATTTGAATGAAGCCATTATTAAGTGTTCCATTTTTTTTTTTTAAAAAAAAAAAAAGTCCTAGACAGAAGACATCTGTTTAAAGGTCTTTGTTTCCTGATTTTTATAAATATTAGATTGAATAATAATTTGTTATCAAGTTTATTTAATAATATTAAGAAGTTAGAAGAGCAAATATTAGATTGAATAATAATTTGTTATCAAGTTTATTTAATATTAATATTAAGAAGTTAGAAGAGCAAATAATACTTGCTGAATAAATTTAGCTAATTTATACACATATGAACGTATATATATACGCTGCATGCAAAAACATACATTGTGTGATTAATATTATATTGTTAAACATTATAGTTTATTTTTATAACTAAACATAATTTTACATTCAGAGGAATAAATTGAAATAACTTGTAGATAATTGATTTCAATATAGCATAAAAATATAATTATAAATATTGTAAATATCTTGAAAGTATCTACAAATTTATTTTAAAATTCTTGTGCATGGATTTTTTTTTTTTCTGAAAAAAAAAAAAAACAATCTAAAAGTCATAAGGCCATTTTAAAAACTTAATCTGAGAAATAAATAACTTATATGATGAATCACATACATGCTTAGTTCATGCCATTTTTATTCAAAAATAATTTTTTGATTTATTTTGATCTATAAAAGCTAATGAATTGCTACCAAAAAAGGAATTCTTAAAAATAAAAAAAATATTGAACAAATTTATCTATTTAATGAATTATAAATTTCGCATTAGTGAAGCTATAATTTTACTAATTTATAATTACAATTTTACTAGTGAAGAGAAAAATAATTTCTATTTAATGAATGTAAATTTCTACATCAACAAATCATCATTATATTTTAATTATTTAAAATATTAAAAAAAAAATAAAAATTAGATAAAATTGAAATGATGTCATCGAAAAAAAAAAAAATAAAATAAAAACTTTATTAAGTAAATGAAAAATTAAAAATATATAAAAATATTTAATATTCTGCCAAAATAAGATAAACATTGAAGATGATTTATATAAGATTAGAACAGATATTAACAAGTAGATAAATCAAGCTCAGTAGTTAATTTAGTAATGTTTGCAAGCACATATTTGTAAACTTGCCAGTAAGTGTTAGTATTGTTAATAATTGCTGCTGTAACTTTGAAGAATTAGTTGGCATATGGTAGCAGCTACATGGCCCACTTACTTTATATGGGCAGCAACTTGTCAGTAGGCTCAATCTAAGAAGTCCACTGACATTCATAGCCTTAAGCATTGATAGGGATTTCTGAATAAAAAAGGTGAGCCGATTCAGGTCTTTTGATCTCTGGATCTTGGCTAAATTGATGGTTATTGTTTTCCTCTTCCACTAGATGCCAGTGCAGTCAGTTTATTGCATTCTGAAAGGAACTGGTTGGTTTAAGAAGTGGCATGAAGTAATTAATTCGCAGAGGCACCAACATGTTGATCAGAGCCGCCTTACCCGGGAGTGATAAATGGATCCCTGAGAGAGCACTTGCAACCCTTTGTTTTTTTCTAGAATGCTGTTCTGCAGTGTTCTTTTCATAGCTGACCTGAACAGCACCACAGGGAATCCAATAAAGTTTTGAGATTTTCTCCAAGAATTCTGAAGGAATTGCTGTCACCCGATGGATCTTCCAGGTAGCAGATTTTTCAGAGTTTATTCTTAGCCCATATCTCCCGGTGTATTTATCCAGAAGTTTATATAGTTTGTGCAAGTATTTATGGGAGGGGAGAAAGACTGTAATGTCATCAACATATATATGTGAACTTCCTCCTCTAACACCAGGACAAACACCCCAGCAAGATGTTTCACAATAGCTGTTAATAGGGGGTTTACATAGGCTATGAAACCCAAGGTGCTAAGAGGCAACCCCTGGTGTATTGATAGATGTGGCTTAAACCCTGGGGCCAAAGAGCCGTCCTATGATGTATATATATATTAATCTATTTAGCAGCAGATTTGCTATAATTCTGATGTGATTTCTGGGGACCCCTTAGTGCTTCAAAATTAAAAATGATTTTGCAGGCACCACAGATAAATGCTGCTGCAAAGTCCACCTGCACCTCAATAGGTCCTGATGTTTTTTTGGCGCTTATATACTCCACCAATAAGGCAAATCTTACTGCCTCAATGGTGTGGTGGATTATCCCTTGCGGGCAAATTGGTGCAAAGAAATTTTACTGAGCAGCCACTGTCGAATCTTATCCTTAACAAGTGATTTTATGATCTTTATTAGTAATGGCATTACTGATATGGGTCTTAAATTAGTTAATGGAGATGGATTCAATGACTTTTTGAGAAAAGGAACAGGCGCAATGGGGTACAGGTCGGGGATGATCTGAAATTCCCCGGCCTGCACACCAATGACTTGATGGATTATTTGAACTGTGAAATTACTTAAGTGCAACAAGACAAATCGTGGTATCCCATAAAGGCCCGGATGTATATGTTCTGGGTAAGACCTCAGCCGGTGGAGAATTTGTTGCTCAGTAATGGCATGATCTGAGTCACCTTGCCAAACATTTCCAATCTCATAACTGGAATTCTGCAACTTCTCCCTAAAGTGATCAACTATTTTCTCCAACACAGTGCTTTCTATGTGGTTACAATTATCTATGGGCAGCAGTGAAAGCGTGGGTCACCTCAGGTAGTTTCATGTCCAGTTATTCTTTATGGATAAATAAATCTTGGCACTCTTTAATGCAATATAATTTGCAAGCACTTTCTGTTTATCTCTATACTGCTTTTTAAGGCTAAGGATCTCTTCCATCCTGGCCTCCATAGTTGTTAGCTCACTGACTTTCAGCTATGGTGTCCAGCTCCTATAGCAGTCTTGTGGACCCCTTGGTTCAACTAGTGAAGTTGTTGATCAGAGAACCTAAGATTCCCACAAATGCCGACCATGACTGCAATGGATCCAAGGAAAGAAGTTGGATCTTGTGTAAGATGATATATGCCTAGGAGAATATCCATTCAGGCATATTTTCTTTATTTAATATTCGCATTGTTTTCATGTTGATCATGGGAGTCAGTGATAGAGGGTCTACATTTAGAAAAATTACCATGGCTAAGTGATCAGAATAGGTAGAGTAAATCAATTAGAGTTCTGTGCTGCCGTGTGTAGAAGGAGAAAGCATTTTGTGGGAAACATCTTTCACCACACAACAGCAGATATCTCCGAATAAATTGATGATAGCTCATTTTAAAGTCCCCAAATAATATTATTGGCAACACTGATGAGATCAAGACTGAATTAATCCTATTGTGTATTCAACCAATCCGGGGCCCCTTTGAAGGTATATATATAAGTATCACTTATATATTTGTAATTTCAATGATTAATAGATCTAGACTAAGATATAAAGTTCTGCATAAATAAATTGTTTATTATTACTGCAAATATTTATAAATTTATGTACAAGCATTAAATTCTGAATTTCCTTTTGTACTTTTAATAATACGGTTCAGTTTTTATCAAATATGACTTAATATGCTCCATAATTTAAAATTACTTCTCACAGAAATAAAACCTGGTATTATTTTTAAAATTCTATAATAATCATTAAAGTTTTTTTAAAATAATTATAAAAATATTAATGTTTATTTAGATGGGAAATTTATTGACAATACTATCACTAACAGGTTTTTTTTTTGTCATTTGTTACTAGTTTTTCTTAACATGATAAGCCTACATATATATAAAGCATTAGAAAACATTTTATATATATCTGAAGCCAACTACTTGTGCCCATTTTTTACTAAAAAAAAGTAATGCTTTGGATATTAAAATCATATGAATTTTCTATACAGTTATAAATTTAAAAAGCAAGACTACTTGAGAATTGATATTTTTAAAATAGAACAAACTCTCTATTTTATAGGAGGAAATATATTATATTTTGATTCTAATGTAATTGATTTTTTTAAATAGAACGAACTCTCTATTTTATAGGAGGAAATATATTATATTTTGATTCTAATGTCTATTAAAAGTAGCAAAATATGAACAAATATAACTAAATAGAAACTAAAAATATAATTATGAATGAGATTTTTTGACAATGCAGACTTAGCAATTTTTCCAAAATCAGAATTATAAAAGGAAATCATAGTCTGTTTCCAGTTGCCATCTTTAACAGTCTACTGTTTAGGTGGCCTGCCTGAAAAAGGCTGGTTCACACTTAAGAGTGGAATGAATTGCAAAAGTTTGCAAAAAGCTTTATCATAAGTTAATTTAATAGCTAAAGCAATTCTATGCAAATGGCTGCCAATGCAAAACCAAAAGTGAAAGGAAAAAATAAATTACTAAATTCTCAAGAAACGAGTCTCACCTTGGAATATGGCTTCAAAATGGTTAGTAAGAAGAATATCAGAAAGAAATGACAAGTTAATAATGATTATGAAAAGAATTTCTCATTAGAACTCCCAAATAGACTTAAGAACAGTGAAAGTATAATGGGAAAAATTTTAAGTAAAAGTGATTCTGAGAATCGACAGTTTCAGATCAAATTAGACAATATAATTCCTGATTTGGGTGCTAATAACATATCAAATATGATGAAAAATAACAAAATTAATAAAACAAAAAAAGAATTAAATAAAAACTCCAAAGAACAAAAATTTATAATGAAAAAAATTGTAACTTCCAAAAGTTACAATATTTTTGTGATGAATCAGAAGTCGTCGGCAGTGGGGGAAATTGTCAAAGAAAAAAATGTGGTCAGGAATTAAATTCGATCTCAACTCCAAGAACTGATATGATTGATAGAGGATAATGAGACTTTTGATTTAGGACTAGTTTCGGATATTTCTGATGAAGGGGAAGGGGAGGTATAAGAAAAACAACTGCGCAGAAGTGGGCCATTGAAAAAAATCACATTTTTAAAAAACAGCGTTAAATGAAAACCGTAATGGAAATAAAGCAGAAAATAGACATTTAAAGTCTAAAGACCATATAAAACATCAAACTGAACCTTCAATTTCAGGAGAAAATCATTTTCAGATCCGGGAAATAAATGAAATCAGCAAATAAAAGCAAAATGAATCAGACCAGCAAATAACAAGGAATATACAATTTTATGAAGGTTTTAAAAATGATTCAAAGATAAATAAAGACATAAACAATTCTACAAGAGATCTTAAAAATTTTTTTTATCAGGAAAATGTTTCAGAAGGGGAAAAAACAAAAAATGTAGTCAACATAGCTAAAAAGTAAAATTCCTACTGCTGCCAAATACAAAATTAAAAAATTTCCTATTGAATATACTCTAGGTTCACTAAAATTTGAAGAAAATCAAGGAAGTCAGAATGGTAACCCTAAAGACAAAAAAAAATAACCCTCAGAATTATTTACAGGGAAATTTTAATCATCTCTCGAGGTCAAGTTTTCCACAATTGAAAGCTAATAATAATTCAAACTTTACTAAGCAAGTTCCATCGATACTGATATGTCTTGAAGTTCGCCGTGGAGGGTGGTCCAGAAGTTACACAATGGGTCGGATCAGGAGTATGAACACTGCGGGGATTATCCGGCCTTAATCGAGGCTCCCTATGTATCTTAGTGCTGCACTGCGCTACGATATCAAATCTCTCGAAGTTGTTGCCTTCTCCGTTGGCTCTTATATGCCTTCCAGATTATATTCTCCGACGAGTAAATTATTCCTTCTTCCTGGCCGTGGAACTTAAGTGTGACTGGCGATTTCTGGAAAGGGTTTTTTTTCTCTCTATATGGCTATTGTTCTCTAAAGTATTTTTTTACCAATGAAATCTCTACATTCTGAGAGCAAAAGCTTATCTCCAATCAGAAAGGTCCACTTATAAATGTAAGTAAATTCTTATTAGATAAAAGTTATCAATTGCCTCAGGGATTTCTTGAATCTTTTAACCCGTATAATTTTAATCCAATTATATATATATAGCCCTCCTCCCCTTTACTTTAGAGAACCACGGTTCCCCCCCTTTTTTTCTTTTTTTTTAAGACAAGTAATCTTTAAGGTAGACAGGAGGCTTCCGCACTCTTTGAGGTTTATCTTTCCTTGGTTTAAGATTACTCTCATGTGTGGTTACTTCTTCAGCCATTTGGTCAGCTCTCTTTTCTTCTATAATTTCATGATTTGGTCTTGTGTAGGGAGGTGACTTGTTTGTTACTCACTTCTTAATGTGGTTTGTGTGGCGACGGAATTGTGTGCCTGTTTCTGATTCTATGAGTACAATTTTGTTTGAAAGTATTTTCAAGATCACACCTGGTGTCCACTTTTTTTTTAGGGAATCTCTAACCCAAATGCTTTGACCCACCATAAATTCATTGCATTCCTCTGTCGTAGTTTCAATGGATTCATGTTGTGGGTGTAGTAGTGATAGTTTGGTTCTTAGTTTCCGGCCTAGTAACCTTTCAGCTGGTGAAATCCCAGTTGATGCTATGGGTGTGGAAATGTTTAGCAACCACCAATGATAAAAAAAAAATAATCCAGCAACTTCTGGTTAGTTATCACATTATTCAAGTGAATCTGTTAAATATCTTACTAATCTCTTACATAAAAAGGCAAAGTTGGATGTTGAGAGGCAAATCTCTAATGCCAGATGCTACATCTAACAAATTAAAAAAGAAATTTTTATTATCGTTATTTATTAGTATGAGGAAGATATACTGCTTAATAAAGATAGTTGAAAAATCATTATATTAAATATATGATAAAAGTATATATAAATTGATCAAGGCTTTGAACTAAATAAATTATAATTTCTGAAAAGCTATTTTATGATAAACTTATAAATGGGTTTTGTGAGAGGCAAAAATCATTAACACTATAAAGGTTATATCAAAGACCATCTATAGTTCCCAAATTAATTTATTAGTCACTGCAAAATTCTCCTTTAATTTTTTATTTATTTCTCTCTCTCGTAATTAAAATGGTTTCTCTTATTTACAAGTACCTGCTAATGAATATATATACTGTACCAACAAAAATTTGGTTAATTTCAGTACTTGAGATGAGATTAATCATAATTTTTTTTTCTTTTCTAATGTTTTAATAGGTAATGTGTTTATCCTTAACTATTGAAATGATTGCTATGATGACAAAATGTTAAAGCAAGGAATGTGTTATTATTGCTATATAAATCAACGAATTAATCCTATTCATTTAAGATACACAAGTAAATAATAAAATTCATAATCTTAATAAAATTGTTTCATTCTATGTATTTTCATTTACTACATTCATAAACATAGTCAGTTATAAACATTACAAAAAAATATTTAATGTTCTAAGTGGATGTTATGTTTGTTATATGAATAATATTTATATTAGAATATTATATAAAGTATATATTTCCAATGCAATATTGTGAGAATGTAATCTAAATTGTTTTGGTTTGTGTTAAGTTAAAAGAGTATCGTTTGTGAAATGTAAATATATTTTTTTATATATAATCATTATGAAATTTTTATTATTATTGTTAAGGAAATTTGTTTAGAACCAAGATGAATTTAATATTAGAACAAAGAATGAGCAAAACTTTGGTTTTTGATGATTAAGACATCAATTATGCTAAGTTATAGACTGGACAATTCAGATTCACTCTCTAACATCCTGACTTTCATCGAAGCAAATCCAAATTCTTTTACATACTGCATTTTTAAAATTATCTGCTTGATAATTACAAACTAATGGAGTAGAAAGGATTGTATTTGTCCAGGAAACCGAGCTGATTTCCTGAATACTTATTAAACAAAGAAAGGAAACTTATAACATTCATCTTAATATTTATCTCCTGAAAGAGGAATGATATGCAGAAGCAAAATGTTTTAATAATGAAATACTAAAATCAATATCTTGCTATATAAGAGAATTATTCCTACCTATGGATATCATTTTATAATGATGGGGTATTTTAACATAGGATTTGAATGAATTTATTTCTATATCGCATAAGTCGTAAATGGAGACCAGTGTTTGCTTATTTAATGCTATTATAATGCCAAATGTTTGCGATATAAAAAAATACTTCAAAATATCGGAATTTGATAAATGTACTTTATTTTGGATAACTGTTTATATCTTACTTTGTTTGGATTAATTGATATCATTGAATTATATGTAGCTAATAAAATAAGACATTTTAACTATTGTTTCTTGGAGTACATATAACGTGTATTTTATTTATATATTTATTTGTATAATGTTTATCAACATTAGTGATTACTATAAGTTAGTTAATGGTTTGTGTATATATGTACAATAGAAGTTTAGTTGAAATTGAAATCTAAAATTTTAATTGTTAAAATTCTAATTTGAAGTATCAATGTTTATTCGTTGACCATAAATTTATATCATTTGTTGATATTATATTTTGAAAATAAAGTGAATGAATAAACATACTTAGTACTATAATTTACCTTAATAAATTATTATATTGTGACTAGTATATAATTATCATAGCTTTTTGTATTTTAAATTGTGTGTGAGCAGCAACATTTTTGTCTTACATAAATTTAAAATATATAATAAATATTAAAATAGACAAATTTTCATGGTATAAGTACATATTTTTATAAATATTTATTTAGATTGATATATTTCATAATGTTTAATTAGGGCATGAAACAAATGTTTATTTTTATACACCTGGGTCTCTTTTTACGCGGACTTATTTAAGATAATTTTGAAGTTATGCGAATCGTGTTTCACCGGAAGTTGAATTCCGATAATGTGCTATTACTTTAAAATAATAAATTTTGCACACTTGCATTATATTGAAAGTAATAGGACATTATTGGAATTCGACTTTCATCTTAGTAATTTCAATATTTTCAGTGCTTTATAATAGTAAGATTTTATGCATACACACGTTAAATTTTACAAGATTATAATGTAAATTTGTTCAAACATTGTGCGTGTTAATTTTGCATTTTAAATCACATTCTGTTTTTGCTTTTTAAAAAAGAACGTAATCAATTATTATTTTCTTATTAATGACACTAATTATTAACGTGCTCTTAAATTCCAACGAAAGCTAAATGGTTGTATGTCTGGATATCGCGAGCTTCGTAAACAATTAATAAAATCATCTCAAAGATTAATTACTAATTACATTGTCACAGAAAACCATTGAAACAACATGAGTGTAAAGTTGGCGCTAGTTGTTTGCAAATGAACGTGTTTTTCGGCAAATAGCTATAATAATTAAAACGTGTATAAAAAATGTAAATTACTGTACTGTAAATTATGCATAAAAATATATTATTTTGAATAAAATTAAATATTATAGTTAAAAAAAGTTTGTCGTGTATCAATTTTTTTCAAATTTGAAATTTTTTATTACTCATATTTTATTTCCTTATTTTTTTGCGTGAATTTTAAAGTAATTTTACATTGGTGCTTTGCTTTTACACGAATTTTGAAAAATCACAGACTGCATCCCCACTTTTTCAATGTAAGTTACGTCTATTTTTGCGCGATTTCGTTTGCGCGTGTTTTCTAAGGAACCTATATCTATCGCGTAAAACGAAACCCAGGTATATATTTATTGTTAATATATATAAGTGCTTTAACACGCTGAAAAAAAAGCTTTTAGTAGTAACAAAAACAATTAAATTAATCTAGGCCTAGTACTTTCGAGGTTTTTCCCTCATATTCATGTCGAAAATAAATTATAAACCATTGCTGTAATATATTTATTGTTAATGAATATTAATTCAATTAAATAAATTTGCTTCAGTTGTCATTTTAGATATTAATGCAAATCTATCGACTAATAAAATTTTAATATATAACATTTGTCTCTTCATTTACGTATTATATTTTTAATAAATATTCATAAAATGGTACCGGAATTAAACAATTAGATTGGTAAGCACATATATTATTTATTACATTCTTTCTTATAAAATCAATATACTCTTATTATGAGCTATGTATACATATTACATAGTAATAGATTAATTTATTATGGCTAGAGATTTAAAAATTAATTGCAGGATCATGATAATTATTTTATTTCTGATAAAAATCCATATGCAAACTAGTTTGATAGTTTATAAAGAATAAGTACTTTAATTATTCAATGTAAACAAAGGCGATTATAATTGGATGTTATTGTATTATTTTAAACTATTATTTATTGGATGTGTTACAATAACATTAGTTAGTTAAAAAGATAATTTTATGTTAAAAAATTGCTAATTGTATGCATTGAAATTGATATTTTAATCATATTAATTACAAGTTTGTTATTGGCGATTTATTTTTAATTACATATTAAGCTTTTCATATCTATTGTAATTCAATTATAACTAATTTTCTACTTTTTTCAGACAATGTAATGCTAGGTAGAAATAAAGCTAAATATTCTTAAAAATCTGTCTTTTCTGTATTTTCATTTTGCCAAATGTTATTTATTTAAAAATAGAGTACTGATAATTGTAAACACATATGGTAATCATAAGGTTTATGTCAAAGTTTTATTGATATGAAAAGAACTTCTTGTAATTTGCTAATTGCATTTGTAATAGTCTTTTATTTTTATATTGTTATATAATTTGAATCCATAATTTGTAGGATTATTTGAAGCATTGATTTTCATTTCATATCATTATAAGTTGGCATAAGTTATGAAGTATATTAGGTAAATCGAACTTGTACATTTTGTTTTTGTTATAAATAGTTTTCATTTTATATCATTATAAGTTGGCATAAGTTATGAAGTATATTAGGTAAATCAAACTTATATGTTTTGTTTTTATAATTTTGGCATTATAAACATTTTAACCCATTATAACTTGGTGCTTCAATTTGTAAAAAATCTGAAGTATTAGTTTCTCCATTTTAGTCCATTACAATTTGGAATCAACTTTTAGGTTAGGTTTATTTCATTACAATTTGGTCCTAAATTTGTGAATCATTAAAAATAAATTTTTTAAACATTTTATAAATTAAAAATAATGTGCATAAATTTGTAGGATAACAAAACCTCTTATCATCATTCTCATTTGTATTACTATTTTATTGATGGAGTAAATTTATATGATATTTAGAGAATTATATGTATTTTTTCTCAGTGATGAAAGTTTATTCATCAAAAAAAAAAAAAAAAAACAGGTACAAATAGTTTAAAAAAAGGTTTAAAAGGGAATGATTATATGGTAAAATGAAATTTAGGAGCAATATGGTAAAAGGAGAAAGATACATAAAAAAAAGAAAGGGATGTGGAGTCTAGGCCAAGAATAGCCTTTGGTTGCAAGTCCGAGACGAGCGAGCGACTGCACAGTTCGTAAGCATTTATATGGATGAGTCCTGTGACAGAGGCTGAGTGGGTGGTAGTTGGAGGATTGCCCAGGTATC
Organism: Epiperipatus broadwayi; assembly: GCA_028023455.1. Lineage (NCBI taxonomy): Eukaryota > Metazoa > Onychophora > Udeonychophora > Euonychophora > Peripatidae > Epiperipatus > Epiperipatus broadwayi. The sequence goes on from JAQFVV010006197.1 coordinate 7,197,730, forward strand.
TGTGAGGAGCGGAGGTGGGGCTAGTTTGGTACCTTTGGTTCTGAGAGTGAGTTAGGTCCAATAGTTTTAATTCGCTGAGTGTATTCTCTCATCAAAAATAATAGCACATTGGAGCAGCCAGAGTGCATAGATGAGGACAACTAAAAGTCTGATAGTTGCAAAGCCCCGTTTCGATGGATTTTTTCGGATTGAAAATGGGGTTCTTGTGTGAGTAAAGGCAGAAGTTCATGACACATCTCACTCTAAGCAAAAAGGGACATTAAGTGTTGAGTTTCATTGGCAGTTTTACAGAGGGCACAGAGATCTTAGTGAAACGTTCTACAGTTGGCCCAAAATTGATTGGTGGGAAGGGAGGGATGAGTTTGAGGAGGATATCAAGGAAAATTTTACCTCGAGGAACCACATTTTGAATTTGCGGATTCATTGAGTATTGGTAAGTTTGAGAAATGTAGGCGAGACAATGGAGAAGTCTATGGTCCGATTGAAAACCTCCCAGTACTTTAATTTGCTGTGGATGGAAGGTATAGCAAATCCAGCCTTTTGTAGGATGTTGACGATGAGTGAGATCCATGACCTGGGTCTGCCATCGGGAGGAATGTCGGTGGGAGTAATAATGATGTGCACAAGATCAGCAGGAAAATGACTTATGAGCGTGAGGGTGTTTTGAGTTTTCTGGATCAGTGTCGAACAAGTGTAGGTCCAGCCCATTCAGGTTTTTAGGGAAACAAGTTCTTTTTAGGCTGATGGCCACCACCTTTCTGCCCCAGAGAAAACAGGTGCAAAGGGCATTGATTTTTGATATAAAGGAATGTGTAGGTAGAATGATGGAGTGGTAAAATGCTATCTCGGGGAAAATAGTAGATTGACGAGGGTGACTTTCCCATAAAAAAGGTAGATGCCTGTGATAGCGCTGAGGGTGAATGATATGCTTTGATACAATGCAGTTTGGACGCAAACCCTCATGTCCTTAGGAGACAACATGAAGGGGAATCTGAGGAAATTGTGTGGTTTGGCGTTGAAGGGATTTGTTTAGCGGAAGAAAGTTGCCAGGCCACTAATTTATCATGGATGAATTCCAGCCTGTATGTTTCGGTGAACAGATGATCTGTTAAAGCATGGGGATGAGATCAACAGAGGAAGGAAGACTACCACATCATCTACATAAGCAAGGCATTTGATGCTTTTTCCCACCCCAGGAGTGAGGATTCCAGAAAGGTCATGATCAATCCTGAACAAGAGGAGATTCAGAAATATGGTGAACAATGTGGTCAGCAGAGAGCCCTCAGGAATGGATATGTTGGATGTGAAGCCAGAGGCAATTTTCCCATCAAGCATAACTAGGATTTTCTCATTGGATAGATTGTGGAGAATGGACAGGAGGGCCTCTAGAATGTTAAAGTCCCTGAGGACACCAAGGAGCAGGTCAACCCTAACAGTCGAAGACTGGACAGCGATGGGCCTGCCACTTCGAGACCACCTAACATGCTTAGTGATCATCTTAAAGTGTGGCAGCCCCAAGCATGGAGCCCCCCTTGCAAGCAAACTGTCAAGCTGAAAGGGTAGGGAGTATGAGTTGTTCTAGTGACCCTTTGATGGCAGACTCAAAAGTTTTATGAGCAAGGTCATCAAAATGGGTCTAAGACTCTTAAGCTTGGTAGGCGGCCAATCTTCCTTAAGGAAAGGAACCAATGCAACCGGATAGAGACCCTCGATGATAGTAAATGCCCAAGGCCAGTTCATTAATCATGGTGAGAATGATGGTGAACTGACTTAGGTGAAGGAGAAACTTGAGGATAACGAGGACCAGGATGGATGTGGTCAGGAAAACCCTTTAGTTTGTTAAATAGTGCAGCCTGGATGACACCAGTGCCAGAGTTGACATCTGACGTTAATGGCATAGTGAAAGGAGGGATGTCAACTTTGAGAAGCGTGTGCTTGTATTTGTTTCTCAAAAGGAGCAATTCCTGACCTATATAGGATTTGTTGCCGACCGTGATGGACAAGGGGGTGGTTTGCTTCCTGTGGCAACCAGGAGCCCACCCAAGGTAACTTCCGGTTTAACCATGCTGATTCCCCATGTAGCTCCGGGTACATTTGATCGAGATGTACTCAGCCAAAGCCCTTTAAGCATCGCGGTATTGAAGTTTTAGTTGGATGATGGCGGTAATGGCCCACTCTCCTGATCATTCAGTTGCTCTGAAATTTTGTCCATTGCAGTCAGCAACTTGGGCGGCCCTTGGGAATTCCAGAGTGTATTTGTGGACAGCAGCTTGCAGAATTTCCACAAATGCCATCCATGTAGGGATGGGCTTTTGGAGGATCTTGATTTTATGAAGATATATATAAATTTCTGAAATCAGTGCTATTGGTGTTTTGTTTGTTGAGGAATTGTATTGTTTTTCTGAGGTAAAAGTTTGAGAATTATATATGTTGTGACAGTTAAGGGCTAATGTACACAAGTTAGTAGATCATAATGTTTTTTTTTTTTTATCAATACCTTATGTATTGTTGTATCATTACAATTTGACAATTCTAAATGAGGGCTTGAATGTGGAATAGTCAGCAAATTTTATACACATTATCATTACGATTTTATTTCATTACAACTGGTGTTGCAATTTGTAGTGCTTTATTAAACTAGGACCATTTCCCTATTAACATTTTTAATCCATTACAATTTGCTGTCCAAATCTCCATTTTATCCCTTTATAATATATAAAATATATATAAATTGAATTACTGACATATTATAATAAGTAATGTTCATTAAATTTTTGTTTAAAATTAGACATAAATTAAAAATCAGTAAAATTTTTATTAACATTTACATAGCAAAATCAATACATGTCATTATTTAGAATCTAAAAATTATCATTAGTAGTTTTGGAAAAAGTCTAATAAAGATGACTGCAAGTCACTTTAAGCACCATTAAACAGCATTCAAAACTTTATTAAAAAAAAAAATGCTTTCTATAAAAAAATTTGTCTAACATGGAAAATCATTCAAAATACATAGTTCTATAAAAAATATCAAATATTCCAAGGTTCTTTTCAAAGAATATTTTATCAATTAGCCACCAAACATAGCTCAATGTCGCTGTTACTAGTCAAAAATCAATAGATATAACGTTACCAGGCTGATTTACAATTTACTCTTTTTACACTATATGTCAGCGCTATGCGCTGGAATTTGCAGGGAGGGGGATGTGATGTCTTAGCCGATCCGAAGGATCGTCCGTCACATGCAAGACAATTTTTAAAACATTATCTATCTCAGTGCATTACTGGGCTGATTTACAATTGACTTTTTTTACACTATTACATGTCAGGGCATAGCGCTAGAATTCACAGGGAGGGGGACCAATATCTTTGACAATCACAACATTTTTAAAAACAAAATTATTTAATAAAATCTAATGTCTGATCAAAAAAAAATTTCAACACTATTTTAAAATAATTTACGAAACAAAATTCACTTTGAAAATTCCTCTCTGATCAAGCCCAGCTTATGCTTTGAAAGCTCGTAGCTGTCCCTGCGCAAAATACATTTTACGCGTGATTTCTATATAATGACTGAAATGTACACTTTTAAAATTCGTTTCATCTTTTAAATATGTGTACGGAAGTGCATCTTTTCTTACAATTAATACTATCTAAAACTACATCAGGTCATATAAAAAATAAGTACTTCGAATACACATGCAAACACTTAGGACAACTTGAATTCTACACTCTCACATCAAACTGTAGCAATCTGTGAAGTGCGATAGTACTGCGAAGCACAAAAACTGCTTAGCGGCCAATATGAACAGAACTATTCTATAGGCTGTGTAAGCAGTATATTTCTGTGCTTTTGCATGTAAACAGCGACATCAGGCGGTATTTGGTGGCTAATCAATGACAACCTTCAAAATCAATTAAAACCCTTAGAATGTTTTAAATTTCAGGCTCTTAGCTTGAATATAATTTATATCGTTGCCAGATGTATACACTTAGCAATCAACTATTCAATCTTACTATAGATGGCATTACAAAGCCTCTTAAAAATGCTTTGCACATTACTTTCAGGGTAAAATAATTATCTTGATTGACATGATCAAAATTTAATCCCATTCAATCTCTAGATATCTTTTTTTTTTTTAAAGCTGCCAAAGCTTGACTATGCAGAACCCAATAGATTATTAATGTTTTCTAGTGGTGAAACAAAACATTTTTCCTAACTGCATGTACTGCGATAAAATCATTAATATAGCTGCATTGCTTTGCAGATTGCCATGAAAGTGAATCTTTTTCAAAGTATCATTAAATCTAACAGACAAAAAAAGTATTCTAGAAATACCAGTGGATTTATTTCCCCATTACAAAATTTCAATCAATAAAATTGTTCTTTTTTAATATTCTCAAAACTTCATTACAACATGCAAGACTACTGTTTGATAATTATATTGCATTAACTTATTGAACTGATTGCTAGTTTAATATGCACATTATAGAAACTTTTAAAATAGTTTAATAAACATTTTTTTCATAATGAGTTTCTCCATTAAATACAATGCTTTAATTTACTAGAAAAGTGTTTCTATTGCATTTTCATTGTCTATTTTAGTAAATTGAAATAATAAAACTCTGGAAATATTGCAGTGATTCAACATTTTTTTTTGTTATTATATTCAGTATAATTAATTACCAAATTGCAACAAATTTAGTGAAATCCAAATACCTATTTGCTAAGTGTAAATATAATACTCAAATACTTGATATTATACTTGTGTTTTGATTTTTATTAGTTATTAATCATTTCCTGTTTCCCTTTTGTATTTCCAGAGACTAAAAAAATTCATTTTCACTTTGAAGTGTAATACTGTGTTCATTTTTATCAATGAAAGTTATATTTTTTTATTCAACCACACATATGCTGCAATAATGATAATTTATTTTAATATTATTACAAAATGCTGATAATAATATTTAAAAAAATTAAGAAAAAGAGTTTATGTGCAATTTTTTGATAAATTTTCTGCAATGCTATAAAACTAATTTTATAATTGTTAAAAACAATTCCACTATAAACATCACTAGATGTACAAACATGAACAGTTCAGCAAAAATCTATTGTTCTAATAATTTGAACAATGTCTTTCCATTCTCTTTCAACAGAAATACTCCAGATTAAATCATATACTAATGACATATCCCTGATTCTCTTTTTACACAATTGGTTCCCGAAAATTAAGTGTAAAAAAATTTCAGTATAAAAAATACATTATATTGGTTCATGATGTAAGAAATCAATGGAAATAAATAAACCATACAAATAATTTCATTAGAATGTTATATTTTTTGCATGCTATCAAATATTATTCCATAAACATTGCACATAAATAAAAATGAATTACTGCACATAAATAAATAAAAAAATTTATAAATTTCATTTGAAAAATAAAAAATATAGAGAACAGTGAATATGAAAATTAGACAGAATTTGTAATTTGAGTTATACATAGCAAGATTTTATTTGCTGTCACTTTCTGACAATAAATGCATATGTTTGCACATTAGTGATTTCAAATCTTGTTGAAACTTTGAAGTTTGTTCCTTATTAGGATCATACTTGACAAAATGATTACCTAATTGGTTAGCAAAATCAAGATCTTTAATTAAATCAGCATTTTACACCAGATCATATTCATTATCACTGCCTTCTTTAGGATCAGGAATTTTAAAAATAATCTCTGTGATTTCTTCCTCACTTAAAGCTTTATCAACTGACAATTCATAGTTATATTCAGATGACATCATCAAATTCTTCTCTGCCAATTAGGTGGGTCATTATTATGATGTTGGGAAATTCAGTCATATTAGAGACAACAGGATCTTTGCTTTTCACATGTTGGCCAAATAGTTTCTAACATCCATTCAAAGTTGAAGATCTTAATTCAGATAATTTTAATCCAACTTGATTTACACAATCCAAAATTGAAAATTTCTACACATCCGACAGTTTATCATTCAATTTGCTCAAAACATATTGAAATGTTCAATTTTTAATTGCAGTAATTTCTTGGTCTAATAGTTGAATCATTAAGTGGCAGAAAACAAAATTGTACATTTGGGTATTCGAAGACCAGATGGCTGTGGGCATTATTTAGAATCAGTAGAACTTAAAATTCTAGACCTTTGGCATTCATGTCATTTAACTTCTGAAATAAAACATTTGTTGAACCATTCCAAAAAAATTTCAGAGGTGACCCAAGCCTTTTTATTTGCCATTTAGTGAACTGGCAATTTATTCAAATCTACACTTTTCGCTGAATGTAGTCTTTGTGCTCAATTAACAAACAAAGGCGTCAATATGTGATCTTTTGAAACAATTGAGCAGAATACCAAAGGGACACAAACTTTTGCTACTTTGAAATCACAGTAGTTTTCTGAGATTTTGCAACATAAGTTCTACTTGGTATTCTCTTTCAAAAAATATCACTTTCATCAACATTCCAAATTTGATCAAGACGTATCCTCCATGTTCGAAAATTTTAACTATTTTTTGGGGGAAAATTCTTTGGCAGGCGTTTCATCTGCAGATGTAATTTCATTTTTATTTTAATGTTGTGAAATGCACGACATTCAGAAACTTTGTCATCTACCCTGTACTTGCAAAAAAATTTTATATTCCTTGTTTAACTCTGAATAAGTGCCTGGCTCGATTTCTTTTTTTAACATTTCTTCTATCCACATTACTAAGGCATTTTTTTCATAACAATATCTCGTGTGTAAAATGAGGACTTAGCATTCAGTTTTGTTCCAGAACACTCAGACTTTCTAATAGCAGCTTCATTACCTCTAATAATTCTTAAAAGTACCTTCATGTAAACCAAAATGCTTTACTATAGATGTTGATCCTTCTCTGGTTGCAAAGACAATCTAAAATTTAAATTTTAGTGTCCAAAGAAATGACTTTCCTCATCTTTTTTGTAGATGGATTATTTGACATTGTATGAGGCTATAGAAAAATTATTCAGATTTAATTAATAAAAAGTAAATTCAAAAATATACATTCAATGTATAATTTATCATGTATTGATTTTTGGCAAAATTAAATTTAAACAAATTAATCAATTCAATTTAAACAAAATTAATTTTTTTAACATCAACATCAACACTTTTTGTTTTAAACCTAATGTCAAAATACAAAGCTTCAATACCAAAAAAAGTACTTCCCTTTTCAAAATAAAATATCAAAAATGTTACAATGTAGATGAGTAAATTTCTCCAACTAGCAAAAATATTACCCAAAAAAAGGATTTTTGTTTTCAAAATAATGAGAAATAAAGAGATATTTTTTTAAAATTACATAACAACACATACTTTTTTTTTTACGATCATGTTATTTCAAAATTATGCAAAAATACAAAAAAAAAAAATCATATAAAAAGAGAATTGAGTGTATTATTCTTATTATCTTGCGAGAATTTTATGTCACTATTCTTTATGCATATATCTCTATATAAATTCAAAAAAATAAAATGTTAGGTAATCAAATATTAGTTTATGGCATTGTTAATATCAAAAAACTAGTAAATATAAAATACATCAAAATGTAATACATATTATCAATTGGTTTTCCAGAAGATTCTTTTATTCTCTAAATGCTATTTCAACTATTCTGTAGAGAAAAACTTGAACAAAAGTTATGATTTCTGACTTTGCCAAAAATAATTTTTACTTAATAATCTTTAGTCAAGATGGAATAATTTAATATATTTCATTAATATATGGGTCAGAAAATGTAGTTGTCCAGACTAGCGATACTTTTTCTAGCTAAGTTGTATTACTAAGCATGAAAAGTAACTGCACATTTTTTTCAAACACTAGTTGAACTACATATATCTGATAGCATAAATTTAAAAATGAGATATTTTCTGATGGTCCACTATAATTATATATTGTATTCATTATATGTGTACAGTTTACCCTGGATACAATGTAGCCTGGATTAATGATTTATTTTTCGTCTATGTGATCAAACTTAAATTGCCATTTTTGAGTTGTGCTTAATCTACATGAAAAAATTATTTTTGAACATAATGTTAAATGAAAATCCTCTCATGGAATATTTGTATCTTTAGAGGAGTGAAGAAATATGATCTAAATAATTTTTAAAATATAAAGAGGTTGAAAACTTAACATTTCTAAATTTTCAAGGATGGATTTATAGCATCTTAAATATTGGAATAGACTCCATAATACAAAAACAAGGAAATGAAAAAAAAAAAAGCTTAACAAGGGGGGATTTTAAACCGAAACCTTTAATAAAACTTTTAATGTTTTATGTGTGATCACCTGAAGGATGGTAACATTTATGTAATTATTTATTTACAAATTGGTACCTTAAATGTAGATCTTAAATACATTTATTTACCACTCTTTAGACCGGAGATTCAGTTATAAATTGACATCTTATGTGAGTGCTCGATAGTGAAAGTGACTATTTAATAAAATAAAAAAAATTTGGTGAGAAATGTGAGAATAGATAAGAGGCTAACAGTTAAAATAATAACTTAATTGAATTTTAAAATATTTCTTTCATTTTGATAATGAGAAAATATAAACAAATAATTTAAATTAAATGTGTGTATAAGTAGGGCAAACAAGTGAAATGACAATAAAATAATCAAGCAGAGAATAATAAATAGGACTACAGAGTAAAAGGGTGAATGGACACACCAATCAATTGAATAAGTAGAAATAATTTTTAAAATTAGATAAATATAAATTATTAGATGCTTATGGGATTGAGAGCAAAAATGCAGGCTACAAAAAAAATGTTTCCAGTGAGAAACAAAGTAAAGACCAAGTAGAAGTTTAAAATGAAGATGAGTTTGTGACAATGATGAATAAAATATTAGAAAAACTTGAAAATCAAAAAAAAAAGACAACTATAAAGTTTGAAAAATTTGAATATCAAAATAAAGAGATGGCCATAAAATGTGAAAAATAAAATAATATATTAAAAAGAGTAGAAAGTCAAAATAAAAATAGTCATAATATTTGATAGAATACTTGACAATCATAAAAATGAAATAGTAAAACCAGATAATCTAAATAAAACTGAACAGGAAAGCAAAATAGAATTGTGACACAAGATAATAGAAAAGGTAAAAACAGAAAATCATAGAACTGAAAAGATAGAAATAGAATGTTCTGATGGTGTAATAAAAATAAAGTATATAACAGAAATCCAAAACTTGGATATGAAGCTTCCAAATGTCAAACAGTTACAACAAAGTAAAGGGTAAAGATATAGTCGATAAAGTATATATGAAATATGGTTAAAAAATAAAATAGAAAATTTAAAGAATGAATTTTATAATATAGAAGGAATGGAAAAATTAAAAATCCAAGTGAGTAATCAAAGTAAAGATTAAATGAGTTACAGCTGTAATGGAAAAGACATAAGGGAATAGAAGCCCTAGAAAATGAATTAATTATCCACTCCAGTGGAGAATTAGTAGTAAGTGTGATCATGTGATACTTGATAGCACAGATAAAGAAACTCTTTTGCTATTTCATTTGAAAATGATGAGGGATTGAAAAATACATAGAAGAAAAGCTTAATCCCAGTTTAATCCTGCTATAAATTTGGATGGCTTTATCTTATGAAATTAAGAATCATGGCTTTCGTAGAGATGAAATTATTGACTTACACGAATTCAAATTCATAGAAAAAAAAAATTTGCAGAATATCTCATTATTATTTTGTATGAAAAAATGACTGTTTGAAAAATGCCCTTCTATGGATTACTCTTCCACACAGGTTCTATGCTGGTCATATGATATATAAAATTTTGCAGGACATGACCAAAGAAAGCCATAGATTAATAAAAACCAGAGAACTAAGAAAAATAAGATGTCCAACCAAACTTTTCATTTAGGTGACAAAAGTTATGATTCAGAAAGTCATCCTTAAAAAATGTCTAAAAAAATTTCCAAGGAATTTGTAATAATGTATTCATTATAATTCACCAATACAATACTTTGGTACTGGCTAATAAAGCTATGTTAAGCAATGACGATGAACGAATTTGAAAAGGTAGAGATACGATTTATAGTATGTATGCTAATTGTGGATTGAAAATATTTGTATGATTAAGCTCTTTCTATGGAAAAGTAGGCAGAACTACAGGCATCTGATTGTACTCAAAACCCCCCAAGTAAGTTGATAGTAAAGCACCAGTCAAAGAGATATCCTGGGCTCACTACCCGATAACTGATAGAAATGAAATCCCAGTGAAATGACAATTAATTACAAATTCTAAGTTAAATTCGGATGTTCAGTAGTTTGCCTGATATTCCTAAAACTTTCCAGAGTCCATAGTTAATAACTGTATATTGCACAATTTGATTCACAATGTATCCTTGAGAAATTAAAATAGGGTTTAATTAACATTTAATCAGGGTACTTTAGTAATGAAGTGTTATTTCAAATTTTCTGCCTCATTAACTTAGTTCGTAATGTTTAGTGTAGAGATAAAATCATCCAATATCAAAAGTCTGAATTGTCTTATTTCTAATCGGATATAAGAGCAATATGTCAATTGCAAAGCACGATACATAATTGACCACAAAAGCAGATAAGTGACGATTACTTTTGGGGTAACAATTTAAATAAATCTTTAAAAAAAGGTAGTTAAAAAAAAAAGATATAGTTCAATGATTTAAAATTTACTTGTATCTAAATTAAACATTCAAAGTTCAAAAGTCAATTATGTAAACTTTGAAATTAAAAAAAACCACTCAAGTTTTACTGTTTTCCTGAAGGTTTGTGACGATGGGTATTGTATTTGTATATTGAACTACTTCCATCATCTATTGAATGTCTTTATAAAAATTTAACTTTATTTAAATATTCTAAATACATTAAACTGTTAGTAATAACACACAGGTTAGTATTTGCACAATGTTTTGAGAGGAATTATTCTCCCTCTTCTTCAGGTGTTGCTAGCCTGACCAGTGACAGTACTAGCATGGGAATCAAACCTCGACCCTTAGATTATTGAATTTTAAGGTAATGCTCTAACAGTCATCTTGCCAAAGGCAACAGTCAGTAAAAATTTCATGTATTTATTTATGAGACTACTACTGATTTCTCCACATTTTCCTAAGTGCAAAATTGATAAGTAGTTTCTTAGTCACACTAAGTCGACTTATGGGATTGTTTGCCATTGTCATGTGAGCAGCTTCTTTAGATTTTCTTCTTTGTATCTTTTTTCTATCCCATATTTTTGAATTTTCCCAATTGAACATATGATCATTAACACATACAAGTTCTTCCACATTCACATGGTATTTTATGGATGCAGTTTTTTCTTTTCAGCATTTCAAGTTTAAGCTTTGTAGATGTTGGAATTCTTTGTAGTGTAGTATAGCTCTGGAAAGCTTTTCTAATGTTATATTGATTGCAGATTGTTCTTAATTTGACTGCTATTTTTGATATGTATGGTTACATTACATTTTTTTCTTTTGATGGTTCTTTTTGATGTCTATTTAAGTTTTTCTTAATAACAGCTGATGGATAACACTTTTTCATAAGTTTGTTCTAATAGATCTTTTCTTTTTTCAAATTTCTGGTTTCAGAATAAACTTCGTTTGCTCTGTTCCATAATGATAGTATAACTCTGTTTTGTGCATCTGGAAAGATTGGATGTATAGGCTAAGTATATTCCTGTATGGCTGAGTTTTATCTAAACTGTAGTTTTGATTTTGTCATGACAGTCTTGTAACAAAGAACATCTAAGAATGCCAATTTTTGTTCTTGTTCTTATTCTATTGTGAATTTAATAGAAGGGAATATGTTGATGTATCTCCAGAAAGTTTGTAGTAGTGCTTCACCATATGGCCATGCAACACATATATCATCTACATAGCAATGGATATGGAGTAGTCTTTATGGCTGTAGTTTTAAATTCTTCCACACAAATACTGCTAATCAGGAGTGACAGTACGAGTTCATAGCCATATCTTGATTTTGTTGGAAGAATTCTATTATATTGAAAGTAGGTAGTCTTTATGCAGAATATTAATAGTTCCATTATATTATCAATAGGAAGAATTGTTATGGTTTGCAAGCTATTAGCACAATTTAATCCTTCCTTAAATAAATAATGCTTCTTCACATGGTACATTTGTGAATAAACTTTTCACATCAAAGCTTACCAGTAAATCAGTTCTTTCAATTTTCATGTTCTTGATTAATTCCTGACTAAGGACTGGGTCTTGCATGCTAAAAAACTAAAAACTTTGAGAAGAAATCTTGATAAATTTTGGTAAAATGAATTTCTAAAACTGGCAATAGGTTCTAAGGGAACATGGTCCTTATCAACATGAAAGATGAGGAATTTTGCTGAAGTATGATGTTAGTTTACTTTTTTCTGAATCATTGAAGTACCTGTGATGCTTTTTGAGTAATGCTTTGCAACTTTGCTTCTGTATTTGTTATTGGATTTTTTTACTTTTCTGCATTGGCCTGCTGTGAATTATTGTATTTCGTTGTCATAATTAATTTGTAATCATTACAATGTTGAATTGCCTTTATCAGCAGGGAAAATACTTATAGATTTGCCTACTTTGAGATTTAATTGCTTTCCTTTCATCATAGGATGTTTGATTTCAATTTTTGTTGCTTGTCAAGCTTTCTATTCTCCAGCGTAACACCATTGCTTTTTCTAAAGACAATTTTTGAGTGACTTCCTCAGTGGCCGCCATTATATCTAATAAAGGGATATTAAATAATGTTACGGCAAAGTTTAATCCTTTTTCAAGAACAGAAATTTCAGCATCTGGTAGATGTTTAGAACTGAGATTTTTAACAGAGGAGGCTGGTATACTGCTTGGTACATTGTGATTTTTGGCATTCTTTTATTTTTCCATGTAATATAGAATATGATTTTCTTATTATTTGAGAAACTGTTGTGAAGTCTTCATCAATAAGTTTATTTTTTAGAAAACATTGTTATTAATGGAATGCAAAGTTTGATGCTTGAAAAATCTTTTAAGCATTTATCTTTCTCTTAATAGAGCTTCACTTGCTCTCAGAGTAATTTTCTCAACTCTGTGGGAGTAAATTGGAAGCTTTAGTTGCAAACCTTTAGGAATTAGCCCTTCTGATTTACATAAAATAAATGATTTTCTACTTTGGTCAGCTTTAGACATAATTTTTTCATAATGTCTAAAGTGTGATATAGTATCAGGTTCATATCAAATACGTGTTTTCCTGAGGGTTCGTGATAATAGTATTTTAGTTGCATTTATATATTGGACTATTTCCATAACTTAATATAAGTATTGAATGTGTTTAGAAAAATTTAATTTTATTTAAATATTCCAAATACATTCAACTTCTAGTAATAGTTAGTATGGGCACAACACTTTGAGAGGTATTATTCTCCTCTAGCATGGGAATCTAACCTGGATGCTTAAATTCTTGAATTTTTATGTAAGGCTCTAACAGGCAACAGTCAATAGAAATTTAATAGTTATCTATAAGGTTCCTCCTGATTGTACGACTTTTCCTAAGACCAAAGTTGATTAGTGGTTTTCATACATTATGTATAGTCACATTAGGTTGACTTATGTGGTTGTTTGCCATTATGTAAGCAGCTTCTTTAAATTTTCTTCTTGTACTTTTTCATCTGTATCCAATATTTTTGAATTTTCCCAACTAAAGATATGTTCATTGGTACATACATGGTTTGTTACTTAGAACATCTGCTTTCTCTCTTCTAATCATCAGTCTATGTTCTTGCAAGCCCTTTTCAATGGGGATGACTAGAGTCACCAATATATATTCTTCCACATTCACATGGTATTTCACAGATGCAATTTTTTCTTTTCAGAATGGCTCTGGAAAGCTGTTCTGATTGCAGATTTTCCTTAATTTTTCTGCTATTTTTGATATGATTGTTGCCTATGACAGAATCGCTCAGCTGGTTAGAGCATTATCTTAAAATTCAAGAATCTAAGAGTCCAGGTTTGATTTCCATGCTAGTACTATCATTGGTAAGGCCAGAAACACCTGAAGAGAGAATAATCTCTCTCAAAATGTTGTGCATATATTAACCTGTGTGCTATTATTAAAAGTTGACTATTTAAAATACTTTATAAATAAAGGTAAATTTATCTAAATACATTCAATACTTATATTAAATGATGGAAATAGTCTGATGTATAAATACAATTCAAGTTTTATTTTGTTAAAATGTCAAGTTTATAAAAAAAAAAATTAAGTAAAAAAAAAATGATGAGAAAATAATTAAAGCATTTTGTGTCGGTCTTTTGGTTTTGCAATTGGCATTAGCTGCTTGTAAAAAATAAATTTTATTTTGTATTTAGCAGGCAAGTTATGAACAAAAATAAATATTAAAAAATGATCATGATGTTATGTGGAAGCTAAATTAACTGTGTATGATAATTTCCCCTGGGTAGATGTAGTTTGGATTATCTGTTCAAAGCCCAATATGTGATCAAACTTGAATTGCTATTTCAAAGTTGTGCTTAATCTTTGTTAAAAAAATTATGCTTACATATAATGTCAAATGAAAATCCTTTCTTATGAGATATTTGCTTCTTTCAAGCATCTTAAATATCTGAATAGACTCCATAATATAAAAACTAATGAAGCTCAACAAATAAGGGATTTAAAATAAAACTTTTAATATGATCACATGAACAATGGTAACATTTATGTATTTATTTATATTTTATAACCTAATGTAATAATGTCTTAATATTTTATATGTCTTAATGTGTAATATGAAGTTTATTGAAATAATGTAGAATAATTTAATCAAGCACAAGTGCGTGTGCGGCGCAACTGCTTTTGTATAATAAATTTTTTGTTATTTATTAATCTAGCTTCCTGTTTCTCTTCTCATAAATTCCTACCATTTAAATATAAATTAATTTTGTAATAGCTTGCAAGATAAGAGTTCGTACTGTACCAAATTAGTCAAGATATGCTTTAATAATGCTAATGGTGTAAAATCTCCCATGGATTTCCCAACTTTGGGTGGCATTCTGCTTTTAAACCGACATAAATTCTTTATGGAGGATCTAATTTCCCTTCAGTTAATTAGGAGTGATATAATGGTCTGGAAAGGTTACTGTAGTCTGTAATATTTTTAGAAATATAACTAGGTCTGTCCATTAGTATAATTTGATTGAATTAAATTATATTTTTCATCCTGTTTTATTTAGATTTAACTGTGAAATCTCAAAAGTTATTTTTAATTATTAAAGCATTAACTTTTCATATCCATAGGATCGTTACAATATAAGAGACAAGAACAATATTATCTGATAGACAAATTGATATAATAAAAGTAAATTATAATCTTTACTAGAAAAGATGCTTATTAGACACCAAAATTTGATAAAATACATATTTCAGAATTATCTTTGAAACATTTTGATATGATATAGGAATTCTTATTGAGGTGCATATTCTATCTAATAAACAGATATCACATAAATATAGATGGCTCCATTGAGCTCCAGACAGAAACTATTAATAGTCAAATTAGCCTAGTTCCACAAAACACTAAAGTTCCTTAATCATCTTTTATCTATATGATAGTTGTAATCTGAAAATGCTTGCGACTGCATCTTATCAGAGTGATAGAAAAAGAGAAGCTGAAAAACAGTTTGAATTGAATTGATATAGTTTTTTTTTACAGATTGGTGCTATCTCAAATCAATCAGTACCAATAACAGTTTCAGTTTATCACCAAATTTTTAAATATTTCATTAAATTATTTGACTAGAATAACATATTCTCCAACTGTGATTCATACTTATAATCAATTACATTGATACAAAGAGAAGATTTAATATGCAGATTTTTCCCATCATACTGCATTCAATTCCAAAATCTGGAAAAGATATAGATTAAATCTGATAACAATTTAATGCTAATACTAGTTTAGTTTATAGCATGTAAAAAAATTGTAAATCTTTCTACAGTATTGTATTTTGAATTTCCAGTTTTCTTGGTGCAAGTTAAATACTTTTTTTAATTATTTTTTCTTGGTGCAAGTTAAATACTTTTTTTATTCCATTACACATGCCATCAATGAAAAGAGAATTTCATCATTCTTACAAAATGAATCACTCTCTTATATATGATTAAGAGTAGTAGAAAGTAGTAGTTGTTTTTTTTTTTGGAAAATAATCCTGTTTCATTACAATGGTAGCAGTGTTTTACCACTATTAATGACTTTTACTTCAGGTACCACATTACTTTCTACTATATAAGCTAAAATACATATTTCTTGACAGAAAAAATAATTATGGATAAATTTATTTGCTTTTAGTTAGAATAAACAAATAGAATGCATAAATATAGATTAACAAATTATTATTTTTTTCTTGGAAAAATAAAATAAAAACTATAATTTTATTTTATAAAATTGCTTCAAATAATATTCATAAAAAAAAATTATATATAATTTATTAAATTTGCTAAATCAATCTATCAAATCACACATAAATTATTCCTAAGCAATATTTAAAATTGTAAAAAAAGTGATTTGCAGAATTATTTAATAATTTTTAATTTACTAAATAGTTTGCAAAATAACTATTTTATTTTAAATGAATTATAAAAACCATGAAAAGAGATCATGTCAGATCCTTACTCAAATTATATATCAAATTCTATAAATATATAGCATTGTATCAATAATATATGCAAATTTAATTAAACTAAAGCCTGGAAAAAAAAAAGGTTATAATATACATAAAAGCAGTCAATAGCAAAGAATTTTTTTTCCATTTTAAATAGAAGCTAAGAAAATGTAAACAAATTTTTTATTTAATGTAAAAATGACACAAAGAAGAAAAAAATAAAGATTCAGAATTTTTTTCTCCATAAATATATCAATTTTAAATTACAAATGTATATATATGTAAAATAAAAAAAATATAGTCAAATGTTTATATGTGGCAGTTTTTTTAATTTTCATGCTTAAACTAGACTAAAGATTTGGAATGGACAATTGATAAGATTATATATATAAATACACACATTCAGAAAAATATTATTTTAAACAAAAGATCAATAAGAAATTAAACTACAAATAATTTCATGCTGAAAAATTAATTATTCAATATAAAATAATATTTTCTTTTATTTAACAATATTCCCAAACTTGAACATAAATCAAAAATGATATTTCAATTGGAATGAAAGAAGTACAGCAATTGCTTCATTTAGTGATCATTTTATTGCTTTTACATGATAAGCTGATATAATTTACATAAAATTAATAATAATTATGTAATTTTAAAAAAGAAAACTAAAAATTTACCAAATTTACAATTGTTGTTCAATCATTAAATTTACAATTTTTGTTTTAATGTCTACAAGCAACAATATCAGATCGTGTATAAATAAATAAAGTCAAAAATATTTAAAATAAAAACTACTTTAAAATAAAAGATCTTTCATTAAATTACAATACAGAACTTATTGTTTTTAAAATATCAATAACATTAATAAAGAAATTACAAGAAACAGAATACACTTTTATGAAAATTAAAATAAAATACAAAAAGTTATCAATATTTTTTTTTTTTCATTTTTAATTCCTTGGTGAACCATTACATTTTATTATACATTTTATTATCCATATAATATATCAAAGGATTTGACAGCTTCTGGCCAAAATAAAGTTTATTTTCCAAATCCAGTAAAGAAATTTAATGGGGCAATAAAATTAGTTGGTGATCTATACGTTTTAAAAGGAGTACTGTCATTATTAGAATTTGATTTAAAATAAGATGGTCCAGGCTCATGCTCATTCGGTCTTGAGTGGCGTACATTTAACTGCTGCTGATACAAAGGTGGTTGCAAAATGCGCATATCAGGGGGTATTATTTCGTTTTGTCTTGGATGACCTATGCTTAACTGTGGTGAATATGAAGGTGGCTGCAGAATACGCATATCAGAAGGTTGTTTGACATCATATACATTTGACGGTTTTGAATTATAAATATTGGATTGTTGAGCATTAAATGTATCACACTGTCCAACATTAAAGTTAGAAGGTATTGCTGAAGTAATGTCTAATGATGGTTGATTATTATTAATTCTGAAATTTTTATTTGGGAAAGTTTCAGATGGTATGCTAGTTGTTGGATTTAAAAGAAACGGTAATAGTTGATCCTTGTTAAATGGAATAAGATGATTAACACTATTTGACTGATTTAATTCAGAGTTTTTAAAGATATCAATCATTTTCTGTTGTACATTTTTATCAGACTGTCCTCCTAATTGTTGTTCTTGATAAAGATCTGTTAAGTTTCCTGATTTAAGACTGTTAATAATACAAAGAAGATTATTTAGTGAAAGTTGATTTTGTGATTCAGATGGTTGAGGTTTCAATTGGTTTTCATTATTACTTTTTATCAATCCCCCCAAATTTGTTAATACTTCCTGACTATTAAATTCATTCACAAAAGATTTTTCTCTCATATTATCCCTTGGAAAATTTAAACCAGTTTCTTGATTGGCAGAATCCATTACAGGATTTTGTCTTTGTACATGCTCAAGTCTTTGATGATGAGAATTGACTGCAGTTTCTTGTGATACCTGGTTTTTTTCATTCATTACAGTATCAATTTCTGATTTTAAAAACCCTTGAAGTAAAAGTAGTGTTGCAGCTACAGTGTTTGATTTATCTTCTTTTAGTTGAGTTGATTTTTGTATTAAACTTTTTGTTAATTCACTTAAAATATTTACATCTGGATCTGGAACCTTTGATATTTCATTTTGATTTTCCCTTTTCAATTGTAATGATTCTTCATCTTCTTCTTCACCTCCTTCCAATGGTGAAGTGTTTTTATCTTGATTTATATGGGGCTTCTTTGACGGAGAGTAAGAATCTTGAATAGGGCGTTTTTTCTGAGAACATCCTTCAGTAAAACCAAAAAATTCATCTAATTTGGAAAGACTTTTTAATGTAGGTGCTTCAGATGAAGAAGAAAAATTGCTATCCATTGCAGGAGGAAAGTCATTATTATTTGGCGATGGAATATAATGATGCTGAGGAATATTTTGAAAAAAGGGCCTCTCTTGAGGAAACGGCGGTGGACAAAATCGAGGTGGTAGAACTTGAGCTGGAGGAAATTGAGGTGAAGGAAATCTAGGAGGAAATCTAGGAGAAGGAAATCTAGGAGAAGGAAATCTAGGAAGAGGAAATCCAGGTGCAGGAAACCTATTAAAATCATCTCCTGGAAATGGAGGAACATTACACAGTGGAGGTGGAAATTGGGGAAATGGAGGTGGCATCTGTCTCTTATGAGGATGTTTTTTTGGTCGCCGAAATGAGCGAACTACTACTAGGTGTGACGGCCTTGTTTTATCTGGAACAATATTAAAATATTTATAACTATTATAGGTACATCATTTTTTCTGAACCTATATATAAAAGTAATATGAGTATATATTTAATATACAAAATAATAAGATGTAATAAGCGATTATCATTTATAATATTTAATTTTTTAACTTGAGAAAAGCATATTTTCCTTATATTTAAAAATACAAAGAAAAATGTTGTGACTTTTCCCAAAACTATTATAAAAACAATGACAAACTTATCACTAGTGAGAGTTATTGGAAAACCAATGTTTTCTATTTATCGCAAAAAGAATTTAAAATGTTACAATTTGACATATTGTGTATATGTGCCTATATATATATAGTAAACCAGAAATTAACTACAATTTTCAAAACATCAATATATAAATAAATAAATGCTATAACTCTCATGATAGCATTCATGGCATAGGCACTATAACTTTTTATTTATTTATATATTATTTTGCCCGGTATTATTAATAAATATTTATAAATGTGCGTGTTTGTGCATATATAGCAGTATTAGCTACATTTCATAAAATTTTTAAACTCCAAAGAACAGATAAAATGACATAAAATTAATTTTATTTATAATCATATTCAAAAAATGAAAATGAAAATATATGTTCTAATAATCATTTTGCATGTTATCAAATAATATCTGATAAAGTATTCTAAACAAAAATTACTTATTGATATAAGTAATTGTTAAAAGTTCACTTCAGAATTTATCATAAAAAAATTAGAAATTTTGACACAAATAATTAGTTCACATAAAAAAAAATTACAAACCATTGTTTTGTCATTGTCAATTGCAGTAAAATAAAGCTATGGCATTTCATTTTAATTGGGAAAAAAAAATTACAAATATAATCAAAATTTTAAATAACAAACATTTGTTTTTCAATGGATATTGAGCAAAATGCAAAAGAATTTACAACTAATATTTACACAACTACATTAGTCATGAAATAAAAACCATGGAGTTAAAAAAAAAATTTAACATTCAAAGCAAAGTTTCTGCTTATCATATTTTGGTATCCACTTGGACATCAGTTTACTCCATTGATTATCTTCACTTTTTACTATAAGCAGAACTCTTCTCTCTTTAAGTTCGAATACAATAACTTTTTTTTATCTCTTTAATACTCCCAAATCACTTGGTCTTTTACAACTTTCAATATTTTTCACAAATGTGTATCAAAACAGATAAACACACAGATTTTAAAAACTTTCCTGGATAAATATAGCTTAATAACTGCTTTAAAAATAATAATTACTAATCAAAATTACCACCATCCCTTCACAATTAAGACTTTTAAAAATTTTCTTCAAAGAGAGCAAAAATTTTTTTTTACAGAAACTGTATTATGTTAACAAAGTTTTATATAATATTCAATAAATCACTGCAGTTACATTGCTGATATGGCAATGTTTATAAACTATATTAAAAATAAATAAAAAAATCTCATTAACTTTTCAGATTAAGTAAATTTTATCCCGTACATTCTTTAATTCTAAAATCATAATTACATTGCTTGTATTTTCTGTAATTTATATTTACATTAATTAATATAAGTATTAAGTGTTATCAAAAAAAGTCTTAATATAAAAATAAAAAAATTGTAAAAATGGTAGACTCAGTAAGTTCTTTAAAACATAAAACTAAAATTTTATATATTTAGGTAATTTTAAGACAAAACATAAAACCAAAATTTTATATATTTAGGTAATTTTAAGGCCATAAAATATCATAATAAACATAAGTAAAACACATCATTTGAGTTGATTTATTAATAAAATATTAATTTATAAAATTATTGTATTATTAAAGTTGGTTTATAGTTACAAATAAAAATAACAAGAAAAACAATTTTCTAAAATAGAATATAAAAAAACTGCATTAAAGAGAATTATGCATACAAATAAATAATAAGAAAGACAATAAGTTAACATTGTATAGTGTATAATTAAAAAAAAAATTTTTTTTCCTTCAAAAATGTTTGAGTTATAGACTTAATATATCAAACATTTTACAAACAAACATTTTTCACACTTCAATGCAATCTACAATAAACATAGTCAATTAACGAGAAAAAATATTTCTTCTGCTATTGTTAGTGGTTTGATTTACATCATTCTGTTTTAACTAATTTTTATCTTGATTTGCAATATACTGTATTATAATAAGCATAATAAAACTGGAATTATAGAACTTTCTATATCAATACTATTTATATAAATAAATATTATATTATAATTATCTTATGGTGTCTCCACCTTATAATTCTATTTTATTAATATAACTAGATTTTTTATGCTATAGATGAAAGACATACTATAAGTTTGCTGCAGATTATAATACATGACTAATTTCAATTTCATTTTACTATAGTTATATTTTGATTATATACGTAATTTAAAAAATTTCAAAACATAAGTACTTTCTAATGTATATTATTGTAGCATACACACTACATTTAACTTCAAATATAAATATATGGAGAAAAAAAAGACATAAATCTGATTCTCATTGCATTAATAAAATAAATTTATTATGGCTAGATTAAATAAAAATTACTCGGGAAACCACTGATTTAACTATATATAAGTCAAGCATTATTAGTCGAGAGGTCATCGCAAACGCCTTGCAAGCAAGTAGTTGGTTGCAGACGGTTGTGGGTTCGCCTCCTGATTGATGCTATGACATATGGGAAAAAAAAAAATAGATAAATATATGGAAAATAAAGTATTTAATTAGTCCTAAATATTTGCTATTTTTGGTAAAATTTAATTTAGTAAAGATTTGGGCAAAGGTATAATACATACCAGGTAATTAACTATGTAAATAAACCAGTAAACTAATTAAATAATTTTAAAAATATGTATAAAGATAAATCAAATATTTATGTGCAAGACGAATGTTGGATTTAAAAAGTGTCTTTAAAAAATCAGTGATAAGAAAGAGTATAGAAACAGTTTATAATCCTGTCTTGTTAATGTTTGTTCTGATGTTGCCTTGCTTTGGCCTCTATTCCCGAATCAGAATCAAACCAACATGCCAATGTGAAGTGCAAGTAGCTGAAACACACAGATGAAGTATTAATATATTAGCTGGAAAATAGTATATTCTGCAAAGATGAAAAATATAGCTTATATATTTTTATGATGGTAGGCTAACCACTGTGCATCACATTCAGAACTTGTCACGATGCAGCTAATAATCCTTAAGAGAATGCCCTAAGCTAGAGTTAAAAGTCTGTCACTTTTTGATAGAAATTTGCCATTACTTGAGATATCTGTCTACTAAAGGGGTTCATCTGCTAAAATTAGATAAAAAAATGTGTACAAATAAGAAATCAGAAAATAAGATTGAATACCTAATTAGCAGTGACAAACTGTTTTTTAAAAAAATTCAATCTGAACTCCAACCCTAAGTGACTAAAAAACCAGTTGAAGAAACAACCCCCACAAATGTTTAAATCTGCGGTAATCAAATTATCACATACTTGAGTTTGAAGTAAGGATACAAAAGACATAAAAGTATGATCACCGAAAAATTTCCTTCTTAATTACTAGGCTTAAAATAAATAATTAAAAACATAAACTCTTGTAAACAACTAAAATAATGTTTTGTAGTATATTTTGTAATTAATATTTTTAACTTACATATTCCATGAGTGCACTTCAGTTCATATTTTTTTTTAGTAAATTTTGTAGTCAATCTATTTATATTCAATGAATGAATAGCAAATAATATGAACTAATATTTTTATTCTCATGTATTATTTTTTAATGTTCTTTATGATTGTCAATTTTTATTATTATTATTAACATGTTATGGGTGAAATTTTATAGTGTAAATATTCCAGACTAACTCAATTATAATATACTGCTAAACTTGATTTACTAAAATATTTAAGAATAGCCAGCAATCCTTTTTCGATGAAGTTCTCGCATTAGTTTAAATAACTGATACAGAGATAGTTGTTAGTTTTTTTGTTTTACTATTATTTGATTAAAAGTGGTAGTTTGTGTTTGCTGTATTAACTATAGTGATACTTTGTATGCCTGAGTGATTCAGCTAGGGAGTAATTTGAACTTGATCTAGAGTTGCTTCTCATTATAGGAATGGTGCTTCAAATCGGCAGTATAGCAGCAGAATAACTTTAAAAATATATATATAGTGATAAGGGATAGACAATCTCTCTCACTTTGAACATTCTTTTATAAGGATGGTGAGAAAATATGGCTGGATACCCCGTCTGATCACCATAAATAATGATATTTGGTCTAACTACATTTGATAACTGATCCTAACATTCATTTGAACCCAGTAAATAAGTTTATAGATATAAATTTACATAGATATAAAGAAGGACAACTAGTCCTTGTTGCATTTGACATTCAATGTGAAGCTTGATAAAGTAACAACTCTTCTTATCCTGGTAAACTATATATGTGTTTATATATATGTACCCATTTATTTGGTCTAAATAGGTTTTAAAAAGCCAATTTCTAAAAAAAATTTAAATTAAAGGAAATCTAAGTATTGTAAGTGCTATTATAATATTGATAAAGTTCTAAACTTTATTGATGAATTTAAGTTATAAAAATATTTAAAAGTTATTATATAATGTTAAATAATATATTATAAAAGTTAAATAATATAATTTTGTATGGTTGGGAGAACTAGCCATAGTTATAATGATTTAAAATTATTTAGTAAAAGCCTTATTAAACAAGCTGTTGAAAAATTAATTTTTTGTTTAATATTTAAATAAGTTATTAAATGTATTTTATAAAATTAGATTTAAATTTATATTATAATTATTTATTAAAAGTTTTAGTATTTTATGGTATAAACAAGTGTGTTCAATTTTTTTAAATAATGTCAAAATTTATTATTCCACATTTTATCATTACATTTTATTATTTTTATAATATACTTTTGTAAGTAAATATTTAGTTAATTCCATTTCAGACATTGAATATAAAAATTGCAATATTTTGTCTGGGATTAGGATCATGTGACTAACAATATTTTTTTTTTGTGTGCTTGCAAGATTTTTAAGAAAGTTTTTTAAAATTACTTTCAGAATTGTTTAAATAGGGAAAATTTGAATATCATAGGAATAAATATAGGAAACTATTCATATATTAATTATTTTAAAAAAAATTGAAGTTAATAAAGATAAACTAAAAATGGATACATTAGAATTGAGTGTTAGTTAAATTGATAAAGAATTGTTTAAAATATATTATTTTAAGGTATTTAATTTGTTTAAGTGTAATTATAACATTGATTTAGAATTAAATATTATAATATTATTAACAAATGATGGGTCATAATTTTATTTCTGAAATTTTAAAAGCACAAAAATTGACAAGTATGTAAATTTGTTTGTAAGCTGAGGGTTGAGTAATGAATCAGATGATGATTAGAGCAGGTATATAAACGAAAGCTCATACTTCATTATTATTCTTTCTTTCTTTCTAATTATTAATTATTAAAGTAGTACCCGGTATATTACTACAAGTCAATAATATATTACTTAAATAGTCAATTAGTTTAATGTTTTAAAATTTTATTATTTTTTTAAAAAAAAGTCTAAAGAATTATAAAATTAAGTTATACTAAGAATGTTTCCCTAAACCCAGTTAGTTTCCTACTAGTGTTTCTGTTCAAGACTTAATTTAAGTTCATTATAACTAATGGAATATAAACCTGTGATAATATACATGGGAAGGTTAACAGTGAAAACGCGAATAAATGAGAAAAGTATAATTTTTCCTGTACTATTTAAAAACTATTATAATTGTTTGTATAAAGTATTTTGAAATTTAAAGTGGAAATTATCTAGAAATATAACTCAGATATTTAACATGTTTGTGTGTAAAAAATTCAAGAACTATTAAAAGATATTATTTGAATAAGAAAAATACTTGGAAAAAACTAAAATTGAATTTTGTACAAATTATAAAAGTATTCAAGAGTAAGTTATAGTATAAAAATATCGTTCTTTTATTTATACTATTGACTGTATATTTTTTTTTAGAAAATTGCAGTAGTTTTAAGAGAAATGTTTACTTGAAAGTAATTATAACCTTTTGGAACATTAAGAAAATTAAAAAGACAAATGTCGTTATGAATATAAATTGGTTTATCAAGTTTTCAAAATATGTGAATATTTTGATATATAAAAAAAAGCTTGTTTTATTAATTATACGGTAAAAAGAAAAGAATGAATAATAAAAAATAAATATAATCATGATCAAGTAAATAACCTTTAAAATATTCAAATATGAATTCATCTATTACTACATATCTGCATTATAAAATAATAGTTGTTTTTTTTAAAAAAAAATGAAAAATGCCTATTTATGCTACCGTGCGAATTTATTTTAAACGGCCGACGATGATCCTCCTTTACACCGATGGAATTCATGTGA
Source organism: Epiperipatus broadwayi (assembly GCA_028023455.1). NCBI lineage: Eukaryota > Metazoa > Onychophora > Udeonychophora > Euonychophora > Peripatidae > Epiperipatus > Epiperipatus broadwayi. The sequence goes on from JAQFVV010006197.1 coordinate 7,223,600, forward strand.
ACTAAAACAATGGAACTTACCGAAAGAAATAATTTTTTTTAAAGTGATATGATATTAATAAATGTTATCTTGTGAAAGCAACAGATAAAAGATTGGTTTTTTTTTTAAAGACTTTTAAGAACAGGATGAACAATAATTTTCTAGATTTTCTGTGATTTAAAAGTTATTTTTTTTTACTTGCGCTATGAGGGAGGGGGAGAACTCTGTGCAAGAAAAAAATTTTAGACAATACTTGCCGCTTAGCAATCGTGGAGATTCCCATTTGAAACATTAAATTGTATTTAAAAACAATTAGTTGGACTTTATTGAAGGACAGTCACGAATTGGATTAAGTAAATTTAGTCTTAATTATTATTTGTAACTTTACTACTAGAATTTATTGTATAGGATAGTAACAGTTACATTTTAAATATTTTTATTATTCTAACAATATTAATCTTTTTAGGAAAAAATATTTTAACTTTTTTTTAAAAAAAGATTTTTGAAAACATTTTAAAGTATAATAGTTAGTCCATTGGATGAATAATAATTTTGATTAATATATTTTTTATGCTGAATTGGACAAGAAAATGTCAAAATAGTGATTTATAATCGGTAGTCATTAGGTAATTTAAAATTGTTTTAATTAATATGCGATATATATTTTAATTTTTTTTTTTAAGAGTTGCTTGGATTTTTTTAAAAAGGTATTTCTTTTATCATATGAATATGTGAACATAAGTATGTGTGCGATAACACATATAGATTTTTATTATTATGAGATATAAGCTGTGTAAAAAAGAAATGCATACATTTTTCTTTATTACATCACAAAGTTTGATATAAATGATTCTTTACTAAATAAACTATATATTACTTTAAATATTTGAATATTGACTTTTAATATTGTAAAATCAAGGTCATAAGTATTTTTGTTGCTAAGTTTTAAGTGCATAAAACCTTTTCTTATAGTAGTTCTGGATTGATGTTATATGTTAGCTTTGTTTGTTATTGGGAACATTGCTAGTTATTTTACGATGTGGATTGCTTACATCTATTTTGAAGTTTTAAACGACAGTGACAGGGAAGTAAAAATAATAAAACCCTGGATGTCTTAAATATAGGATATGTTAAGAAGATAGGTAAATAGCCTATATTTTATCTTAGTAATTTTATGCAAGTACAGTTAACATAGCCTTGTGTCTTGTATGTATTTACGGTGGACAGTGTTTTGATATTTTGTATTTTTAAATGTTCGATAATTGCTGAATAGATATCTTGAACATTGTTTCACAGTTTCCATGAGTTATTAAATATATTTTTATACTATTGACTATTTACTCTAGTCATTCCTTCATGTCCTATGCATTGTATCACTATCTTGACTTCAATAGTTATTACATCGTGTAGCATAGTATTTTCATAAAAGAATAATAATAAATAATTTTGGATTGATGTAGTATTGTTTTATTCAAAAAAAAGTAAGATAGGTTTTTCTTGTTTGGATTAAGATGAAATACAAATGATATTGAATGTAAATGCTGATAGTAAAATAATAAAGAATCATAGTTATTTTTCTTATTTTATCAAATTATTTTTGAGGATAAAAGAAATCACAACTATTCATGATATTTTCAATAATTTTGATAAATTTTTGATTTTCTATAAATCAATGCATATTTTAAAAGATGAAACATCAAAATGAACAATACAAAGTGTGATAAATGCTTGTATTTGATGAACATTTTTTTTATATTTTTTAAAAAAACATGAAACACATATAAGAATTTTCAAAGTTATGCCAAGCAAAATTATCTATTATAATATCCAACACTATTTTGTTAAATTCATATTTCATTTATTGAATGAATCTTAAAATATATATTTTAATGAATATTATTCCTAAGTATTATTTATTTCTTTACATTTACTAAAACCATATTGTTTACTCATTTAAACATCAAATGATTTCATTAGACTATAAGGTGTATGTCTAGATTGACTATTATTTTATAACTTGTATGATAAATAATGTATAGGAGTGAAGGCTTATTTATTATCCTATTTATATAATGGAAATATGTAATTCAATCTTTTTTTTTAGTTTAAGTCATTTTCTTTTTGTTAGATTTTTATTTGGTAAAACCTTGTAAATATTGTATATAGTTTTGTCTAATGCAAAGTGAAATAAATTTATTAAACTTGTTTTTTATAAATCTCTGTTATGTTGATTGATTTATACACACAAATACATGATTAACAGAGTCCAAAAACAAATATATATTTGCACAGTATAAATAAAATTATTCATTTTAATAAATAATTATTTAGAATGTATTTAAGTAATTTTTTTACAATAATATTATAGTCAGAATTGATCACATAATTTAACCCATAAAATTTAATATTTTAATTGCCACATATTTTCAGCTTATGTTATATTTTAAGATGCCACATGAGAAATAAAAGAATTATATTATTAATATTATCATTATTGTTAACTGTCATACTGTTAAATAGTAGATAGGATTAATAGTTATTTAATTAGGAGTTGGAATATTATTTATTATTATTGTTTAAGTGTAGTTAGGAATGATGCAAGATCCCTTATCATACTTGACTATAGGAGATTATAAAATAATTAGATTTGTTTTCAAGAACCTAAGATAATTATATTTATATTTTAGTAAAAGAGATTAGAATTTATTTTAGTAATATTATACTAAATTACTTATTATTTTTTAAAGTCTTAAGAATATTATGTTTTATATTATTATTTGAAGTAAAAGGGGCAATAATGTTCTTATGCCATTGAGACTGTATCCTGTGGGATGGGATATAAGCTACATGTAATCCTACTGTTTTACCTTAATTAAATTGTCTCATGATTTTATTAATATTTTTATTGATTTAATTTTCATGAATCGAACCATATATTATTTCTTAATTAGTTAAGAGCTAGTCGAATGGTAGATATTTATCACAAGATATCTTTATTATATTAAGATTACAAGTATTTTAGCCAGTGTATTATTATTTTATTTGAGCTAATTTTCCATTATGGATCTAAAGGATGGTGAGGGTACAATACAGACACTCATAAAATTTCATTATACTAAAAAATTTAAATATAAAAATGTGAGAAATAATTTGTACACATACAAAACATTTGAAAAAAAACTTTTCAATATTTGCTAATTAGGTTTAAACTATAAGAATGTGAATTAATTGTATTTCGGAAATTAAAATCTCTACAATTGCAATTAATTCATATAAATTCAAAAGTTAAACATGAATGATTTTTTTTGACAAAATGTAACTAGATCCATCATGTTAAGAAAGAGTTATTACAAGTCAAAGTATGAAACTGTGAAGTTCTAGCATATATACAATTGAACTTGAAAAATCATGGGTATGTGCTTTTGCAATACAACAACATTTTGGCAATAAAATACTACTGATGGATTTTTTTTTAAAAAAAAACAGTAATATGCAAGATAAACTTCATATTTGCCAATTAATAAATAAAAAAAAAAAAACATTAGATGAATCATTATTAAAATGTGCAAAACCCACTATGAACCAAGTTTGAAAAAAAAAACAATTTTATATGCATTGTTTCGATAATTGCACCAATTTTATTCTCTCTCCTTTTTTTATATTATGGGTGATTAGAAAAGATTTGAACTCAGATTTTCAAGCTCCCTATAACTACATACTCCATCTTATACATATGACCACATATACGTGGGGAAAAAAGATCTTCAATATATGTATTTCATTCTGGACCAGCACTCATCAGTTGGTTTAGATCATCATATCTAACACATATATATATATATAATCAGTGCTCATTTTATATTCAGATAGCAAATCTTCAAATTTTAATGGAAAAGCTTCAATCTTCTTCACCCTCCAACTCTTTAGCCATCCATATCATTGAAAATCTGATGATAGTGTTATATAAATATAGTTTTATTTAGTGGATAAAAAAAATAGAGTAAAATGTATATAAAATGAAACAAATAATGATATTTAAATAAATAATAGTCTAAAATTAATTCTGCCCAAATAATTTGCTCAGAGAAGGGTGATGCCAAAAGAAAGGTCAACGAAGCTTTTTACATAGCAAATGATCTCAGTGCCATTAATGGAAGAGAGGCATGCTTCGCTCTCTCCAAACAATAGACTAACTAATTAAAAATTCAATCTCATTTGCATATGCGTACAATAAATTACAACAGTCTTCATTCGTAAAGCTACGAGTATGAGATTAGAATACTAAATCTCGAAAGTGCTAAGCAGGCATATTAAATATTATAGTATAATTACAGCTTCACTAACGCATGCGAAAAAATCACATATGTATAATTACAATTTTTATTGGTGAAGAAAAAAACAATTTATTATAGATAAAGATTTAAACTTTATTTAAAAGATAGCTGATATCCCAAAAAGGAAAGGAATGCAGCTGATACAAATTGTAATATTGAAAGCTGATAATGAATTAAAGTAACTATTGTGTTTAATAAAATTAAACAAATAAAAGGATATGCTTTGTAATCGACTAAAAGTAATTGATCAAATTAAATCCAAATTCCAAACCCAAAAAATTACATGTAAAAATGATACTCCAGAAAAAAAGAGACATGAACGTGACTGTGAATGAGGGGAATATAAAAAAATAGACAAAAAACTTGCTGTTTTTTTTCCCCCTTGCACGGTCTTGCTGTTGCCGCTGTGCTTTGGACATCTCAGTGTAGAGTGTACTCTGGATTGCTGCTGGACGAACTTCCATTACCAGTACTTCGCAGCAAGGGCCATCGACGGTGGACTGTGATCCTAGAATCTCGGCACCTGGAAATAATCCAGCCGATTAGAACTGAAACAGATTGTATCGATCTTATATATTTTAAAAACACCCCAAGGAGGCTCTTCTAGGGTATGAACTCAAGATCAGAGAAAGGTATAGTGAACTTACTTAGTATATAACTGTAGACTTTTGGATAATGGAAGTTTAAGACATACTAAAAATTAGTATATTTTTCAATTTACTTTCAGTAGGTAAAATTAAATTTACCAAATAATGGAGACTCAAAACAATTAAAAAGGTTAAACATTAACTCAAAATAACTATATTCTTTGAGCGAAACAATTTTAATTGTAAACAAAGTTCAGATTAATATATCACCAAAATCAAATCTTTGATAATTATAATGCAATTACATTAATTCCATGACTTTATTGCAGTTACAGATCAAAAGTTAAAGATTCTTGGATTAATTCTGGCAGAGTAAAGTAAAAAAAATAAATAATAACTATCATTTGCATTTTTGATTATTACATGACTAATCATGGTTATTTATGTTTGTAGTAATGTTACTGAATTTTTTTTAAAAATAATCAATACAATTAGCTGTGATAGCACTTCAAATAGCTTAAGACTTATTTCAATTTATATAGACGTAGCATTCAAATGAAATAGATTTTTAAGCTTTATCAGTAGATGATAAAAATAAAAAATATATATAAAGCTCTTCTCTTACCAAATTTTAAATCTGTTTTCATTGTTTATCTATGAGTCGCATTTAAATACATAAAGATTTTCTATTTCCATCCAACACTTCTTGTTTCTTTGATATGTTAAAATAAAAAAATTTTAAAAATAGTTTATTATTATTTTAATAGATGATTTTTTTTTTCTCTCAAAAAAAATAATGATCTTCAAGATTGACAAGCTTCCACAAAATTTCTGAGAATTTGAAAAGATGAATAAATGAATAACGTTATGGGATAATTCCATCAAATGTCAAGACAATTTAAAATTATTTTTTTATTAAAAAAATAATAAATAAATCACAAATATGCAATAAAGATTTTATGCAGGACTTACTGAATTTTCCATAATGTTTATCACTCTTATTTAAACAGCACTGACCATTAATAAATGTTTCATAAACTTTTTATATGGTAGATAAGAGAATAACAATAGCTTTTTAAGATATAAATAAATGATTAGTTATTAAAAACATTATAATAAAAATTAATAAACAACTTCTTTCTTTTTGAATGGTGTATGAGAAATACTGAAAGTCATTAGAAACTAATGCCTTTGTGTTCCCCTTGCAAACTTTATGCTCAAATTTAGAAGAGACAACAAAACTAGTTAACGAACCAAAATCCATTATATTAAAAATAAAAATTGAACAACTACATATAATTAAAATTATTATTATTACTGTCATTTGACATCTTTCCAATAATGGCCATACATTTTTAACATTTTATGCTATTTTATAACATGATTCTTTGGAAACATAAATAGAAAAAATGAGATATCATGATTAGCTGCATATTTGTACAATGCAATTTGATTTTCAAAAAAGAGGACAAGTGAAACTGTAGACAAAGGATTGGTCAAATTTAAATAATATAAATAAAATGCTTTACTTTTAAAAAATATAAAACAAAATAAATATTATAAATTTAAGTAAATCAAATAAAAGATAGTAAATGAATTGCTAATTATAATACATAATTTCCTTGTTCTAAAATAGTAGATTGCAATTTACTGATGCATCTAATGTATATGCACTTACTTTTAAAGCATACTTTATTGCAAATAAAAGGTTACTTTTAAAGCATACTTTATTGCAAATAAAAGGTTAAATAATTTTACATAATACATTTTGTATGAACTAATATATAATATAAAGATATTTTTTAAGGTCAAATAAGTTTTGGTAGCTTGACCAAGCTGCATATAACTGAAAAAGTGTCAGGCAGAATGAGTTTTGGGTCTCTGTTCTTTATTTTAGCTACTTTGTTATAGAAAAGTGATTTTGCTTCCAAGATATCTGATTAAAACAAAAATGACATCTCGGAAACCACAGAATAAAAAGTATAAATGTAGTTATTCATATAGTAGAGAAAAGCCCTTTATTTATATTGCTTATTAGGTAAGTAAGAGAAGGATTTGTGATCTAGCAATGGAGATTATTATTTTTCGCTATATTTGTAATGCTGAACAATTATTAAGGAAGTGCTTCATAGTTTCAACTTTCTTGTGACATGGAGAACAAATACCAAAATATAAATCTATTCTGTTTATTAGTAAATTAAATCTAGATAGTTAATTAATTCTTTTATATATGTATCCCAATATTTTGTTACAAATAATTTTTGAACTGCTGTTGTGTATAGCTATGGACATGATTAATCTACATAAAGTTTAGTGCCTTAATATACAAGTTAATAAACCTGGTTATCTCCTTTATTGCTCTCTAGATGCAGTATAATGAGAACCCATTATGTTTAGCATGTTTTTGCATTGATTTGCTATTAATTGTTATGATTTTCTTGTTCCAGATCAATTTATTGCATAATGAATTTATTTTTTCCATAAAGGATGTAGTGTATTTGATAGTAGACATATAATAGATTTTTGAGATCAGAATATTGGTGAGATACTTTTGCATATATAAATAAATATGCTTTAAATAATGAATTGTGTTTTCTAGAGGTGAGAAGTTTACTTTAAATTTCAGATCATATAGCATTACTACAAAGGTAAATGGGGAAACTTAAAAATTTATATGGCGAGACAATAAAGGATTTTACTTTATTACCTGAAAGTATGTTCAAAGAAGAGAATTTTTCTTTCTTGAATATGAGATATTAGTTCTTTATATAATTGTTTAGAATGGCAGTTTGTTGACAGGTATACTTTTTTTGATAGTAATAAGATGACTAAGTCATCCATATATGCTATGTAATTATTGTTTGATTTACAAAAGTACTATAAATTCCTGGTAGTTTATTTTGAATGCTTGAAAATAATAGATTAAATTAAGTCAGAAAAAAAAGTGAGCTTAAAAAAAATCACGTGATATAGTCAGAAAAAAAAGTGAGCTTAAAAAAAATCACGTGATATAGAGCATGGGGAAAATTCGGAGGTTTGCACTTTTAATGTGATGAGAATTTGTCTGTTTGTTGATTAAGTTTGCTAATAGGAGTTATAAAAAGTTGTCAATGGGAACTGAATCGAAGACTGCAGTTATGTGAAGTTCCACTGCAAAAGGTCATGATTTTCTAGACTGCGATGTTATCTATAGTCATTTTAAAAAGCATAATTGCAGCAGAGGCAGAACCTTTTGGTACTCATCTTATAGCTAAAGGCACCGCTCTATGGCGCGGTTTTTGTGCCAAAACACATAAAAATGCTGTTTCCGCGGCCGACACGTTCGAACCCGCATTTTCTATAATACAACTTTTTTGTTGTGCTACAGAATGCAGGCCGCTATGTCGCATCGCAGTACAACATGTACGTGCATAGCTGCAAATACATTTTCCGAATTCGCACAATTTATAAAATAATTACAGCTTGATGAGAGAGTTTGTATTTGAATTGTATTGAAATGTTGTTTTCATTGGATTTTTTTTTGTATTTTAAACTATTGAAATGTTCAGATTTTTTAAAACAATAATTATAAGACTTTTTACAACATACTGTATTGAACTTTTATTTGGAAAAATGTTAAATATCTATGTTTTTATTGAGTTGCAATTAGGTAACGTGACAAAGAAGATTCTACTGTCTGTATATTTTTGAAGTAAAAAAGAGCGGTAGGAAAAAAATATCCAGTAAGAAAAGTCCAAATATACAGTTTTTTTTGTAAATTTAATAAAAAGCAAATATTATAAACATGTTTAATAAGTAAAGAAGACATTTGTATGTGTTTGTTGTTATTTAAAAAAGTTTGAGTTTCTTTCTTCTGTCCAAGTACGGTTACGATTTTGAATTTTTTTTATTTTAGCATTACAAACAAACAGAACACTAACCCTAAATCTAACCGTAAAACTTTTACTTTTATTACGATTATTATTTTTTAGTTAAACAACAACAAAAAAAGTCGTAACACAAGTAAAAAAATATCCGATAGAAAATTGATTAAAAAAAAAAAGCCGTAACACAAGTAAAATAGCAGATAGAAAATTGATAAAAAAAAGCCGTAACACAATTTAAAAAGTATACGATATAAAAAACACGAATCAAATTGTAATTTGTTGACTTTATTTTACATTTATTATTATTATTTAAATTGTATACGTTAATAAAAAATAATATTTAAAAAAGACGATTTTGTTTTGTTTTTATTTTCACATTACAAAAAAGCACAGAAAAATTATTAAAATCAACAGCCTGTGAATGTTCATATTTTATAGTTTTGGCGTGAAAACGGCGCCATCCAACGGCATCTTTATCTATAATACAAGCACCAACCTTTTTTAACAAATTGAAAATGTGATAGATGGAAAAGGATGAGAAATTCAAGATTAAGCAGTGATGGGATAAATTCATCTTAAAAAAAGGCACTATTGAGACAGAATACAGGTCTATAATGTAGATTTAATCTGAAAGATAGTTTACAATATTTTGGATAATAGGTATTCAAAATGACAAGATGTGCAATTATAAATTTTGGAATTGCATGGTCTTGGTTATATACTGTTAGGAAAATATTCTATTTTAAGTATGGTGTACTGTTTATAATGTTATGTCTTTCTTTACAGTTACCAAAATGCAAAGGAGTAAATTTAGGCTTATTTGACATTTGTAAGTTTACTTTTAAAGTGAAAAACTTGGGGGAGTTTTTTTTTTTTTTATCTGTGATAAGTTTATTGGTTTTTATTATTGAAAGTGTTATTTTACTATTCCTATAATCAAACACTCAGTTGATATAGCTTTCAGACCAGTTATGGGACAGATTTAAAAATATTAAGGATACTGCTGGAATTTTGTTTTTTATATTCCTGTTTTATGAACATTATTGTTGGAATAGAGGGTCACATGAAGTGCTATATTTATTAAATCCAAGTCTTTAATTAATACAGCAGATTTATTTTTATGAGTGTAGAATTTAATTATATATATGTTAATATTTATAAAAGTAAACCATGATTCAACTCAGTGTTATGTCGGTATATCTATTTTTTAAAAAATATATATTTCAGAAATAATAGCATCTGGGATGAGGGCTTTGAGAAGCAGTCTCATTGTGTTATTGGTTGAAGCATTGGTTGATTGTGAAAATCTACTTTTAGTTTAACATTTGGTGCTAGATGACCAGAGGCTACTGGAATAAGAGATAGATAGATATTATAATGATGGTCTGGAGAAAAGAAAAATCTATTAGTATAGCATATTTTTGGTGCAAAATGAAAATGAGTTATTTGGGGAAAAAACCTTTTTGCACTCTTGAGTTCCTAATGATTAGGTGTAAGTATTTAGAGATAAACTTTGAGTAGGTTATATTAAAAATCTAATAATAAAAAAAATAAACAAGTTAGAACTTAGATTAATTTGACTGATTAACTTATATATTAGTGTCACCTTATTGTAAAGATATAGAATGATCATTTTAGTTAAATGTAGTATAGAAAAAGGTGATGATATATTTTATTAGAGAATAGTAATTTAAATGATTGAAAAGATCAATTATTATGTACTATTATTCAAACTCCTGCTGCAAAGGTATTAGATTGAGATAGTTGCCTAAAACCTACTTTACTGAGATATTTATATGGATTTATTTTTGATTTTACTGAAATATTTCATTTCTGTAAAAAAAAATGTAATGCATTGAATTGTTATCTAGTTTTTAATAGCAGTCTTTGAAATGAATTTATATCTCTCACATTAAGCTAAGTAATGCTTATATTCATAATGGATTTATACAGTTATTTTTAATGTTAATATAAGAGGTTATTGATTAATGGGTTGTTCGTTTATGTTGTGTGTGTATATAAACACTGTAACTGAAATGCATATATTATCTGTTAAATTATATGTAACCTATCTGCAATGAATGATCTTGGTTTCCAGATATTAAGTGAAATAGTTCTAATTTCACCATTAATGTATTGAAAGTCCAGATTTATATTAGTAATCTCGTGAAGTTTTAACATTTCATTTCAATATTCTTTGGATTTTTAGTTTTAATGAATCATTATATTGATAGTCAGAAATTTGTAAAAGGTTTTTTTTTCTATTTTTTAAATTATCTATTGCAGAGAAGTTATCCATTTTTATCCTTTCTTTTGAGCACCTATTCTCCATTAAAAAGCAGTTTTGACAGCAAATAAATAAGCTACAATTACTTCACTATTATTTTCTATTTAGATATAATGCCCGGGTATTTAATTTACACTGTTACCTTATCATACTTTATAATAATATTCTTATGGATGGGACATCACGGTAAACAAATATCAAATAAGATTTCTATTTTTAAGAATTCTCATTCATTCTATGAATAAAAATTAATACTAAATATATGTGTATTATATAGAGCAACATTTAAAAAAAGATGAGAGTAATAATTTCAATAACTAATACATTTCATTTCTTAAGTTATAATAGTACATCATTATTACTATAAAAGATAACATGAAAATAAGTTTTATACTTAACTACTATATTATTTTATTTTATTTTAGTACAATTTTAATTATAAAATGTGATAAAGAAAAAAAAAGGCAGACTTAAAAAAAAATTATTGTAAAAAAATTATAGAAGAAAGTTAGTTTGGTTGGATACAAAATTTCTAATCCAAAAAATATTTTATCAAAAATTTTTGAGAAAATTTTCAAAACTTACCTTTCAATCAAAAGACATGCAGAAAACAATAAACAAAAAGATGATTAAAAATGTATGTTTTATGGTAAAATATAATTGCCAATAAGTGAGGGAGACACAAATATCTAAATATAGCCTAAAAAATAAGAAGCTTATCATATAGTTACATTTATTAATTACAAAAATTCTAATAAAAAGTTAAGATTTAATAACAATTCAAGGGTTGCTAATTATCATTGAAATGACATCTTTTTCGATCTATAAATTAATTATATAGCTATTTATATACTGTTTTTTACTACAAATATTTCCCAATGTCCACTCTATAAAAAAACTCTTGGTTTTCTTACCAGAATTATTTTAAATCCAATCAAAAAAAAGATGAATCGCAGTTTTAAAATAAACTGGCAAATTATAATTTTTTTAAGACTAAGAAAATTATTTTTATTATAGAATAAACTTATTCAAAATATGTATTGATACAAATCAAGATATAAGAAAAAAAAAAACATACGTAAAAATAAAAGGAAACAAAAAAAAATTCTTGAAGAGATATTATAGACATAAAACAAGTTGTGGTATCAATATCTAGCCATCACATAAGTACAATGTTGAGTATAATAAATCAGATTACCATAAACTGAAAATAAAAAAAAAAAATAAAAACTGAAAATCAAGTTTTTGACTTTCAAACAGAAATTGATATTATAATTTCTTTTTCAAATGATTTCAATTGCAATGATCATGAAACATGGCTAAAAATTTTAAATAAAAAAACAAAACAGATATTAATGGGCTAAAATACCCCTCTCCCCCAATATTTAAATAGATAAAACTAAGGCCAATAAATTTTAAAGACAGATCTCTTCCTATTTCATTCAAAATCAGCTAATCACTAAGAAAAGTTAATTTGAAGCTGGCTTCATTAAAATTCTAGCAAAGTTAGTTTATATTGCACCATATAATCTTTATTTTATTATGATAAAATACAAAATGAGAGAGGCATTTTTTGAACATACATTTACATGAAAAATCATAATCACACAGAGAATGTTATTTTTATTTGGTGATAAAATAAATACATGAATTTTTTGAATACAAATTAATCAACAGATGAATGAATTCAGAGATACTGTTTGATATGATTATATTTTTAGAAAATATATTTTGTAATGAAATTCAAAAAGTTAGTTATTGACATAACAGTAATTTTTTAGGTTTACGGAAATTAATTTCTAATTACAATCTACACATAAAAAAAAAAAAGATTCCAGATTCATTACGCATCTTGAAATAAACAAAATAAAGTTATTTCCATTTCCAGTCAATACATCTTAAATATTATATTAAAACGAATAAAAGGTTTACTTACTTGTGCTGTTGCTCAAATATACTGACTAAAACATTTTAATTCTACATTCTATGTTTAAATATTTGGTAACTCAAAAATAAATTATATATAAAAAAAGACTTTTTGAATTTTTTGATAAAGGCAAAAAAATAGCAACAAAATTTTTAGCACAATTAAATGAAATATGATATAAAAAACTGTAGAGATTATGAATAGGACAATGGAGATAATATGTCTAAAAAAATAAAGGTATTCAGACTTTTAAAAAAAATCCAGAACTATTATTTATAAATAAAATACTTACTTAATTGAGTGGGTGTAAATTTAACTAAATGTTATTGTAATTTTATTTCCTTTATTGGAAATGTAGAATGCCTGTATATATTTTTCATATCTAATTCAAGTAGAGAAAAATTTTATCACAAAAAATGACACATTTCTCTTCATGAATAATCGCATAGAGTAGTAGAATAAGGACAGCAACACAAGTTGTACAAAAGCATCTACTTATTTGGAAAGCATTAAATTTCAAGTAATGATATTAAAAATTAATTAATTAATGATTATTATGAACAGATGAATTAACACATTTTATTTATTGAATTAAAATATTTTATTTATTCAAACAGTAATTTTTGCTTCGTTATGAATTTAAATATTGCCTATTATTGAGAAGAAAAAAAGGTACTATAATTTACCAGTATTTCAATATAATTTAGCAAAATTTCAACTAGATATCATAAAATCAGTTTTGATCACATGCTTAAGAAAAAAAACAAATTTAATAAAAAAAGACACATTTTTAAAAAATTACACTGTTTGTTCTAAGATATTATTACCTCTAAAAAATATATGCAAGATTTAGTTATTTTGAATTTTATAAATTTGGATGAAAAGAAATTTCAATGTCATATAAGGTATTAATAAATAAATATCCCTCATAAACTTACCATCTTTCAAAGATAAAATTCTTTACATGAAAGAGATTAGTAATCAAATAGATTTATTGCTCGGTACTAGTTGGTTAGGTATACTGTGGCTGCTAAGCGATGCTGCAATACCATCAAGAACCACCAAGAAGCCTGCAAGTGATAAATTTCTATCCAAAAATCACTGAAAATGATGTAAAATTAAAACGCAAAACAAAAATGCCTAAGACAAAGAAATCCTTCTAAAATACAAATCAAAAAGAAATTGAAAAAAACTCTATAAAATTCAAATTACAAAAACAGAAATCGGTGAAATACATCAAATGCAACTCCCCGCCATGAAGAATTTGATCAAAAATAAGTAAAATGGAAATTACAAAAACCAAAAAAAAAAAAAAATCATGAATGCTATGTTCAAAAGCCTATAAAATTAAACAAAAATTATAATACTAAATCGCAAAAAAAAAATAACGAAGCTTCATTAATGGTGGACAGAAGAAATGCAGTACATTTTAAAAAAATTCCTCTGACTTTGAACACTATTATGTGGAGTATAGTAATTCCTAAATCTTAATAACAGATTAATACTTATTAAGTAAATAAATATAGATAACGAGTTAATAAAACTAGCTATAAAATACAAATTACAAAAACAGAAATTGGTCTAATATATAAAACACCCTTCCCTCCGCATGATTATAGCTAGCTTCATTTAAATATTACAAGTTTTTAAAATAGATTTATAGAGATCTACAGTGAAGAAATATTACCAATTTTCTTCCAGACTGAGTTGTCCGGCATTTGTAGAAGGCACTTGATGTTTGCAGCATAAAAATCCATTAAAAAAAACGTTCAAATTTTAAGCAAAATTATTTAGAGGAGCTTTTTTCAAACAGATTGCTGCACACTTAAATAACAACAGCAGATTAAAGAAGGCAGTTCAACAATGGTTATTTGGTGATTTAAAAAATACAACAACGATGGCAGAATTTACCAGCAGGCTTTACCAAACAATTATTTAAAGAAGGTAGTTCTGCAAAATATAACATCCCAATGCAATTTAGAGGGCAGAACACTTTTACTTTGGAAGAACTCCACTGCTTCATGTTCAGTATTTGGAAGATCCCACATTTTCATCATTTTGAATAAGAAAAGATGGTAAGACACTATATCTACTTAAATTTTAGCGCGGGATTTTGAAATGTTGCACGAAAGTCTGCGCATGTTTAATATTGTATAAATCGGCATAAAAAAAAAATCCATGTTAACACCATCAAAAAATAAAAATAATTAATACGTCATAATAAAATTAAGCAGGTATTTCAAAAGACATTTTGATTAAATTTGTCAGCCCAAGCAATTATATTTTTCATGTGAAAGGGGTACTACGCAAGCGATTGCGAGAGGTCTATTATGTCACATTTTATTTTGAAAATACAAACTGTGACGTATATGTTACAGTGCGATTATATATATCTTTTTAAATCTTTAATTTCTGTGTATCAATTTAATTCATTATTTTCCTAAGAATCTCATATAACATACATATATAACGAAATGTTTACACAACAATTTACTAATTTCTAACTTTTAAAACTGCGTAGATGTTTACTTTCTATTGTTAAATTTCTTAGCTTAGCTTTTTTGGTAATCTTAGTAAAACAAAGGCGATACCCAAGTGAATAGAAAATGGCGCTGTGTGATCGTATTTACTTACACTTTAAACAAAATTTATTATTTTTAAAATTAACATTTAACCTACACACAATTTTAAAAGTTAGATAAATAGTTGCGTAAACATTTCATTATATGTGTATGTTATATGAGATTCTTAGAAAAATAATGAATTAAATTGATACACAGAAATTTAAAAAGATATAATCTCACTGTAACATATTACATGTCACAGTTTGTACTTGCAAAATGAAATGTGACGTAAGAGACCTCTCACAATCGCTTGCGTAATAGCCCTTTCACATGAAAAATATAATTGCTTGGGCTGACAAATTTAATTAAAATGTAACTGAACTAGTCTTTTGAAATACTTGCTTAGTTTTATGATGTATTAATTATTTTTGAGTGCTAAAAACACAAGTTGTTGGTATTATTTTTATTTTTTGACGGTATTAATATGGATTTTTTTTTTTTTTATGCAGATGAATACAATATTAAATATGCATGCACAAACTTTCAGGCAACATTTCAAAAATGCACCCTGAAATTTAAGTAGATATAGTATCTTACCATCTTTTTTTACTCAAAATGATGAAAATTTGGGATCTCCCAAAAACAGAACATGAGACAGTGGAGTTCTTCCAAAAGTGTTCTGTCCTCTTAAATTGCATTGGAATGTTATATTTTGTGGAACTACCATCTTTAAAAAATTGTTTGCTAAAGCTTGCTGTTAAATTGTGCCATCGTTGTATTTTTTAAACCACCAAATAACCACTATTAAACTACCTTCTTTAATCTGCTGTTGTTAGTTAAGTGTGATGCAAACTGTTTGAAAAAAGCTTCCCTAAATAATTTTGCTCAAAATTTGAACATTCTTTTTTAATGGATTTTTATGCTGCAAACATCAAGTGCCTACTACAAATGCCAGACAACTCAGCCTGGGAAAAAATTCATAACATTTCTTCACTGCAAATCTCTATAAATCTATTTTAAAAACTTATGATATTTAAATAAGCTAGCCAACCAATTTCTGTTTTGTAATATCTATGAGCTTGTTATTATTTATATTTAATTACTCAATAAGTATTAATCCGTTAAGATTTGTGAATTATTATACTCCACGTAATAGTGTTCGAAGTTAGAGGAATTGTTTTTTTGAAAATGTACTGCATTCACGCCATTAGTGAAGCTTCGTTAATTTTTTTGAGATTTAGTTTTTTTAGTTTTTGTTTAATTTTATAGGCTTTTATTATAGTTTTTTTTCCTTTTATTTCATAGGCTTTTGAAAATAGCATTCAAGATTTTTTTTGTTTTTGTAATTTGCATTTCACTTATTTTTGATAGAATTCTTCATGCAGGGGTGGAGCATGTTGCGTTTGATGTATTTTACCGATTTCTGTTTTTGTAATTTGTATTTTATAGCATTTTCTTAATTTCTTTTTGATTTGTAATTTAGAAGAATTTATTTGATTTACTTTGCTTTAAGCATTTTAATGTTTTGATTTCTTGCCTTAAGCGTTTTAATTTTACATAGATTTCAGCGATTTTTGGATAAAAATTTGTGTGTGGGGGTGAGGATTTGTTCGATTTGTTTGCCTTAAGCGTTTTAATTTTATATCAATTTCAACTATTTTTGCATTTTAATTTTACATCCATTTCAGCGATTTTTGGGAAAAAATGTATCACTGGCAGGCTTATTGGTGGTTCTTTATAGTACTGCATCGCCTAGCGGGCACAGCACACCTAATCAACTAGTACCTATTGCTCAAGAGTTCGTAAAAAGTTCAAACACTGAAAATGCCAAAACTGAAATCAATTCGTGGACAATACATTCCAGAGTCTAATATTCTGCCACTACATTAAAATACATAAGGCATGTCACAGACTTATATTATTCAGAGACAATGAACAGTGACTTTTGGCAGTTTATATTTTCTGAACTGTAAGTTGCAATTTCAATTTTTTGCCTTTTTTTTTAACAATATAGGAGGCAATAGTTTTTAAAAAAACTTTGACTGTGCAGAAAAGGTAACCAATAAAAAAATAAAACAAGTTAAATCAGCTCCTGTGATACCATATTGCAATATCAAATTTTGAACAAAAATCAATATTATCATCAAGCATTTTATATTATACAATTACTTCAGATTTTTTAAAATAAAATATTAAGATGTCCAGTTTATAAGCTACAAATGTCACCTTACTACACATCACAAAAAGTAAATTTTAAACCACTTCTTAAAAAATTTTATGCAAAAAAATTGTCTTTGAAAATAAAATGTAAATTTACTTTTTTTTAAAATAATTTTATGTACAACTGTAAATTGACAGGTCTACAAATATTTTACATGAAAATATACAATTCATTTAAATTTTATTTTAATTCATTTATATTTTATAAAGCAAATCAAAAATTTTAAAATAACATAGCACAAGCAACATGCATGTAATAATGGAACGCATTACCTTTGTTGGACTTAGCTGAAGACTTCTTATTTTGGTTTCTATTATTTCTTCTACCTAAAAAAAAAAAAGATTTTTATTCATAAATTTGTAATCCGTAAAAAAAAAAAAGAAACTTTCTGAAACCAATAATAAAAGTAAAGATCAATTAAAAACAAATAACAAAAAGATATTTTTTTTTTTAAAAAAAAAAGGCAGCAGATATGGTAACATTTTTTTGTTCATTTAATCTTTCGATGGTGTTAAAAAGTATCTCAAAAAAAAAAAAAAATGATTTCAGTACCTATGCCATAAAGAATAAATATTTAACTTATATATTTGAAAAAAAAATTGCTAATAACCACTTGGTGGAACAACAGTGCTTGAAGCTGATAAAGTGTTAATTAATATTTCAAGATTGACAATGAAAAGGATAATGCTTATATTTCTTAAAAATAGAATGAAACTTTATAGAATTAATTTACTGGAAAAAAAATTGACATTATAACAAAACCACCATACAAAAATCACTATGAAAAGTCATGGTTGAAAAAATTATTTGTATGTCTATCAATCAGTGAAATTTTATCTGGTGATCATCAAAAGAAGGAACTTATAAATAAAGACCTTTTTCCAATTATAAAAAAATAATAATGAAAATATGATGTATGATCTGGGCAGTTTCAACAAGTGGAATAATTGATGGAGTAAAATATTTACACATTGGATGCAATTACTGAAAATGTTATTGGCTGCGGTGGTAATGATGTAGTTAATATAATACCCCCCGTTGAATACTATTTTAAAAAACATGAGGATAATGTTATATATATGTTACAATTTCTTATAATAAGCTGATTTAAATAATAATTCTTTATAAATTACGGAATATGAGCACGCTCGATATCTTTCAAAAATTGCCAACTCTTTTTCATGAAGAATGGCAAAATATTGCTTTTAGCTAAACTTTTTTCCATTACGACCCAGTTCAATACCTATAAAAAAAGTGATTCACTCTACAATATAAAAATAAATTTGATAAAAATATAATGCAACAAATTCAAATTTATTTTATTAACTCACAAAGCTAAAGCTAAAATTTAATTTTCAAAACTCAAATTGAGATTGATTTCATTTAGCAGCTCAAATAATTTTATGTTAAAATAAATATCAGGACTAAAATATTTCTTTCCTCTGAATAAAATTTTGACATCATTTTGTAATTCAGGTATTTTTTTGCTATTTCATAATCATTCAGATAATTCCAATAGCAATGTCTCCATTACTTTAAATCAGAAAATCTGTTAAAATTACAGCAGACATTAAATGTTCTACAGTGGCAAACACAGCAATGTTATCTCTTATTAGCTAATATATATTGAATATATTGTTTTGTAGAAATATTTTGATTATATAAAAAGATTGACGCCAAATATTTTGTTCACTAAAACAACAAATTGTATTACTTTCTTGAAAGTTAGGTTGTGATGTGATCCTTCATGTCAGCTGCGGGATGTTATTTGTAGCTAAATTTCTAGAAATATGCCGTTTCCGCGGCCGCACACAAACCTTTAAGCATTCTTTCTACAATTAATCCTAGAAAGATTGTTAACTCGGAGTCAAGTCTTCTTTCTAAACTAAAATGGAGAAAGAGTGTTAACTCGGAGTTAAGCCTTCTTTCTACGATAAAACCTAGAAAGTGTTAACTCGGCTTAGCGGCTAACGGTGTGGCTTTTTCTGATGCTAAAAGCAGAGGAAAATGCCGTAGTTGTTTGTGTGACGCACTACATCGTAATGCTGTTTTATATATTTTATGTAACAATATCGTACGAGGGTGTGTTAAGTTGATCGTGTCAAAATTATTTAAACTTTCATTGGGGACTTTTTTTTTTTAATATGAATTGATGTACTGTTACCTTTTAACAGTGTCGTGATTGTTCCTCATAAAGCTGTAAGCCTCCTAAATTCTCTATTAGGGTGGGGTAGCTGAATTATTGGGATGATCACGCTTTGAATCACGTTTTAGCAAGAAATTTTCCAAGAACAAAAATATGGCTAATTCCAACACAGAAAACTTGAAAAGTTGGGAATTGCCAGACACGGAAGCCGGCGCTGGAACATTTCTACAGCTGAAAAACATCCTGCTGAAAGAAAAGATATGATTGTGAGGCAAATATACGCAGACTTGAGGTCCGAAAACATCTTTTGACTTTCATTTGCAAGTCTCGTTGTTGCCGACGGAAATGTTCACTTCGTAAAGGGCAGCTTGTTTGAGGGTTTCCAAATGGCCTTTCGTCAAATGTCAAATAAAAGTAACTTAAATTTTTATTTAAACTTAACACACCTTCTCCAAATAATTGCTGTCGGAAATCAAACGTAAAATAAAAAAAGTAACTAAAATTTTTATTTAAACATGCACAAAAAACTCCCGGTTCTCCCAATAATTAATTGTTGTCGGCAATCAAATGTAAAATAAAAGTAACGTAAATTATTCTTTAGTCATATCGAAAAAAAAAAAACCTCCCACTAATTGTTGTCAATCAAATATAAACCAATAAAAGACCGTAAATTATTATTTAAACATAACCCAAATTACTATTTGAACATACACCAAAAAAAAACCTTTCTTGTCAATAAAAATTAAAGAAACAACTATTATTGCCCCATTGCCAAAAATATTATTTGGGAAACCAAAATAATTTATAAACGAAAAAAAAAAAAGGAAAGTTAAATCGGTTGTCAATCAAAAGTAACCAGTAAAAGTAACTTAAATTTTTATTTAAACATACACACGCAAAAAAAAAAAAAACCCTTCTGCCAATAATTGTTGTTGGCAATCAAATTTATAATAAAAGTAACGTAAATTATTATTTAATTGTACACAAAAACACTCCTCCCCACTAATTGTTGTCTGCAACCATCAAATGTAAAGCAATAAAAGTAAGGTAAATTATTTTTTAAACGTAACCCAAATTACTATTTGAACATACACCAAAAAAGACCCTCTTGTCAATAAAAATTAAAGAAACAACTATTATTGTCCCATTGTCAAAAATATTATTTGGGAAATCAAAATAATTTATAAACGAAAGAAAGTCTAATCGGTTGTCAATCAAATGTAACCAATAAAAGTAACTTAAAATTTTTATTTAAACATACACAAAAAACCCCTTTCTCCCAATAATTGTTGTCGGCAATCAAATGTAAAATAAAAGTAACATAAATTATTATTTAATCATAACCCCAAAACACACCTCCCACTAATTCTTGTCAATCAAATGTACACCACTAAAAGTAACGTAAACTATTTTTAAACATACACTCCTTCTCCCAATAATTGTCATCGACAATCATACACAAAAAACACACCCCTCCCAATAATTATTGTCAATCAAATGTAAACCAATAAAAGTAAGACCGTAAATTATTATTTAAACATAACCCAAATTACTATTTGAACATACACCAAAAAACACCCTCTTGTCAATAAAAATTAAGGAAACAACTACTATTGTCCCATTGTCAAAAATATTATTTGGGAAACCAAAATAATTTATAAACGAAAAAAAATCAAATTGGTTGTCAATCAAATGTAACCAATAAAAGTAACTTAAATTTTTATTTAAACATACACACGCACAAAAAAAAAACACTTCTCCCAAATAATTGTTGTCGGCAATCAAGTGTAGAAATAAAAGTAACGTAAATTATTATTTAATCGTACACAAAAACACCCTCCCACTAATTGTTATCGGCAATCAAATGTAAACCAATAAAAGTAACGTAAATTATTATTTAAAGATACTTCCAAAAAAATCCGTTCTCTCTTTAATTTTGTCAATCAAATTTTAAAAAACACTAATACTATTTAAAAAACACAAATTACTATTTGAACATACACCAAAAAAGATCCCCTTGTCAATAAAAATTAAAAAAAAAAACAACTATTATTATCCCATTGTCAAAAATATTATTTGGGAAAAATAATTTAGAAATGAAAGAAAGTTAAATTTGTAAACAAAAAAAAAAGTCAATATTAATAGAGAATCGCTAACCCGGTAATATCATATTGTGGTTTTGGTTAGAAATAGCGCCATCCCATGGCTGATATGAAGGATCAGATCACAACTGAAAGTTATTTATTTAATACAATAAATCTAAATTCAAAATAACTTGCAAAGATTTTCCATCACATATTTATAAGGCCTTTATTTCAAGCTCAGCTTTTAAAAAAGTTTTAAGAATGTCGAAGTTCTATAAATCTTTTCAAGTACTATTACAAATAATAGATTTATAGACTGCATTTTTATTCTTACACATTTATCATTAACTTTAATAGAATCAATAATTTTAATGAAATCAATATGGCACTCAGAACAAAAGCAATGTCTTTGGTAATTAAATTTTTTTTATACAACTTTTTATATGTTATGCAATGAATTAATCAAATGTCATTATAATTACTTTGTTTTATCTTTCTTACAAATCTATCTTCTGTTTAACATTACAGTTTCACGCAATTACACATTACTGATACACAAAATAAGGGACTTTTTACTGATTAGTTATACATAGTTGTCATTTTATCCTAACTCATACTTACATAATCATAAATCTTTATATTGTATGGTGGTTATTTAGAGTTTAGCCATCTCAAGGAACAACATGAAGTGCATATTTTGCAGTTATCTTATAAAGTTTTTAAATAAAAAATTTTCCCCAAGTATCTTATTTTTATCTGAACAGTTATTGAGATTATTGTATATGTCAATTATAGTAACACTGCCTTCTAATGATTTTCAGAACAATATTTCAATAAGTTCATAAAATAAAAAGGCCTCAATGTCTTTCACAATTGTGAATTTCTTTAATTTCAGTTTTTAAATACTTAACTTCAATATCTCTATTAATCTATTCTACTGCTAATAGTTATTTAATAGCATAATTTTGACAATCTACTACAGAAATGTTTTGAAAAAAAAAAAAGATATTGTTTTCTTATGTAAAACCTCTCCTATAGAACAATTTTTTTCTATTTTTATTATAATCCGAGAAATTTCATAGAATAAGTTTCAAAAATGTAATAGATAAAATTTTTGCAGAAAAATATGGGCTGAATGATGCTCTTTTTTAAATATTCACTTGCCTAGTACATGCCCAACAAATATAGAAGTATAAAATCAAATTCCAAATGCTTATAAACATTTCTTTTGTTTACACAACTCATTATAACCCAAAGCAAATATTTGCAGAGAAAAAAGCTAGGGATTGGAGAACTGGATTTTATATACATCTTCATTCTGCAATAAAATTATGATAATTAAAAATTAAATATATAAAAAAAGAGACTAAACTATCACCATTAAATTTATATTTTCATCAAATTTAATATTTCATGCATAATTTAATGGTTACAATTTTATTTCAATTTCAGTTAAATCTTCTGAAATAAATGTAAATTGCTTTCTTCTTAAACATAATAATTAATCTATTTCATTCAAATATATACATATTTCTGGCTATTTTATTAAAAAACACTGAATATTTTTTTTCTCTGAAGCAACTCTTTCAAAACTAATGCACATATGGAGAATTTATACTATATGAATTGCCTCCAAAAAATAGCAAATAATGTTTTTAAACTCAGTTTAGTCAAATATAAATATACTAAATACAAAATTTTACAAGGAAAATATAAAATTGTTGCTATCATGTAAAAACATTGTGATTAAATATAATTATACAATAACAAATTTTATAATATATTTAAAAAATATTTATTACAAACAAATATCATTTGATTGTAATGTTTTCAAAATTCCTTTCAAAATACATGGCACTCCACTTTGAAAAATCCTACAAAAAATATTTAAAATGTATTAAGTACTTCCATTTAACATGGAATACAAAAACTTCATATTGTACTGTTTATTTATATATGGTACAAATATATTGGCATATGGTAAAAGCTAAAAAAAAAAAAAAGTAAATTTAGATTTTTTTTTTATTAATATAATTTTTGTTAAAGCGTACAATGAAGGTTAAAATTGTCATTTGTATTTTTTTTTAACTGATTAAAAATAAAAGTTAAAATTGGAGAGAACAAAAGACACACAAATTACTAATCTAGATAAGCTAAAAAAAAAATATTTTAGCTAATTAAAGATGGCCGAAAGACACTATTATAAAGAGAACTTTGTAACGTAAATTTTATAAAGAATGTTCAAGATTATCAACATATATTTTTGACAATCAAAAGATACATGCAGAAGTCTGAAAATGGTATCTCGAGTATAAAAAGGAAGAGGCCAGTTTGATCAACGTTTTGTTTCGTCTGTTTTTCTTATGGTTGGTCCTGGATAACAAAAGAATATATCCAGGATCACCCTATGCTGAAATAATTCTGCATGTTGGAGTGAACCGGAGCTTCTGCTGACATCATTCCTGAAGATGGACACCAGAAAAGCTTTCGTGACTGATCAGTAGAATAGACCACAAGATCAACTTCTAACCAATGGCCGAGCTCATTCTCCCACAAAAAAAAAAAACTATGCATAGTAATCTACAAGCTTCATAAACTCAGTAAACTTACCGGTAAGCTATGATTCATTATTCCCGATTATGAATAAATTGTCGGCAAACCATTTAAAAAAATAAGCTTATAATAGAATCCCGATAGAGTTTCATTTTATTGAACAAGAGACTCAAGAACGTTAATTAATTGTTTAACTGTTATTTTTATTAATGGATTCACGTCTGGATTAGCGTGTGTTCTCTCCAGTTTATTTAATTCATAATTTATCTTTAGATATTTCAATTTGTTAGAATAAAAATATTTATTCCTAATACCAACTTTTCCTTGTATGTTATTAATAATAGTTATTTATTAATATTAGTTTAGTAAGATTTGGAAATATAATTTACCTTTGCCAATAAATTTTGAATAAGCTCCAGGAATAATATTTAAAAAGTAATTCTAGTTACGATATAATATAATACCGATTCTTTTAAAAACATTTTTCTCTTTTAATTTACGAGTTACAATATGTTTGACGCAGAATCAGTGAGTCTAACGACTCTGGCGCCCTCATTTATAAATTAAAAACTGATTCAGCTCGCAATTGTACTTGTAACAATTCTAGGTCGAGTTGATCAGGAAATGTTATGTTTTTAGAAATAAGAACGAAACTTTCTTCTTTTTGCATAACTTGATCAACTCACGCAATTTATTGCGTATAGAGGTCTAGCAAGACGTAGAAAACGTTACAATATATATGATGGTCCTACAATGAATTATAGATTTCACACATTTCCATTATTTTGCCTAATCCTGTGCATATTATGATGCTTTGAAATATTTCTTCTATTTTTGAAATTATTTTCAAAAAATATATATGTACTATGTTAAAAAAAAAAAATTACACCCTCTTTTCTTACATAGCATAAGCTTGTGGTTAAACACCTGTAGAGGTCCCTACTATCGCATTTTACATGCATATTCTCGAGGTTATAGCCTCAGTAAATATTACTTACGTAATCAATGTGCGTTTAATAAATTTAGAATTACAAACAATAATGATAAACTATTTATAAAACTGTTATTTGTATTATTTTAATTAAAAAAAAAAAATCCAATATTTGATGGGCAATTCTTTAATAAACTGAAATTCTATTAGTAATTTATAAGTCTCAAATTCATCTTTTTTTTTGTAATGAATACTATTATTGTCAATATCTTCAAATTATCTTGCTTTTTAAATTTTGAGATCCCTGATGTCAAGATTGAAAATATATCTGGTCCTGACTATGTATATTCTTTGATCCTGATTTAATTAACTTCATGAATTTTTATTTTATTAAATCCAATAAATCATATTTTAACTTTCTGCAACTCCTCTGATTTCATGTTATTGTAATTGAATAAAAAGATCATCAATCATATTTTGAAAATTTTTCACCATTTTTCTTCAAATGACTTATCTAAAAAGTAGAAGCAAATAATAATAATTTATATTTAAGTTATTTTTCTTTGTAATTATGCAAACTTTTATCACAGGAGTTGCAGTTATTTATATTGTGAAGAATATGTTTTTTTAAAAAATAGTTTAACATTATTCTAAAATTAATTTATATAACATCCTAAGTAAGTTTTAACTTTCTTTTGGTATAACTTAAGAGGATGCATAATTTCAACCATTTAATTCATTTCTGTAACTTTTTTTATCATTAGTTTTTTTCTTCTATCATATTAAGCATTTATTTTATAACGTCTTGCGTGCGATTATAATTACGATAGAATGACATTCTCACAGCGTCTGCGCAATTTAGCTTAACAGGCTGTCATTCTATCGTAATTCTATCATATTAGTTTAACTGCTATATAATTTGACTTGGTAATAAATTTGATAATGCCAATCAAAATTTATAATTTTTACTGTCTAAGAAATAAACTGTCAAACTAGTCCTTTCTTTAACATTTCTGAGATCATTATCACTTTTTTATGTTTTTGCTTTGAATAAATGGTCTTTAAATGATATCTCTACACTTAGCAAAGTACCTACAATTCAGATACTATCCAGATAATCAAATATTCTTCTTTATTTTTTATTTGCTAATTATTATTATTGCAGTGGAAAAAATAACTGAAATGTAAATAAAACAATGAACAGCAATTATAGTTAAGATGAATAATCACAACTATGTTCAGAATCAGTCATCTAATGATTTTTTATCATATAAAGAAACAATATCTTATCTGCACTGTAGAAAAATCTGGAAAAACATTCAAAATTTGTGACAACTTTTTTTTATTAACATTGTTATTAAAATATATTATATATAAACTTTTTGATAAGTAATATGATTAATTTATTAATTTCAAGATATTTAAGCTTTGAGCAAATGTTAATATGATTTTGCTAAGCTTCAGCAAATAAGATGTGATATGTTTGTGTATTATTACTAACAAGTTGTTTGTATTTGGAAAGTTTAAATAAAGTTTATAATTTTCTATACATTCAACATTCACTCATAAATTATGGAAATAGTCCAACATATCACATCTTATAATATACCATCATTACAAACCTTCAGACAAATACTTCAGCAAATAATTTTATAATACTTTCAAGAAAATAAATTAATATCTAAAATTAAATAAGGGAACTGTGATCAAATAAAAAGATAAAAATATTTTAAATTTATATATAATTTATTTCAGTAACATTTTTTTTTTCAAAGTAGCATTTCAACTTTTTAAAATAACCTAAAAACCAGACTATTTAAAAAGTCTAATATATCAATGTTACTATTAGCAGTGTCCAATGAATTTTTTTTTAATTAAAAAATTCAGTTAAAACTTCCATACTTCAAGATAATTAAAAAATAAATCCAAAAAGATTAATCACAACTGTTTTAATATATATATTCTTTTTTGACATTCTGATAACAGATCCAAGTTTGAACTGTTTAATGATTGTTAATCACATTGTTTAATTTTCATATTATATGATCCTTTAATATATGAAGGAATTTGAAAAAATAATGGGAAATTGATTACAGCTTCAAGTTTTATTTCATGAACAGTCACTTGCAGCTATTTAGAACATTAATTACCAAGATTGCTTTCAAAAGTTCTTACAATTGGATTCATGACATACAATAATAGAAGAAATTTACTAGAATCAGTGATTTCCAAATTACCATGCAGCAATAACCTTAATATATCATTTATTTCATATTTGTTAATGACAAATCTACAGACAATATAAATGACATTTTTATTCAAAAGATCTACAATGCTATTTCTCAAGGTTTTTCTTTTCCCTGAAGTAATCCTAAATCAATTAAAGAATTAAAAAAAAAAAAAAAGATTATATTTTTTGTCTATTTATATGTATGACTAATAATCAAAATAAATATTCATTTCCAATTATTTCTCAAAAAGACTTTGGTATTTTCTAATAATAGATTCATTATCGCAATAACATTGTTAGTAAAATTAAAGTCATGGATGCCATCTTTAGGCCCAGTTGTCTTTTCAATAATAATACAAATCAATTATTTCAATGGTTTACAGTTCAAGCAATATGGAATCCTAATCCTAAATGAGATTATATATTAATTCAATCAATTTTGGAAATTTTTTTTACATATCTTTCTTGAATCGTGGAAATAATCTGCTGCTACTAAACAATTTGACCTACATGTCAGATGATGATATCTACAATATATCAATGACCAAAAAAAACTAATCAAAGGCATAAAATATCAAAAATATAAAAACTATGTAGAATATTTAAAACAAACCAATGCATAATAATTATAAAAGTAATATACTTAATGAATAACAAAGTAATAAATGAATATAACTATGTTCAATAAAAGCATTTAATAAAAAATAAAAAGTGATGAGGCCAAATGGAATTCATAAGAAATTAAATTACAAAAAAAAAAAAAAATGTATTAAATATAAATGATTTAACGAACAAAAAAAAAAAACAAATACTAGTACACATATTGAATATAAGAAATCAGTAAGACATTAAATAATTAAAATTCTAAAAAAAAAATAATCAAAAAACACTTTTATTCATACAAATGCCCTAATAAATTTTCTTCAACTTTTACAAATAAAAGCAGGGAATAAACCAATTATGGTACAAGTATCAACAACCTTACACATCATCGCAGGATGGTGAATATAAGCAATCCACAAGACATTAAATAATAAAATACCCCAATTCAAGAAACACTTTTATTCACACAAATGCACTAATAAATTTTCTTCAACTTTCACAAATAAAAGCAGGGAATAAAACAATTATGGTACAAGTATCAACGACCGTGCACATCGCTGGATGGCGGTAGTGCTAATAAAAAAACACAGAAATATAACGTTACCTGGCCATGACCTTTTAACAAGAAACTGATCTTTTTTTAAGAAGCATAACGACAAGAACAAAGTCGTGACCTTTTTTAAGAAATGATTTTTAAGTAAATATGACTGATCTTTTTTAAGAACTAAATCCAAAATATCTTTAAAATAAGTGTATGTGTTTGCTTTTTTTCTTTTTAGTAACGAAAAATACGGCGACGTTTTTAAAAAATAAGTAAATGTATTCTTTCTTAATAAGACAATAACAAAGCCATTATTTAGGAACTTTTTTCATATTTTATTCTACAAAATATCTTGAAAAAAAAAACAATATTGAAGAAGTCATTTTAGGAACTACCTTTAAAATAAGTCAATGACACGTTTTTAAATAAGTAAATCCAAAATATCTTTCAAATTAGGTATATGCGTTTTGAATGTTTTCGTTTGTTTGAAGAACGGAAAATACGGCCGCCATGTTTTTAAAAAATAAATAAATATATATATTTTTTTAATAACGACAAGAACAAAACCATTATTTATGACATTTTAAATATTTTCTTCTACAAAATATCTTTAAAAATCAATTCCTACTAAACAAAAAACTCATTCAATTACGACCTTCTTTTTTAATAACGAAACTATTAAACAACATTCGGTTTCGTGGCTTTTTTTGCTACTCAATAATAAGTAAATTACAATTTTAGAATCATACAAAAAAAAAAAAAAAAGAAATAAAAACAAAAAAACAGTTTTCCCCCGTAACATTTTTAACTTCACGTAAGCGATTAATAAAACTACACGTACCCATTTTGAATATTTTTTGTTGGTCTCGCGAAGATATCGCGACTAGCGTGAGTATTTCAGAAGTCGCGCTAACAAAACTTTCCCCAATTTTAAAACCTTCCAAAGTCCGTTCATAAACACTGCGACGGTTTTAAAATTTGTTGGACCTCATACTACATCATTTGAATGTAATATAATACTTAATTAAATAACACTGCAAATGTTACGTTGATTTCAAATCTACACACTCTCAAATTATACGATAGCGCATGCTCAATAGCGATCACTTGTAAACTAAGAACAAGGCGCTTGAACCAAGTGTCAATTGCAACAAATGTACCTCAGTTAAACAGTGTATTGAACTATTTTTGAGTACTAGCATTGTGTACGGTCGTTGATACTTGTACCACAATGATGTATGAAATGGACCAATTAAGGTTGTAAAACGTTTTAGGCATCGATACAAAAAAAACAGCACTATTTGCAAGTTCATATAAGTCAGACTTATAATTTACTTAATCCTTCCCATGCTTTTTGTGTGTAAATAAAATTTGTTTCCAAATTCTAAAAAATAAATACTGTCATCAGAAATACATATGTAGGCAAAGCATGAAAATTAGAATTACAAAATGTTATCTAATTTAGGGGTTAGCAAATTTTTTAACATGAAGAGTCATTTTGTTTAACTTCCACGCCCCAATTAAAGAGCCACAAGAACAGAGGTAAGAATATGCTATTGAAAAATACAAATTCCTGAATGGTTGTGGATATTTAAACATTTATTTTACTAATTTCATAATAGAATCTGTAAATGCCCTAACAAAAATAAAAATTCTCTTAAAAAATTAATTTCCATAAATTTCTAATATTTAAATATTCATCATATACAATAATTACTATTCTATAATAAGGCTGAATTCAAGAAACAACCTTGAAATGCACATTTTTCCTCACCTGAAGTCATCAAAATATTTATTTATGAATTACAAAAGGAAATTTAAAAAATGTGTTTCTGTTTATCATGATAAAAAGAATCATGCAACTGTAATTAAAAATCCACATTTGCCTTGCCAGCCACAATTTGCCTATTCCTGATCTATTCAAATAAAGTAAATTAAAGAAAAGCATACAAAAAATTTACTTTTAACAATATATAACTTAATTTAAAACTATCAAAATTAAAAAAGGTTTTGTCATAATGCCAAAAACAAATCATTAAAAAATTATAGAAAATAAACTATGAAATACATAAGTAAAAGACCCAGAAAGAGACCACATGTGAGATGGATGGATGAAATAAGAAAGTGTGCAGGGGTGATGTGGAGAAGAGAAGCTAAAGATAGAAAAAGATGGATTGAACTTGGAGAGACCTTCATCCTGCAGTGGATTGATAATGGTTGATGATGATGATGACATAAGTAAATAAATAATTTTTATTAAAAAAAAAATCTAAAAACCTGAAGGGAAAGACTAAACAGTATTCATGGACTTTGAATTCCAGAATCTGCCACTCTATCACTGATTACATAAAAAATAAAAGAAGACAGAGAAGCCATAAAAAGAAAATAGCAAAATGTATTTGCAATAACAACCATCAAACCAAATGTTTTAGTAATGATATCAATAGTGAATCCTTAATGAATTAAATTCCAAAAAAAATGGGAGAAAAATATATATAAAAAAAAGGGTATCATAAGTACACAGGTAAAAATATATATTTATTACAATTCTGGCTAAACTGAAAGTTTCATTATTTTCACAATGGACCACTAGATGACACTATAACATTAGAATTCTTGAAGTATTTGTCCACATGTTGGTTGACATAGTTGCATTACTTTTCAGTCATTAATTATTGCTTTTCTTCACTCATTATTTTGATTAAATGATGTTGACAAAAGATTTTTATTGCTAAATATATAATAAAAAGTATTGACATAGTTAAAATATTTAATTTCATTTATTTATTTAATGATATTGCAGTAAGTGAATGTTTTTAACTTAAATAATCCTTATAAAATCCACATTTTTCATTTTTTCTGTAAATGGATAGCTTTTTGGAATTTCTTATGGATTGCTTATATTTAGCCCAAATTTATTGCCACTAATTATTTTCTTATGGATTATATGATGTACATCTTTATTATGTTTACATATAGCTAAAGTTTCACCTGTGCAATTATAGTGGTATTTACATTTCACTTTTTCATCAAATGAATAACTTTTTGAAATTTAATTTCTTATAAATTATTTTACTTTGGAATATATGTTTTTCTTTTGATTTAATTGCTAACAGTAGTTTTAGATTTGTTTATTTTGTTTTTTTATTAAATGTTTTTGATTTTTTAATGCAAAAATATTGAAACAGCCAATTTTGATTGCTTGCCTGTTTCACTTATTTAACCCTTACACCTATACCTATGCCAGGTTTAAACCCTTTCAGAGTACCTACACAAACAACATTGAGCGACTATGTATGTATGATCGCACATGTATATATATATATGTGAGTGATAAGCCTGTAATTGGATGGCATATGTATATACTACAGATATATGTTTGTTTTAAAAGTTGCATAGTTAAAAAAAAAGAGATTTAATTTAAAATGTTAATCTATTTTATCTTTATTTTGCTGGAATCGCGTATATATAGAGTATATTCCAGGTACTTCAATCCTACATATATGGTGGCAGAATTAGTTTTATACTGATTATAAATTCAGTTTTTAGTTTAAATTATAAACAATTTAAATTAGACCACCATGACTGTCTTAATCTGGTGTCAGTTTGGTTTAATAGCCTTAAAATTGACAATAGCATTTCTGAGAATATTCTTTTGAAATTAGCTAGGTGGCAAAAATAGAACAATACTAACTGAGATTTGAATAGTGATATCAGGTTACGGTTAAATTTTAAGTATTAAATGACTTAGATTTCAGGGGATTTTCTAGCTGCGTACAAACTCGTAAGCAAGCAGATGTTCAATAATAAAAATGGTATAAATAGAGCAAATTTTTGTACGCAAGGGAGATATACTATATTGTTTGTAAAAAGACAAGCTGAACCTACGCCCATTTTTATCTTTAACATGGCGGAGTAGAAAGGCGTAAACTCACCACATCCCTTGCTGGGATGTGGTAGACCAGAGTCCCAACATGACCTGTGATTGCAGTTAATCATCACAACTGCAATGGACTAAATTACAGCACAGCCATTAGCCTACTATTGTAAAAGGATATATATATGGGAACCTAGCTGCTCATCAAGAAAAATAGTCCCATCATCATCATCAACATGCCGGAAGCTGCAAAGAATCAACTGGTAACTTTTCTAATAATTACTGCAGAGCTCTGTATATAAACTGTTAATTTTGCAATATCTACCTAAGCTAGCTATATAATAAACAACATTTAAAATCTGTTTTCTAAGTTCTGAAAATAAATCTGTCAAATGCTAATTAATGTAAACTCAATCTTGTCTGAAACTAAACTTATAATTTGAAACTCATTCTTTTAAAATGTAAAACACTCAATCTAATTTAAGCTATTACTGCGGTCTTTTATGCCTATTTATTCCTTTTTAATTTACTTTCATGATTTTATCATTATAATGTACTTTGATATGCCAAATAACTTGAAACCGCGAGTATTTATATATATAATTTTAGTTCTGGAGTCCCCAACCTTTTTGCACTTAAGAGCACATTCTATAATACCGACCAGGTGGCAGGCACTATTTATTTTTTCAATGTAAGTTTATAGTTGGATATTGTTAATAATACACATAATGTACAAAAAAATATTTATTTCAAAAATAAAATTTTAATATATAATTAATATTTATATTTTTACACTGTAAAAGTATAGTATGCCCTACAATTTGATTACAATATAATACAATAATTTATAAGAAATTTTAAAAATTAAATTTATTTCTATCAGATAAATAATTTTTTATCATGTTCGGATAGCGGCGGGCACACGTAAAATGGTCTGTGGGCACCATGGTGCCTGCGGGCATAGGGTTGGGGACCCCTGTTTTAGTCTATTTTTTGTGAAGATATTTTCATATCTTCATTTTAATAAATATTAAATATTTGAGTTATTATTTTTAACTCAATATTTCAAGATCTTATTATTTATACTGATTAATTTTATGTATTAATATATAATCAGTTACATCCTAAATAAAGTTGTAGTTTGCTTAGTTATAGTTATGAATTAAAACTCTTTATATCTGTAATTTATACATCACAGGAACTAGCCACAGGGATATTATTAAAGCATATTTATGATGTTTATTAGAAATTGCCCTTCAAATATGCTTTCTCCTCCCTAGATTAATATATATTTGAAGCAGATTTGGTGTCTTAATATGTTTGAGATACTAGTCTTGAGAACTGGGTTATATAGATATGCAAATAAACGCTGTCTATTTTAATTAAGGCACATTACGTCAGTTAAATGCATTTAACTAAATATATTTCACAGAACAAACATATCCAAATACATTATTGGGTTACACTATAAGCAGAACCTAAGATTTGTTTTTTTTTTTTTAAAAATAAATCTGCACATATGCCTATCTTTTTGTAACATCAATGCCAATTTATTTTGTCAGATAAAAATATATCTCTTCGATCTGATCTTCAGTTTATTTTACTGTAAATAAATTAAGCATTAATATCAAAAAAATTAGCAATGAACTTTGTTTTACATCAATTAAATCAGCTTACCATTTCAAATATTAATTTAGATAAAATACTAATATTCCCAGCATAAAACAAATACATCCAAATAAATTATTATGATACATTAGAAGCAGATTCTAAAGAACTTTTCTTTTTTAAATAAATCTGTAAATATGTCTAACTTTTTATAATATCAATGCCAATCTATTTTGTCAAATAAAAAAAAATCTCTACTATTAAGAGCTTTCGTTTATTATGTTATTGATTAAAATCATGAGTATTATATCTAAATTAATATTTGAAACAGCAAGCTGGCTTGATTAATATAAAAAAGATTACCACTAATTTAAAATTTCTGTCTTTCTAGGTATCAATACTTAATTTATTTGTAATATAACAAGCAGAAAATCAGAAATCTTTTATCTGACAAA
The DNA here is from genome assembly GCA_028023455.1 of Epiperipatus broadwayi. NCBI lineage: Eukaryota > Metazoa > Onychophora > Udeonychophora > Euonychophora > Peripatidae > Epiperipatus > Epiperipatus broadwayi. The sequence goes on from JAQFVV010006197.1 coordinate 7,258,393, forward strand.
ATAGATTGACACTGACATCACAAAAAGTAAGATACATTTACAGATTTATATTTTTTTTTTTTAAAAAAAAAGAATGCTCAGAATCTGCTTGTAATATATCCTAATATTGTATTTGATTGTGTTTGTTCCATGAAATAGATTTATATTCTTAAAGTTGTACTTGATCAGCAGTTAAATCATTTATGTGTTGATTAAAATCATTATAACTGGATGAATGCATTTACTTTACTAGCAAAGAATAAAGATTAAATGATCTGAAATTAGTTCAAGAATACTGTATTGCTATTTCTTACCCACTGATCTACAGTGAAATACAATAACAGTATGAAAAAGAATAATTATATGGAATTCTACTTTAAATATATATACTTATTTTTTAAGATATCATTTTTGGAACATATATGTCAAAAACAGAACAATAGAAATTATAATCACAGAATAAATTACTAATAAAAAATCATTATGAACCTGTAACATAATGTGTAAAAAATAAAATGGTTTTAAATAAAGAAAATGATAGATAAAATATGAGTTAAAAAACATTGTGGATTAAAAATATGGATAAATAAATAATTTCATAATATTATAAAGTATTACCTATAAGATGAATAATAGGAGGCTCATTTACTAAGTTACTGTTTGAAGAACCATTTGAATTATTTGTTGGTTTAACTAAAATATATATTTCACAAAAATGTTTATAAAGAAGTATGAGTAACTATGACAATTGTCTATATGTATGTATAAAAGTATATATATGTATGCATATACCTATATGCATAAACATAAATAAATATATAAATACATACAAAAAAAAGTGAATAACACAGATCTATCAAATTGTTTAACCAAATCAACAAATCAAAAACATTTGATACTTTATACATAATGTGAGTATGCTTGACTATAAATGATTATTTGGCAAAAAATTCCACAAATATACTTTGAAAATATATTGATTAGACTGCTAGAAAATGGTGGTCTGCTTTATTTCTTTGCAATATTGTTTTAAATTTATCAAAATATATGTTAACAATCAAATAAAATACTTGTATTTAAAAAAAGAATTAAAATATGGCTAATATTTGTATATAATCACAATATATCTTAAAGAGATTTTTCAAATTGCATATTTGACATTCAATTTCTTGATTCTTTTCTTTCAATCCTCTAAGCTAATTGTCTGAGTAGTTTTAAACAATGTTTTTCTTTCTAATATTTTTTTAAGCAGGATTGATTTTATTTAATTCACACTTTTTATTCATATTTTAGTTAAGTTTTTATAATTTCTTTTAATAATCTCAGATTGTATTAACCCAATTTTTACCAGATCTTTATTAAAATTGATATGTTTTTTTAAATTTAATACATGAATAAATGGATGAGAAACTAATTCCTTCCCTCTGTAAAAAAATGTGTTCTTTTCTAATGTTAATTCTGGAATTAGTCTGCCTAATGTATATAGACAGACCTGCCATAGATTTTATAAATATCATTAAAGGAACAAATTTTTATTCTTGGAGATTTCAATGCATGTATTGGTCCAAATACAAAAATTCGACCAAAAGTTGTTGGAAATAATGATATTGGTACTGTAACTCATTTGGTTTGACATTACTGAATTTTTGCACAACACACAGATTAACCATCACAAGCACTTTATTTAGAGAGAAAAACTGCTACACAGGAACATGGATGCATCCATGCTCAAAGCAGCTTTTATTAATAGTTAGAAGACAGGCAAACAAGAGAAAGTTTGTATAAATGCAAATTGTTGGTAAGACTATAGATTTAGTATGCACTACAATTAAGATAATAGATGCACTAAAATGTCATCTTCCCAAAAAATTGATGTTCATACTTTAGAAGAATCTACTGTACATATTAAATTTCAACAATTGTTAAACAATAAAATTGCTAATTTGGATTTCCAGGATGGTTGGTAGCTGTTCTCAAGTTACTGATGGCATCCTACAGGTTGTGGATAATGAAATGATCTTCAGACATGCAGAAAATCAATTGGGAATAACAAATAAAGAATGCCTGACCCAAAATTCCTGCTGCCTTTGTAAGATAAAATATTAGTTCATCAAAGACTCCAATATATTTTTTTCTTGTTTTTTTCTTTCCAATTCCCTTTTTACATTTTTTTTTTTTAAAGCTCAAGCCCATATGAAATAAAATAATGATGGAAACAAAGCTTAATAGCCTGGAGGTCCTTAGTTTTGATCTTCGCATGAAGTAGTAAAATAACTAGAATAGGTTTAGAATTGGATTTTATTCAGGAGTTGTAGTTGGCAAAGATTGTAAATTTAGGAAAGCTTATTTAGGGTTCTCCTGCCTCCCATGGTAGTGGAAGGGGCCTAGAAAATATGGTCTAAAAAGTGGTCTATCTCACAGTCTGGCCAAGTTGTCATGCCTAGCAAATCATTAATATCAGTAGTTGTAGTAAATTAGAAAACAATGATATACTAAAGGTAAGAATTATACATGTATTTTTTTCTAAAAATAGGCTTATGGAATGTGTGAACTCTATTTAATACATACTTTTCAAGACTAGAATGAATGATTGCATTTGTGGCTAAAGAACTGTCAAGATTTAAGATTGATATAATTGCTCTTAGTGAAACTCATTTTCCAGAGAAAGGAAGTTTAATAGAACAGGCAGATTTTGGATTTACAGTATGCTGTTAATTATGGTAGTTCAAAAGATGGTGTATGGAATATACTTTATATTTTGAATGTAACATTTAGATTTGGTTTAATAATTAATGCTCGAAAATTTGTTAAACAGTGATAAAAGAAAATTCTCAGCAACTTTTAGCCTGGATGGTTATCAACATGAAAAGTTAAACCAATTTAAATACTATTGTTTTATAAGTAGAAAAATAGATGTACATGATGAAGTACAATACAGACTTCAATGTATTGCTAATGCTTTTAACAAGTTAAAATATAGGGTATTTCATCACAGAAAAATAACTACTGCAACTAAGCTGCATATACACCAGTTATTTTATCTAATTTATTATATGGAAATGAGATTTAGAGACTCTAATAGTGCAATATAAAGGCAATAGAGAAGTTTCACTTAAAGATATTAATTATGTCAATCTCCTGTCCAGATTTATCATAAGTGAAATCTTCTTGATATCAGATAATCAAAAAGAAATATATGAGTAAAGATATAAATATATTTGCTATTATCAAAATTGAGAGAGCAAGGGATAAAACAGAAGATAGCCCTGAGTGTAGATAGAATTTCAATTATATTTCAAAGTATATGAATCAAAATTTTAAAAGAAAATATTTCAATAGCAAAAGAAATAATGACAATTGCAAATAAAGAACAATTGATAGCCTCCAGAGAAAAAGATATTAAGCTCATTTAATATAAACTATATCTAACTAGGGGATTAAGAAAAATAATAATAATAATAATATAAACTATATCTAACTATAGGAATAAGAAAAAAAAAAACTGTCTATTTATTAATTAGTTGTGCAGGGATAATGATGAAAAAATGATTAAAATTGTGCACTTATTAGAACCGATATTTTCAAAATCATAACTATACTATTTTATTTAAAAGTAGTACAATGGAAAATTAATCTACCTAATTTATTATATAGAAATGGGATTTGGACACCCTAATGGCATAAATAATATAAAGGTAATAGAAAAGTTTCATTTGAAAATACTCCACAAAATTTTAGAAATACAATGGCAAGATCATAAAACCAATCAACAATCTTTAGCTTATTAGAAGTGATACTACAAAGTTCACTATTATAAAATCACAACTTTGTTGGATTGGAAATATAAAATAAATGAACAATGGAAGACTTTCTAAAAGAATCGTTTATGGTGAACTTGAACATAGTTTTCATGGGATAGATCCCAGTCTAATGTATAATCTTAGACATTTTAAAGAAATTCAAAATCAACTGTTCCCATTAGGAAGATGTAAGAACAGAGAATAGAATACATTCGAGAATTACAATTAATATGGGTATTGAAATATTCTAGACAGAAAAGTTTTCTGCTGAAAAAATTAAAGGATAGCATCACAAAATATCAAACAAATGGACCAGCATATTTTATACTTGGATATATTTGTGTTTACATTTGGTTTGTATAATCGTTGCATTATTACTAGAGCATCCCCCCCCCCCTTTAATGAGTGACTGCTATAAATGTATGTAATAATATTTACAACCACATTTTTATAACTTGAGAGGGGGGGGCGAGAGTTAATTAAATACAAACAGTAGCTATAATTTCCTTTTTAGAGTCTACAAAATTTTTCTTTGATTGTCATTTAACAAAATGATCATAAAGTTTTTGATCAAACCCAAATAAAACAGTGAAGAGATTGTTTGTTTTTTTTTTGTAAAATATTACAAATATCTTTCATCCAATAAAATATAAATGTAAATTATGATGCACATAAAGATACATAATAATATATTTTGCTACTTTTATTAATCATCTTATTTCACACACACACACATGCATATTTTAACTAAATCTATGATATAAAATTATTTATATATTTTCCAAAATCCACAAAAAAAATTGCAATCAGATTAACAATATATATATCTATCTACACACAAATTATTTTAAATGAAAATATGAATAAAATAATGTTAAAAATATATTTACTGCACTGCACATATTTATTAATCAAAGATTTTAATATTTAATTATGAATAGTAAAAAAATATGAATTATAAATACTTTAATTCAAGCAGTAATAATAATAGTAAATGTTAAAAAAAACTAAATTTAAATTCATAAAATTACCTAGATGGAATATTGAGTGGAATTCACAATCAGAAAATTTCCATTATCAGGATAAAATTACTCAAGTAACCAACATTCATAGTGACAGATTATATAATATATCGTATTAACATGAGTTATAATTTACTTAATATTTTTTATTTAACCCTTAGATTACAGACAAATTAAAAAAAAAAAAATATTGTACAATAAAAACATTAGAATATAAACTAATATGAAATAGAATTAAATAAAACAGCATACTTCAATAAATAATAAAATTAGCCAATGTTGTGATTCATTAATAATAATCTTTAATTTTTTGACGTCAATTGGTAAATGAAGAAAATAAAAAAGCAATATGTGCTGAATTTAAAATATGAAAAAGATTAGGCAGAAGAGAATAATCATTTACTGTAAACAATGTTGTTTTTTATCTGAAAGTAAGTGAGAATCAGCATTAATATAGAGATTCTATTCCTTTTGCCTTCAAGAAAATTCAACTGATATAACACTTAAAAATTATCAAGCATTTGAAAACAATTATCATGAGATTTTCTTGGTCATTAATTCAAAAAAGGAAATAGCAAAATTAAGACTTCAAGCAATTAGATATGTGTTTGAACGTATACTACTACCTTTATTCACAATGTGAACATCTGTATAACAACAACTACGGTAATAAAAATGTATGCCCTGTTTGGCTTTCTCTTATACAAATGGAATGTTGGAGATAAATTTGCTAGTGAAAACCGAAATAAGAGAGAACAAACTAAAAAAATTCATGACAAAAAAACTAGGCTAAAACTAGAGAAGCATTGTTGAAAATAAAAATTTCAGAAAAAACTACCTAAAGAATGACCATATTACTTATTATAAGATATATATGTAGCAAGTGATAAAATATATGACCCATATAGGTTTATGTGAACTGAAATAGGTATAAAACATCAAATTATAATTTAGAATAAAAAATGTAGTGTAATTATTGTAAAGATATATTATAAACTTATACAAATCTGTATAATAATCAGTATTGTGAAGAATGTGTAAGGGTAAATTCTTTGCACTAAGGCAGATAGAGTAACTAGGAAAAAAAATTGAAGTTCCAAGTAATAATCATTGATAATCGCTAGCCATAGTTTATCCCTCTCCCGTAACACAATTTATGCTGGTATTTCAATTTTACAGATACATTACAAAAAAAAAAAAAATTTTTTTGATGAAAATTTACCTCATGACTCGGCACTAAAATTGTTATTAGCTATAATTTGAGACTATTAATACTCATCATTGCTCATATAATATAGTTAATATATTCTTTCAACCCATCATATATAGATTTTTATTCCATTTCATGTACTGATAGTATGATTTGTAATTGCCAATCATAACATCATTAATGCATGATAGTAAAATATTTTTGCACAATTAATAATTTTAAGTTTCTTGTAGTATATATATTATAACTATAACAAATCTGACTACAGCTTGAATGTAGTTATATTGCAAAGCAGCATGAGAAAAAAAATTAATGAAAAGTCACATGAACCGACCAAAACTGCCATATGTGCACATAACTTGAGTAAACTGCCTAAAAAATTAAATGAATAGTTAGTTTATGCATTTGGTCATATTCTATAAATTTTCTTTGTGATAAGGGTGAAATAATGATAAATTGCTGTAAAGGAAGAAAGAAAAATGGTTTTAATAGGCAGCATTTCAAAGCCAATTAAATCTGTTTTTCACATGAAAGTTTTGATTAACCAACTTGTCAATTTTTATAATAAATCTGATAGCGGATTTGAATCTAATATGAAAATTTTGGAATTAATAAATAAAATATCACACTAATTAAAGGTCGCAATGAATTTTTTTCTTCCTATGTTAATGTAGGTAAAAAGATAGATTTTTTTTTTATCTTTTATATATTTATGTATCAAAATATAATATTAGTTGTAAATTTTTTCCAAGCCATGTTTCAAAGAGAATGAAGAAAATATTTTTAAAAAACCATGTTGCAATGGCACAAAAATTAGATTTTCCCTAGCTAGGTACATATATTTTGTTTAAAAACATGTTATTTAATAACATCAAATAGGTATAAAAAAGTCTGAAACAGGCCAACTAGGCATTCTGAATCCATATTGCGTTGCATTCCAGCCCAGTCTACTTTTGAAGCAGTGTTGCAGTGATCCATGCCGAAAAAACAACCACTAGTTAAAACTGTTTTCCATCAAACTTGGATAGCCGTATTTTGCTGATGGTTTTCAAAGTGTTTTTCAATACTTTAGACATAATAGTCAGTATGATGACCTTCTCTAACAAAAGCCTATATACAAAGTGTGGTTAAGCAACAGAAAAATCTCACCAGACTAAATTTCTGGAATCTGCAATCAGATCCAGAAACTAATGCTGAAGTTTGCAAAATCAGTCAGACCCAAACACTATAATGCCGTAAAAAACTAAATGGACAATGCCATATAAATTACCCAAGACCTAGTGATATATTTTATATGATTACAAATGCAACTATATTTACTTTCTCCCATTACCAGTGTCCAAGGAAAAGAATTACCATTGTCGGAAAAACTAACGAAGACAACCGTAAAACATTAAAAAATCATTACCCACAAAAACCATAGTTTGTGAATCTTTCAATATTTATTGTGGTAAGTTCTTATCATTATAGATATTATAAGGCCTTAAAGTTAAACTTAAATTAAAAATATTTTTTATTACTATGATATTTAATACTTTTGTATAGTATATAGAGAACAGTTTATATAATAACTGATAACGAATTGTTAACTTATTTTTATTATCAATCCATTTAATTTGTGTTTGTAACTCAATCCAAACATTATGTTTTTAACATGCATAAGGTGGAGAGTGCTAAGAATCTTGACTGCAGACACAGGCTGTCATTTGATGATGACTTTTTATTTAGATAATTGAAACTGTAGATCACTTTTAAGTGATGAAAAGATTGCAAGAATTGGAAAAACTGTCTTCTAATTAATGGGACATTATTGGATTTTGTGAAATTAGAAGAAAAACAGAAGACACAATTAATTTAAAAAGTGGACACATACTCAACTACAAAAGCACAAATATTGGAAATAAAAGTGGAGTAGGATTCATTATAAATAAAAAGAGAAAGAACAACATTGTGGAGATTGATGGGGTGGCAGATACCAAATGTAGATATTTCACGTTTCTGCCCCAACAAGTTCTCATAGTGATGACATAGTAGATTTTTATATGGATGTACAAAAGGCTTTTGATCAGTCAACATTATAAAATTGTTATGGGAGACTTTAATACTAGAATTGGTAAACAAATGAGATAAAAGGGCTGAAGGTAAATTTGATTGTGGTAATAAAAATGAGAGGTCATAAACTTGTGGAATTTGCAGAAAAAAAAAACTTTAATTATGAATTCTTTTTTTGAAACAAAATGTTAAAAGAAAATGGATATGGAAACATCAAAATGAAGGTACAACAGAATTGGATTATACTTTGACTAAACAGATAATACATATTTCATTCAAGATTGTAATATCCTTAATAAATTCAACACAGGAAGAGATCATCAATTAGGAAGATGTAAGATATGTGTTAATACAAAACAAGAGAGACAAAAATTATTAAGAAAAATCAATATTTACAATTGATATTCCTAATCTTCAGAAACTTTCTAATGAATTTAAATTAGAACATGCAAATCATTTTCAAGTATTATTAGATTTTAAACATGATTCAGATTTGAATGAAATTAACAGATACATTTTTAAAAAATGGCAACAAAGATAGCTGGTAGAAAAAAAGCTGCAATTGACTAATACTGAGATAAGAAAGTATAATTGTGAACTAGTAAGGAAAGATATAGAAAAAAATAGAAGGCTCGAGAGTGTAAAACAACATTTTAATGTTGGTAGAAAACTTATATCTGCAATAAAAAAAAAAAAGATGGAACTATAACTAAAAAGAGAAATGACATCATGAAATGGGTAGAAAAGTTCTATTAAGAATTTATGAACCAGATACTTTATCCAATTCAAAAGTTCTATAACATAAATTAAAAACAAGTTTTCTATGTGCAATAACACACATACTTATTTATATTGAAATCTTATATTTTTAATTCTCAATAGATTTTAGTACAAAATATTTTTTATGACGCTTGTTTACTTTTAAAATAATTAAAAGCAAGCAAAGTTTAATTAATCTTTTTATAAAAGTATTTTATTTGAAAAAAAAAAAAAAGTTGATTTAGTTTTAAATCTGAGATTTAGTTTGGCATATTTTTTTTTTTTTTTAAAAAATATTTAATTTTCAAAGAGAAAGCCCTGTCAGATGTTGTTTATGTAATTAAGATTGAGCAGGAGATAGAGATTTACCCTGGTTGAAAGTTGCAATAAAAGATTGCGCGGGAGATAACAATAGACATAAATAGCTCTGGGTTGTTTTTTTTTTTATTCATATATTCAGATTATTCAGAGAAACAATTCTAGTCACTCAGTATTTATTCCAATTGCTCAGCTTATTCAGCATCTTGTTATTGAGGATTCATCTAGATTTTTCTGTTATTGAACTGCTGCATTGGTGAAATGATTCTAATTTATTTGATATTTATTCCACGGGAATCACCAAGTTGAATTTCCATTGACCGACAATAATTCTACTATTTGCAGTGATAGTAGCAGCCAAGCAGACACCATGCCTATAATATATGCCATGAAAATCTCCACTACATGATGGGCTAAGCCTTTCCAAAAATGAACATCCGGAGCTCCGAAATTATGATTTCAATCATGACATAAGTGTCAAATTCAGAACTGATCCCGATAGTGCTTCCATTCTTCTGAACCTAGTAAATTAAATGCCGCTATATAGGACTCTTTATAACTGAACTTTATGTGAACAGCAGAAATTAATATTACCTCAAGATAACTTACTTTTTCATATTAAAATCAGGGCTAAATCTCTAATTAAGTCTCTAGCAAATATCAGCTTAATCTTAAAAAAAAAATTATTTCTGATGTATAACCTATTAATTTAAATATTAATGGGTTTTTTTTTGTATATATTAGAATCTTAATAGCAAGATTTTTCATTTTAAAATATTACTTATTTGAGAGTGTATGGCAAATGATATTTTATGTGCTTAATGTTTTCTTTGTTATTATGACTAACCCCTGATGAATATTCACGTCGATCTTAGTAGTTTTTTTTTAATTACCTGTCCTTTTCGTTTGTTTGTCGTTAAACTTAATCAAACGTGGTTTGAGTTTTCTGCAGACCATTGATCTTTTGGCTGGCGGTTTATCAAGTATATTGTTTTGTTTGTTTATTTTTTTTTGGTAGAGATTTTATTTTCTATAGTTCTGATTATGTAATCCGTAATTGGCACGTTTAAATGTATGTGACCATGGGCATTTTGCAAAATTAGGGCATTCTTAGTTCTGACATTTCTTTTCCAGGCTAAGAGAAAAGCTCGTCTATGCCATTTCATTAGTTGTCCATAAACATCCATCTTTCTAAATCTCAGTAAAGAAGAAAAAAAATTGGTTTAGGTGAACCGCTAGCAGGGAGATATAAGCCATTCTTATATTATAGGTAAGAAATGAACTTGTCTGCTTGGGTATTTAACATATCAATGCACTCATACACTCAATGAAGGTCAAGCACCTATATTTATTTTATCATATGTTCAATAAATTTAAAAGTTCTTGTAATTATTTTGGCTGACGTTTGTCTCAGTGTTTTTTCAATTGTCTGAACAATATTCACGAGCTCTTCCTCTCCTTGGGTTTAGTCCAGCACATTCATGTTCGTATATCCTGCCCACCCTTCAAATAAATGTCTAGTTCCGATTTTTGGACTAGTGGCACCCTTGTGGGCAGGCAATGTAAAAAAAAAATCTTTTCATCCGGTACATAGGTAGTAATAAAAAACGAGGACCTCCAGCATTTATTATATTTTCTGAATTGCCCAGGATTTTAAAAGAAGAAATGAGACATGCAATTAAATTTATGAAGAAGGATAAAAGCTCCAGGTAATGATGAAATTATAATAGATATATTAAAAGAAGCAGGTGAAGAAATAGAAAAAACTTTGACAAAGTTATATACCAAATGTCTACATGATAAAGATGTACCAGATGATTGGAAGAATGCAGTATTAATATCAATATTTAAAAAAGATATTGGAAATTACAGACCTGTCTTTTGCCAAGACAATTACATCTTGTTTACAGGGAACATTTGGATTTCAACCAATCAAAATAACAAGCTGGAATTAGAAGTGGTTTTAGTACAATAGATCATATTCAAATAATGAGAGAACTTATAGAAAGGATCAATGAATAGGAGTGGCCATTATGCTTTGGATTTGTAAATTATGAAAAGACATTTCATCCTATAAGCATTTCTTCAGTGATCATCAAAATATAAACCTAGGATTTTGTCATATTCTGAAGAATATTTATAAAAATGCAACAGCAACAATTATATTACATAATGATACTAGGAAGGTTAATATTGAGATGGGTGTAAGATATGATGACTCGATATATCCAAAACTTTTTACAGCAGTGCTGCAATAAGTATTTTGAGGATTAAACTGGGAAGCTAAACAAGAAAAGTAAATGGAGATTATTTCATTTAGATTTTGCAAATGATGTAGTTGTTTTTGAAAATAATGCTTCAGAGCTTCAGGAAATATTCCAAGAATTATCAGATAAAAGTAAGAAAATAATACTAAAAGTAAATGTTAAAAAGACTAAAGTAATGTTCAATGGTTTTCTCAGAAGATGAAAATAAAGATTGTCAATAAATATAAATACTGATGGAAACATACTGGATGAAATTAATCATAGAAATAAATTAAACTTGGAGTACTTTTGGTAGAAATAAATTAATATTAAAAAGCAATATGCCTATGTGTTTGAAAAGGAAGGTTTTACCAATTCTTACTTATGGATCTGAGACACTTAATAGAAGAGCAATACAGAGACTTCAGACCACTCAAAAAAGTATGGAGAGATGCATGTTAGAAGTAACAAGAAGAAATCGAAACTGCAATACACGGGTAAGAGAACAAACAGGTGCTAATGATATCGCTGAAAGAATTAAAAGACTGTGAAATGAAGTTAGGCTGGACATATTTCTAGAAAAGATGATAATAGATGGACAATTGAATTCCAAGAGATTGAGAAAGACCGAGAAAGAGATCACAAGTGAGATATATGGATGTGGAGAAGAGAGGCTAAAGATTGAAGATAGATTGAAGTTGGAGAGACCTTCATCCTGCAGTGGATTTATAATGGCTGAAGATGGTGCCAATTCAATATCCACAGCCCAGAGAACCCATACAATACACTGGGGATCATGCAGGGATGACAGTGACATTCTTTTAACAGTTTTCTAAAAGTAAAGTTTCTTTTAGAAGGTTAGATGCCTTTGAGTTTCATTTTTATTGACACTAAAAAATAAATAAAACTTTTGGGATTACTTATACTTTTAAATTATAAATCATCATCACATTGGTTAATATTATTATACTAGCACATGTACCTGACGTAAGGAAAGGCTGTTATAATTAATTGGTTGCTTTAAAAAATTTCAATCATACACGGTATGACCGTGGAGCCGCAAACTACACAATATAAAAAAAACTAAATGTAAATATGGTACTATCCAGATATGTACCCAACTTATGGAAAGGCAATCATATTTTTTTTAATCGGTTGCTTTAATAAATTGCTTCCTTTGCATAAAATGCTTCATAAAAAAATGATTGCAGTTTATTAATGGTGGTTCAAATAGTATTTTTTCCTCTGGAAAATACACCTTCTAACAAAAAAAAAATGTTTAACTTGAATATCACATGACAATGTTATGGACATTTAGGGATTGGATTTAGGAACATTTAGATATTTGAATTGAATCTTTTTTTTTTTTATTTAAATTTTATTAACCCTTAAACTTTCATATTTGTTGAATCAAAATTTACAGTACATATTGAATGTATACATGTATACCTTGATTGCATAGAGTTCAAACCCATGAACCGTGACAAATTTACTACCATGAATATTTACCATTATAATACATAAAACAAAACCCAATTACTTATCAACATAGTTGCTTTTAATAATTCAACTAGAAAACATATATATTGTGCTGGTCAAGTTTGTATAGCTAGTCAACAAGACCGAAAAACCAAGCAAAGGCAAAAGTCACCCCTGACCTAGGTTTAAACACTCTTTGATCTTGCTGGCCTCAACCATCAAGCCGCACCCTTGACGATACTATCTCAATCTCCCATATACCACGGCTTAGCTCACAGGACCGAATATTGGGTCTCTATCTCAGGGATTCATCTACTTTCTTAGCAATGTATATGGCCGCTCTATGGTGTGCATCAGACCTAAACCACTAATTATACATATATATCCAGATGGATGCGTGCAAATACATATCTATTAGACGAAATAATAGCAGTTTATATTATAATTAATTATTTATTTACCTGAACACTTATTATTAATGGAGGCTACAAATGGGTTAGTTGCTAGTTATCACACTGGCAGGAATGATGGCAATTACAGGGGATATGGTGCCCTAATACAATATAATGATATTGATTGACCGCCCATAAGATCTAAGTTGCTCAGGTAAGTATTATTTAGTTATCTTGTGACTGGGTTTGAACTTAGTCAGCTGGAACGCATGCGCAATTACTATATTTATAAGAGGCGGGATATCAAGACAAAATTATTACTAAACTCACAGAGACCAAGGATTAAAGGAAAAATAGAATCCATTTGGTGATCTGAGGCAGTGGTTAGGATAGGCTCCAAAGTCTTAGGTCGCAGGGGTGAATTACTTCTAACCTAAAGCTCATTTGATTTCTGGAAACAAAAGAATTAGCCAAGGTATGCTAAATCCGGGATTTGGGGTCCCAGAAATTCTTCAGCGTCTGCAAAACCCGAACCAGGGTACATCCTAAGATCAAACTCACAGGCACCTGACTGACGGGTCAGCCCTTACATCGTTCGATGGGGCATACAAAGAAGAACCACACCTTACATGTACATATTTATTAATCCTTAGCCCCGTGAATGAAGTTAATAATGCATATTCAAGTTATACGGACGTAAACAAGGTCCATTGGCTTTATTAATAAGAGTAAATAATTCGTATGCTGTTTTCAACCAACAACTATGGAGGATATTAACCCACACCCAAGAATCATAATTAACAGCAATAATATAGCTGTAGATTTTAATTACTAAGTTTCGATTTATTTAACATGGGCGAACAATCGCTCTAACAGACTATCTTAATTCAATACATTTCATTTTTATAAACTTTAATACTTATCGACTGTAGCATTACATATACATAGGTTTAAATAGATTATGATTTCTCTTTCCATACTTAGCACATATTTATATGGAGTGACTTTTAAATAAAATATTTTCATTTGCGTTTTTTATTATACATTTATTACTCTGAGCATTTTTGCTCTACATACATTAGAAATCAACAAAAATAAATTACAATTTATTTAATTATTGGCAAATTTGTTGATTCGGAACATTGGGTTATTTATATACTTATTTCGGCACCTTCCCGTCACTAAAAGCTTAATTTATATAAATGAATCCTATTATATAACTTAATATAATAAATATTCCTTGTCATGATGGGGGGTTCTATTCCAACAATTCAATACATAAATTAACAGATTTAATTTATTGATTTATTTATGATTCTAAATACTAATAATAACTTTGGCATCTTCGTGACTCAGCCAGTCCCATGGAAATCTTGACAGAGTAAAAAAAAAAAGCGTAATCAAGATTTCTACTCTAACTATTGATTCATGCAATCATTCAAGGTACATACAATTATAAGCATATAAAAAAAATAGGTTTCTATTGAAATGTGATAACTTAACTAATAATAAGATTATTGATTAAACGAAATAATAAAATATATATTAGGATTATTTAAATTATCTAGGTTGAGACCAGCAATAAAATCTTACATTTTTAGTTACAGTTCTAGGAAATAAAAATATTAAATGTTTACCGGCATTCTTGTTGGCTTCGTGGAAGCGGATGAGTTAATTTGTGATGACGAAAAGGTGATGACGCCGAGGACATCTTCTCTCCTTTACATTATGTTCAGGAACAGCTCGGACGCTTGGCTCCCCGCTGCTATGACCCGAAGATGCAGATTTACTCGCACATCTTTACAGGTACAGTGCTCATTGCTATTATTAATTTAAGCGTAGATATCACGAAAAGTTCTTTCACCAACAGTTCTTCAATATTCCATATATTAATAGTTGTTGGAAAATTAATCTAATAATCTCATTAATAACAAAGCCACTCTCTCTCCTTATATACATCAGGTTTTGCCTGCAGTGTCTTTCAAGAAAAGCTATTAGCAGATGTTCTTTAAGTATATTTCTCCCTTGCATACCTCTATGTTGCCATTCTGTCTTGCTGTGCATTGTATTCGTATTTACTTTTACAATGTATTTCCTCTATAAGGGTGACAACTGTAACTATTTTAGTATTGCTCTAGGGGCACAACACTTAATTTACTTTTCCTAATGCATTTGAACCACTTTCCCATTGTATACTCCTTTTACCATTTCTTCATTGCTTTTACTGATTTTATTAATTTGGAAACTTAGCTGGAAAATTTCCTAATGAAACTATTTATTCTTTACTTAAGATTGCTAAGTCTGATTACGAAGTATTTTATACCCACCCCCGTAATTGCACACACAAGCCTATTCCTAATGTATGTGAGTTTATTTTATTAATAAAATAATTTCTACGCTGGGAGATAGTTTCGAACACAGCAACATGAAACAAGTATATCTACTGGTATATATGGACCACTTCAATATTCATTCCTCTCCCTATAATAAATAATGTAATTTATATTATTTATTGTTTAATGCTTTTGTTAACTGCATATTGTTGCATAATAAGAATAGATTAATTCCAACAATAATTTTTATATGATAAAATGATGTTTAAGTGGGAACATATTGATAGATCAGATTACTAATAAAATTATAGACAAATTTCTAGGTTGTTTTTTGGAATTAGATGTATAACATGTTTTAATCAAAGCTGAGAACTATAGATAATTGGAGTACAACAGTAATACAGGATTATTACTTTGTATAAATATATAAAATTAGAGGCAATAAACAGTCATAAAAACATGATCTAAAGCAAAAATATGCATTTTTTCTCCCAATAAAATCAAAATTCTTAACCCAGCTATCTTATGGGAGAATAAAGAATCTAATCATCAAAAAAAAAAAAAGCATTCAACACAAAACCCTAATTTCATAATATAATTAGAGTCACTTATTATTCATTTAGACCTAGTCATAAGCAGGTATTTTTTATTTTTTGACTTAGTGGATCTATTGGGATTTTTTTTTCCCCATAAAAAATATAATTTATTGAATTCATTATAATTATAATATTCTATTAGTATTAAAAAATTATTGATACTAAAACAGTTATATTATGATTCAGTGCTTTTAAAATTTTCATATTTAAAATCTGCATATAAACTTGCTTCTATTAGCTTCTCTAACTACTTACATGATGATCGAATATAAGTTTTTAATGATTATAAATTTGAACTTATTTCAAATTTGAAAAAAATATTTTAAACTATCATCTAGAACATTTACATGGTAATAATTACTTTAAAATAAACCACGTAATGTATGCATAATTGACAAATAAATGTATTAGAATTGTAAATGTTTTGTTTTAATATTTTATTGACTCTCAATATAAAATAACTTTATGTATAAGATTTACATAAATTTTCTTAGCATTTAATGATTAATATCTGGTTGCTGGCTGCAGAAAATAGTTTGCTATTAACTGAAAGGAGAGCCTTTGATTCCTCTTGGAGGTCTTAAAAAAACGAATCAGAACAAAATCCTAATGTATAGTCGATACGTGCTTGTCGTTGCAGCTGTTATCACTATGTGATTATTCATATAAAATACAAAAAATACTTAATTGTAATTATTAATTAGAGAAAATATAACTTACTATTAAAAATTTTTCGGCTGAACGTTTTCGAGGAACCATGCCTCATACTCATAGCCTTCATTGTAATTATTAATTAGAGAAAATATAACTTACTATTAAAAATTTTTCGGCTGAACGTTTTCGAGGAACCATGCCTCATACTCATAGCCTTCAAATTTTTAATAGTAAGTTATATTTTCTCTAATTAATAATTACAATTAAGTATTTTTTGTTTTTACATATAAGGAAAAATTAAAACCATATTTATTATATAAAATACGAACATGGTTGAGCTGCTCACCAACATGCATTAGCCAGCATGGTGAGTTTATTGGCTTTTTACCTCTAAGTTTAAGATCCAAGAAACACCATGGTCTTTCTTCTCAGCTGTCTGATAAGGCAGAATGAATGTATGTGTAAACGATATATATTTTTCCAATAGATATATACAATCATGACAGACAAAAATAAATCATGGTCCTTATTCCCAGGAGACTGTAAAGTCACCAACCAAGAGAGTGGTTGGTGGCCGAAAGCGGAGGGTGCTAAGAATCCCGATTGTGGACCCAGGTTGCCATATGATGACGACTTTTTATTTAGGTACTTACAACTGCAGATCACTTTCAAGTGAAGGAAGATTGCAAGAATTAGAAGAACGGTCTTATAGTAAATGGGAAATGTGTGAAGCTAGAAGACAGTTGATTTAAAAAATGGGCATGTGCTCTACTATAAAGGCACAAATATTGGAAATACAAGTGAAGTAGGATTCATTATAAATAAAATGTGGAAGAACAACATTGTGGAGATTGATGGTGTATTGGACAGAGTGGCAAGATTAGTTATACAACTTAATAGCATATACCAAATGCAGATAATTCAGGTTTATGCCCCAACAAGTTCTCATAGTGATGAAGTAGTAGAAGACTTTTATATGGATGTACAAAAGACTTTCAATCAAGTAAACATTTTTTAATTGTTACAGGAGACTTTAATGCTAGAATTAAAGATGAAAGTACTGTAGGTAATTTTGGTTATGGTAGTAGACATGAGAGAGGACATAGACTTGTGGAATTTGCAGAAAAATAAAAACTTTATATTATGAATTCTTTTTTTGAGAAAAATGGTAAAAGGAATTGGACATGGATGCATCCAAATGAAGGTACAGCAGAATTGGATTATATTTTGACTAACAAAAAATACATATTTCAAGATTATAATGTTCTTAATAAATTTAACACAGAAAGTGATCATCGATTAGTAAGATATAAGATATGTGTTAATGCAAAACTAGAGAGACAAAAATTATTAAGAAAGACAATATTTACAGTTGATATTCCTAATCTTCAGAAACATTCTAATGAATTTAAATTAAAACTAACAAATCGGTTTCAAATATTAGTAGATTTTAAACTTGACTCAGATTTGAATGAAATTAATATGAAAATAACTGATACACTTTTAAAAATTGCAACAAAGATAGCTGATAGAAAAAAGCAGCAATTGACCAACAAAATTTCTACTGAGACTAGAGAATTTATGAAGAAAAGAAGGAATATGAAGATATGCAAAAATGATGAATTAAAAAGGATTGAATATATCAAATTTTGTAAAATGGTGCGGAGAGTTGAAAATGATATAATAAAGTGTAACTGTGAAATAGCAAGGAAAGCTATAGAAGAGAACAACATTTTGGTAATGGTAGAAAATTTATATCTGCAATAAGAAAAAAAGATGGAATTATTACAAAAAAGAGAGAGGACATCATGAAATGGGTAGAAGACTTCTATAAAAAAATTATATAGTAAGAAAAAACAAGTACTTCCTATATCTACTATAAATTCCGAATTGCCCAGAATTTTAAATGAAGAAGTGAGACATGCAATTAAATTTATGAAGAAAGGAAAGGCTCCAGGTAATGATGGAATTATAATTGATATATTAAAAGAAGCAGGCAAAGAAATAGAAATTTTTTCAGCAAAATTATATACCAAATGTCTAAATGATAAAGATGTACCAGATGACTGGAAGAATGCAGTATTAATATTAATATTTAAAAAAGGTGATAAAGAAGATATTAGAAATTACAGACCTATCAGCCTTTTATCGGTTTTACATAAAATTTTTACAAAGATAATTACAACATTTAGAGAACATTGGATTTTCACCAACCAAGAGAACAAGCTGGATTTAAAAATGGTTTTAGTATCCAGATATTGAAAAAAGTTATAGAAGTACAAATGAATATGAGTTGCCATTATGTTTTGGATTTGTAGATTATGAAATGGAATTTGATTCTATAAACATTTCTTCAATGATTAAAGCATTGTATCATCAATGTATAGATCCAGGATATTGTCATATTTTAAACAATAACGGCAACAATTAGATTACAAAATGATACTAGAAAAGTTAACATTGAGAAGGGTGTAAGACAGGGTGATTCCATATCTCCAAAACTTTTTACTGCAGTGCTGCAAAAAGTGGATTAAAATAAGAAAATAAAGGAGTGAAAGTAAATGGAAATTATTTAAATCATTTAGATTTTGCAGATGATGTAGCCGTTTTTGCAAATAATGCTTTAGAGCTGCAGGAAATGCTGCAAGAGTTATCAGATGAAAGTAAAAAAGTAAGACTAAAGATAAATGTTAAAAAGACTAAAGTAATGTTTAATGAATTTTCTCAAAATATGAAAATAAAAGATTGATTACGATGAGTTAGAATAAGTTAACAGCTACAAATATCTTGGTCAGATTATTAATAGATGGAAACTTAATGGACAAAATTATTCATAGAATTAAATTTGGTTGAAGTGCTTTTGCTTGAAATAACTTGGTACTAAAAGAAAATATGTTTATGTGTTTGAAAAGGAAGGTTTTTAGTAAATATGTTTTAACAATTCTTACTTATGGATCTGAGACTTGGATACTTAATAGAAGAGCGATACAGAGATTTCGGACTACTCAAAGAAGTATGGAGAGATGCATGTTGGAGTAACAAGAAAAGATCGAAAACGCAATATATGAGTAAGAGAACAAATGTGTTACTGACCTCGTTGAAAAAATTAAAAGACTGAAGTAGAGTTGGGCTGGACATATTGCTAGAAGAGATGACAATAGATGAACAATTGAATTCTTGAACTGGATTCCAAGAGATTGTAATGATGGATAGATGAAATAAGAAAATGTTCGGAGGTGATGTGGAGAATAGAAGCTAAAGATCAGAGAAGATGGATTGAACTTGGAGAGAACTTCATCCTGCAGTGGATTGATAATGATGATGATCTAGTTGCTGTTTACTATTGGCAAATTTTAAATTTTTAACTAACTTCTTTTGCACAAATCTTAATTTGGAGTAGTTTGATGTAATAAAATACACCAATTATTGAAAAGAATTACCCCCCCCCCCCAATATTCTTTTAAAAAAAACAGAAACCAACCAATGATATTTTTGATTCATTTCACTCTTAGTTATCTTCTAACACTATCCATTTTGGAGTAATTTTATTCGACTTTATGCTTTAATAATTGCGGCAAATTAATAATTCTATACTACCTACCAATTTCATGCTTAAAAACAAAAAATACAGAAGTATCCATTTTTAAATAGATTTGAGAGCATTGAGTTCAAGTCACTTACTGTGTTAATGTCTGTAGTTATCTGAGGAATAAATATCTGTTTATTATTAACAGGATGTTAAAAGATATATTTCTGTCATTCAAATCAAGACGCCTAAAGTAAATTTTGAATAAATGCCTAAAATAAGTTATGGCAAATCATTTTAATTAATAATATATTTTGTGAAAAAGATCACTTCTGAGCATGTAGATAGTTAGTTAATTAAGAAAAAAATATATACAGAATATTAGCAAGCAGTAAAAATGTATACAATACCTTCATTAGAATCTGATGTATCTGAAACATCTTTTAAAAAAAATGAAGATATATTAAAAAAAATATTTAAGAATAGTTATCCTAAACACAATAACATAATTAAAATTTTGAATGAACAATTAATTACCTCTTCTAAAATATGGCTTTTCTTCAGTTTCTACAAAAAAAAAAAAAAAGAATGATAAATTTTTATTCAAAATTAAGCATTGATTTCTAAACAGTTTATTTTAAAAAAATATATATTTTTATTTAAAATTTTGATATATTTTTCAAATTATGCTTCAATTAGAAAAAATATCAATCATTATTGTATCTATTCTTTTAATTTTAGAATATGAATCACATTTTATTTTAATTTTAGATGTATATAAAATAATAATATATAAAAATGCAAAGACAAGAAAAGTTGATATTTATTATTTTAAGTAAATCATAATCTTAATAATATTAAATGTCAAAAGTTAAATGACATTTTTTTTCAAAAAATACCATTTATAAATGATCACAAAAGAAATTGCCATAGACATATATATATAAAGTGCATTTACTAGAAAAATAAGACATTAGTTTTCATGAAAAACTATACATTACACTGTTGTATCAATGACTATCAAGCAATAACCCATCAGACTTTCTGCAGAAACACATAGCTGTATTAAATAATCTTATTTCAAATTTAAATTGAAATAAAATAGATTAAACTGGATAATAAATAGTAACAAATTTGTATATATATTAACTTATTTTCCAATTCAAAATATACATTTTGTAATGATAATGTGCCTTTAACATTTTATGACCATCACTTTATCTATTCAATTATAATCAAAGTATAGAATATAAAAATAAATAATTCCAAACTTAAAAAAATTTTTTTGTTAATAGTTGTGATAGCTTCTTGAAAAATAAAAGGTATAAAAATGCAATATATGCAGAAAAAAAAACAAATTATAATTAAATAAAACCAATATTATACACACACATTGCTAGGGTTTAAAAACAACTTTTAAAAAGTGCAGAACATTATATTATCCAATAATTAAATTACTATCTTCAATGCATTTTATACATGTGGAGGAACAAAAGATAAGAATATTTAAATTTAGATTTATGCACAAAATTTGTTAATGAGAAATCTAGAAGAATAAAATTTTGCTGAGTTATTTATTCAACAATAAACGATATTTGAATTTATTAGTTTTACCTATATTAAAAAAACATTTATTTTCATTTTAAAGTTTCATTATTTTTGTTAAATATAGGCTCTAAAAACCAACAATTAGTATTGATTTACATTTTTAAGTAACTTGTTAACAGTGAATATCAATTTTTTCTTTTTGGAAATTATTATATTGAAAAGTAATCCAGATACATTTAAAATGCAGTATCTAATTTTGTACATCTACTTAAATATTGTATGATTTTATTGTTTTGTTAAATAATAACCATTAAGGATGTTTGAAGTGATACAATACTAAAATAAAACTTTAGATCCATCCTTTAAGTGTGTTATCATTGCTGTAAAATCAAATAGGAATTTAAAATGGAGAGTCAATCTAAATGCATTCTTTTTTTGAAGAAAATTGATTTAAGAACAATACAATCAAAATACACTAAATCACAGCAACTACTGGAACTTAAATTTTCATGCAATCTACAGAATTGCAAGGATATTTTTTAAATTCCATGCTATTTATTATCTATCTATTTATATGGAAATGAATAAAGTTATCTCCAAAATTATGTTTTATTATTCAACTATATTTCTTAATATGCATTGAAACCAAAAGAATAGTTTAATTAAGCAATTTTCATGAATAACAAGATGATCTAAAAAAGTAAAGATTTGAAATTTCCTACAATTACAGTAAATAATGTTTAATCTCTCAGCAATTCTTATCAAGACAATTATGCAAGCACCCATCTATTTTAAATTTTTATTTAGTATAATGTTTCATCAATTTATTAAGGTATTTTATTTATATTAAATTTGTATTTTCTATCTGAAATAGTATTTAAGTTCATATATAAATCTATGATCAAAGACCAAAATTTGATATATAAAATTCTTTAACTGAATCAAAATTAAGCCAAATGCATACAATTTTTTTTAAAACTAAGTTTATTAATTTTTAAATATTTTAATTTAGTTTTTAACAGGCAACCCTGATATCAATTATAGTGTTTGCCTAAAATAATCTTTAAAAATGGATACATGGACCACACAGGATAGTGAATGTAAAACTATGGCTGTTTAGTCACCATAACACCTGTAGGCAATATTTGACCATTATCTACCGAATTGAATTCAAATATGAATCAATTTCCTTTATGAAATTTTATAAATAAAATTTCTAGATCTTGCGTAGATGTTATATAAGAATGTAAGTTAAGAATTTTTTCCGATGGCTCATTATTTCTGCAGTAAGACAAATAAAATTTTTCTGGAAAGAGTATATTTATAAGCGTCAGGTGGTAACCAACCTCAAGCACCAATATCATTAATGCAGCAAGAATTATACTTTTCCTAAAGTTCTAACTGATTTTATCTCTAATTAAGTGCCCAACCCTAGCTAGCCCACTCTCAAGGCTGGGAGGAAACCTATCGAATGAGCAGAGGTATATGGAGACATCTGCATTTGAACGATTTCTTTCCTTCTTTCTATATCTCTTGAATTTGACGGCGTATAATTTAAAATTAGCTGCTTTGAATTCTCTACCTTTAAAAATTTATTCCATTAATAATCAATCAAATTTCTTCATCAAACTTAAGGTTTGGGTTTAAAACATTTAATATATATGTGTATTCGTATAAAGCATATTTAGCTAGTTTTGCGAGGCATTTAGACAGGAAAAGAAATAGGCAAACATAAATGATAATTTCAGTTTCAAAGTATATAATTTTATTCTTATTAGTTTATTAAATCAAATATTCATAAGTTAAAGAAGAAAAAAATTCACATATCAAAATCTAATATAAAAGAATAAACAATTTTTACTAAATATAATAGATCATATAAATATTGAGTAGGATTTAAAAAAAAAAACAGTTATATGATATGGATTAAATTAATTTTTAACAGTGAATAAGCATTTTGAGAGTAACAATAAGCAATTCTAAGTTCATTTAATGCAAAGAAAGTTATATTTACTTTTGTGAACCCGGTATTTTAATGAGAATAAATTTGCTTACACGTAAGTTTATGTCGCTCTGAGTTAATGATCCAAAAGAAATTCTGTTGAAGAACGAAAGATATCTGCTATTGGCATAAGTCCGGCATGAGCGTCCATTTTGTGATATTAATTAGAAGCAAAGAATAATGACGGCGATTAATAAATCTTTTAATGGAAGCTTGCTCGGTATATTAGATTCAGCACTTTTCCTTTCCTCTCTAAGTTATTTTATGCAGCGTATCTATAAGGTCCTTAGGACTTTCGTACGGGCAGGCAGTAACCAGGAACAGCTATGGACTTGTAGCGTTGAGTGATCGCCTTACATGTATCTGGTTTTTACCCAACATTATGAGCGTCGACATTTTACAAGTTGATATCCTAAAACACATTTTCTCCACAAGTTAGTTAATTCAGAGAATTTCAATATTTCATTTAAAACAATGAGAGCATAGCCATACAAATTAACATATCAAAAAAAAATATTAGTATAACTTTTCTTTCTCAAAATGTCTCCTGTTCTCTATGGCTCTGACTTTTTTTTTAATCAATTTCTCTATTTTCTTTTTATCTCCCAAAGACAGTTTATCAGCATTTCTCTCTCTCTCTTTCTCTGGAATGCTTTCAACATTTTTTTATTTTTAGTAACTTTGTCCACGGTACATTCAGTTACAGTTTTTTGGAATTTAAAATGGTTAAGTAATATAACAAATAACAAGAAATTGCCTAGAGGTATATAGAGCAATGTCTTTTCGTTACCCTCATTAAAGTAAGACATATGATAAGACAAAAAATGGACATTTGAAACAAGTAATAAAAAAAAAATTATATATTTGCGTATAACTGTATTTCTCTTTTTTAACAACATATTTCTAAATATATTCTAAAACAAATAAATATATCTTTTTTTTCTTTTTTTAAAAAAAATTTCAAAATCTCTCTCTCCCTTACATATATATATATCACTCCTCGAATGTAGTCACACATTGAAGCCAATTTATTGGACTCGTGCTTATCCAGGGTAGTTGGCGGATCCTATTTAACTCCATTGAAACAGGGTTTAAACCCCGCTACTGTTACAAGGTAAACTATATATACAAATAATTATTAATGCAAATAAACACATCAATGTATATGCTTCTTAATTTGGCAAAAATACACTCTAGAATTGTATTAAAATTATTTAGCTTAATTTAAATAAAAGATAGTAAAAGTTGATTAAATTCAATTCTCATAAAATCCTCTTGAATGTGAATAAACTTAATAACATAAAAATAAGTTACATACATATGAAAGAGAATAAACATTAAACTCGTAAGTTGAAATATTTAAAACAGTTGACATAATAACCAAGTTTCATTTTTAGATTTATATAATAATAATTATTACAATGGGTTGTGTTTTAAATAAAACAATTGCCTCTAATGTTTTATTTTTAATGAAGAAATAAAAGCCTTAACATAAAAATTGATCTAATGAAAAAACAATAATTGGATGAAATATAAAGAAAAAGATTATTACTACTATTATAGATATATCTGGAAAAATATAACCAGAGGTTGAATGAGTATGGACAAAATATTTTACTGTATTTTGTTTTTGAAAATTGTATCAGAAATAAATCTGTCTATGTAAATAATATTCAGCTAGCTATAAAAAATAAAGGTGAATTATAATTTTAAGATATAATGTATAACAAAGTATTACCAAAAGTCAAATTTAAATGTATAATTATTTGAAATAATCATGCAATATTAAATGGGAATATAAGATTTTATATACTGAAGAGTAACAGGGGTCAGACCATGAACTCCATTTATTATTTATTACAAAATATTTTAGATTTTATAATTAAAGAACAGGAAAAATTTCTTCTTAAATCATGAGAAGTATTATTTTAAAAGCTTACAGTTTAGACTTTATATATAATAATCATTATTCGCATAGCCAATGTTAAATAATAATACATCCTTTCTTTTAATAGTTATAATGTTAGATAACATTTGAGAGATATTCATAAACTGTTCTAGCATTTATCTATAGATTAAAAATATAATATATAAATAAATCCAATTTATCCAAATGACTTTGAATACTTTTTAGCAAAAACCCTTTATTGTACATATATAAACATACACACGTTATGACTGTCCTGCAGTCTTTTTCAGAACCAGTTTACTTTAATCTTTTAAAAAGCCGTTTTTCTTTTTTTTAAAGATTAAAATAAACTGGCTCTGAAGAAGACTGCAGGACAGACGAAATGTAGATGTATGTGTATGTACAATAAAAAGGTTTTGCTAAAAAGTGTTCAATGGGGTTTGGATAAATTGGATTTATATAAAATATTACAGCAAAAATAAAGGAAAGAGTGACTTTGGTATATAAATAAATCATTCTATGTACCATAGTATCTAACGACAATCTTGTAACAACTATATATACACTTACATTAACACACAAATGTGATGTAATTCTATACAGTAAAGTTTAAATCTAATTTAAAAGTTTAGTCTATTTCAGATTGCCAACAATAAGAGTTTTTTTTTGTTTTGGGAAGAAAACACAGCTAAATCATTACATGATCTAAACAACAAACCAGTGTCAAAATTTTTTATGATTATACATAAACATTTAAAGTGTAACGGACCATCAAACATAACTGCTCTAACTGTTCATGCCCAAAATGTAGCAGACCGAGGTCTGGCACCATTTCCAGACAAATAGTCACTGTATCAAAATGAAACAGTTAGCAATGGAATATTGTTGATGGAGAATACGGGAAAAGGGTCTACATTATACTTGACCAATATTTAAGCTTGTCTACAACAGTTGAGCTAAATTTCAAAACTTATACGATTTGAAATGGTATACTCAGAGCCCTCCCAATTTACATGTCCTATTACATCTCGGAGTTCAAACTCAGTGAAGAAATTTGCCTTTAACTCTACTCAAAGATGAGTTTAAATATGATAGCAATAACTTGACCTCTATATAGGTCCCTAATGGCTTTTTACTAATGAATGTATTAAAAATGTATACATGTACGATAGATATTCTGGTTAGTGATGTAGGAATGATGCTTGATAATCAAGAGACCAGAGAAAGAAAGATTTTAACTTCAACAACAAATATTTACTAACAAAATCTAGGTTAAATTTATAACCTTTATAACTTAATAAAATATAAACTTGAATATAAGAAAATAGGTATCTGTCTTTACTATAATACAACTTAATATCTCTGTTGATTCATGATTACAACAAAATGGTCACATATCCCAACCTGAACAACAGAAGTAAGTTAAATATTAAATATCAATTAAAAAAAATAACAATGCACAATGTAGAATTCAATGGTGTCATCTGAATATATATTACACTTATGTCTATGGATTGCTAATTTATGTTTTATAGATAGAATTCATTCATAAGACTGTTAATCAATTTTATATATTAAATGCCTAATTAAATGTAGATGTTTAAAAATCTTACCTTTGTTTTTAAAGTCAATGTCCAGACGTCAAATCTAATGTACCCAATTATACTAAAATTTTATTTACAAACATATAAAAATTATATATGTATACCTTGAGTTGTATACTTATATTTTTCTCCTCCTATCAAAATTTAACCAAAATGAGTTCTTTACATTCTAAGATTTAGAGAAAAAAATGTTTTCTGCAAATGAGTAAAAGAGTGAGAAAAATCGTAACTCAATTCTCAGTACACACCAAAAAATATAAATATAAAATATTTAAGAGCATCAAAATTAAATGAAATCTTCTTTAAAAATAAACGGTTAAAATTTGTAAGAGTGGCTTCAGTGTTCTTTAGCAGATTCTGTCTTTCTTTTAAACAATTCCCATGACGAAAATTTTGTAGCAATTTCCTTTCCGATTCCATGAGAACTTTCTCGAAATCATTCCACCCTTATTAGACACTAGGCATATCAGTGGTTAGACTTTATTACCATCTGATGACATGAAGAAAGCACGAAAATCCTGCAATAATTAATTTAGCAAGATTGCATCATTATATTATATATCCAAATAAGTAGTTAAATGTAGTTTTTTTTTCAAAGTTCGCGTTATAATATAAATAGAAACGCTATTTGTATGCAGTTTATATATATGTGTGTTATAATATATTTTACTTCATAAGAAATACAAATTTTAAAATTCTATTTCATTATTAGTTTGCTTTTTTTTTAAAAAAAAAAGCATTTTATAATAATTATACAATTTTTGCAGTTGATAAGGAATAAAAATCTCTCAGAATTTATTCAAACGAAAGTTCATAACTTAAATAAAGAATGACTCTTTTCTTTTTAAAATCTCCTGCACTTTACCAAATCAATAACAGATAAATGCAATTCAAGATATTAAACAGTTTTTTTAAAAAAAAAATAGAATCATGATAATTTAAGCCAATAAACATCACATGACCACCATCTCTTATGCTTGTGTATTTTTGCCTGTTTTAATCATGATAATTAATATAATAATAATAAAAAATATAATTATTCTAAAGCTTTACTTTCAACTGTATTCCATTTTTTTTAGCAACAACCAACAAAACTAAACTGTTGCTAACCTTTTTTTCATGTTCAAAATCAACAAATTTTTATACTTTTTTTAAACTTTTTTAAACAAAAAAAACTTGGTTGCTAACATCTCTTAACGTTAGATTATTATCGTGTCTATCATGTCATGATTAAAATTATTAAATCTACAATGTACAAATGTGTATGTGTAGATGTTCTATTTTTAAACAAAACAACACATAAATTTATTCCTTTCTGAGGGCGAATTATTTATATATATGTGTGTGTCTCAAAATATCCTAAAATTATTCACTGTGTTTTAAAGGTTGGCTGCCTATCTAATCTTAGCTTGTCATTCTAAAACATCAGTTATTTATTTTTTTTTTTATAAGGATTGGATATCACCTTACAATATTGTAATGGAATCACTCACACAAGATAATAAACAAATATATGAATAATGAATATGTTCATCTAGGGCATAATGATCATCAACAAAAGACCGTATACAATGGTGGAGTGACTATACAAAATTTTACCGATAATACCCAGATTGAAGTTTACATTAAGTATAAGCCTTTATAGAGATCAAGACATATTTCTTGATCATCATCCTCTCCTCTCCATATTTATAGTATTATTCTAATGCAATATAAAATAGTATAGCTGTAATTCAGATGAAAAAATTTATGAGAACTAAATTGTTAACTGTAACAATAAATTTCACAATAGATTATCACCAATATAATTCTTTTACATTTATATAATTAACACAATGAAATAAGGAATATGCATGATAGAATTAGTATTTAAAATTAGTCTCATTCTATTATATCTCTGAATTTATATCTAACAAATAGAAAAAATGACAATACATTAATTTTCACTTATACATCACAAATATTTTGCAATTAATATTTCTTTTTATTTTATTATTTAATTTATTATTTATTCAATAAAGTCATTTAAAAGTCCTTACTAAGTTTACTTTATTTTTATCTTCTTTTGGGCTCAATACTTTTAAATAGTAATACTATTTTAAAATTGAGATCTCTAACTATCAAATGTATTCTCAGAGTTTAATGTTGAAATTTAGAAAGGTAATTATAATGTAGTCAGGTGTAACCGCTTGATGGCGTTCTGGCTTGCCAAAAACACCTACAAATGCCATTTATGACGCTCGACTTATGGCTAAGAAAACATCTATGTTTATCTTAGCCATTGCATGCCGTTCTGATGACATACCACAGAAATAATATGGCCTATTTCTGCTTCGTGAGTTACATGCGTGTATATGTAATTTGAGTAGTAAAATTTTTACAATATACATTCCGGTCTTTGTATTTATATTTAAGAAACCTGACTTTATAAAAATTTTCCAAACAGCCACACCCTTGATTAGATAATGTGTAAAGTGTAAAAGTCTTGCCAAGGGGACGTAACAATGAATTTGGCCGAGTTCACGTGCGAAGTCTCATTTCCACGTGAAATACCACGTTCTTTATAAAATGGCTGCCGAACTCATAAATTTCTCCCAGTTGCCGACAACAGAAACTGAGTGTGTGGCATTTTTGCAACATCACCAAGTAATAGCGCATTCTAAGCAATGCGAGTGCAAACAGCAAATGAATTTGTACAATTGTAAGCAAATATTCCAGTTCCGCTGTAACTCCATCTCTTGCCACTGAAGGTGTTCCATTCACAACAGTAGTTGGTTTGAAGGCAGCAGAATACCTTTGTTGACAGTCCTGCATGTCATTTATTTCTGGAGCTGAGAGCATATGACTGTGAAAGATATCTGTTCAGAACTGGATATTAGCAATAAAACAGTAATAGAATGGACCACTGGTCTCAGAGAACTATGCCATGCAAGTCTATCTTCTAGATCATGCTGTCAAATCAGCGGTCCTGATTCAATCATTGAGGTGGACGAAACTATGTTTAGTCGAATGAAAAATCACCAGGGGAGGATGCTTCCTCAGCAGTGGGTCTTTGGTGGCATATGTCATGACACCGCTGAATGTTTTGTCACCACCATTCCATCACGCTCTGTTGCTACCCTTCTGGAGGCCCTGAAAGCAAATGTGAAGCCAAGATCAACCATCTTCTCTGACTGTTGGAGGGGCTACAACAGTGCAGAGCATGAGGCAGAAGGTTTTCATTACCTAACTGAACCATCGCTACCACTTTGTAGACCCAACAACAGGCGCTCACACCCAGAACGTAGAACGACTTTGGGGCTCTTCTGAAATCTCGGAACTGCAAGGTAACTAGACAGCAATTACTTGACAACTACTTGTCAGAATTTATATGGCGACGAATGAATAAAGGGAAAAGATATATTCCTCTCTATCCTGTCTGAGATGGCTATACCCACAAGAGCGGATTGAATGTGGACTGGAAAATATTGTTTTGTTGTCAAATACCAGTAATTTGGACTGTTTGTTTCTGCTGTCCAAAAAAAAAAGGCATTTGATCTGTTAGTTTTTTTTTAGTTTTGTTTTTGGTTATTGTTTGTAAACAATATTGCGTTGACTTGGGGAAGTTTGTTTTGGTTGAGACGAAATTGTGGGCCCAAAACCTTTCCATTTGATCCAAATTAATAAATAAAAAGGATGAAAAAAGAAAAAAACTTTTATTAGTTTGAAAACTACACAGTTGTTTTGTTATATAGAAAGCAATAGTTAAGTGAACCAAAAATGTATCAAAAAATGTCTTAATAGAAATTAGAAACAACCAAAAATATATAAAAATATGCTTAAAAGTTGTGCATTAAAATTAAAAGTTGTTGTTTTCTAAAGACATCGCAGAGTAGCAGCAATCAATAAATTAACCTCCCCCCCCCCCGTTTAAATTTATGTTTAAAAAATAAAAAAGTTGTTGTTTTCTAAAGACAAAATTAAATTATTTTTTTTAAAAAGGCAGGAAAAAAAAAGTTATAGCAATCTATCAATTAATAACAAAAAAGGGTAATGATGAAATTGTCAAAAAACAGTTAGTAATTTAAAAATAAAAAAAATTTTTTCTAAAGACAAAATTAAAATTAAACAATTTTTTTTTAAAAAGGCAGGAAAAGAAAAAAGTTATAGCAATCAATCAATTAATAACAAAAAAAGAGGAATGATGAAAATTTGTAAAAAACAGTCAGCGATTTAAAAATTGCGCGCCCCGAAAACCATATATTGTATTGTTTTTGACTGCCAACACCACCATCAAGCGGCCACACCTGACTACGTTATAATTACTCTTAGAAATTATTTAACTTGAATATTTTTCTGAAAATAAATTCCTTTTTTGCCATTGTGCCTTATAATTAAAAGAATCAAATATAATGAATATGTGTAAATCTTTCTCTTCTTTGGTGATTTCTTCTTATAACGTTAATAAATTTCTTTATAATATTAAATTATTAAGTTCAGTTATAACATTTACAAATAAAATCCAGTATTGGCAGATATAACTAGATGTTATTCTGTCTTAAGGTATTATTATAGCTCCATAAAGGCAATTACACTTTTGAAAAGATGAGGTCGGGCACTCTAATTAAAGTTTTATCCCATCATTGCAAATATATATGAATGTATGAGGATGAAATCATTTTCCTAGCTCTAATTTTATAAGCAGAGATGATGAAGAACTTAATTGATCTTTTCTAATTTTAGAAAGCAGAAGATAATCCGGTTTTCTTTTCTTCATTGTTTGGCAACACTCTCCAAGTTTCCCTAGCAACTTAATATGTTGAAAATAAATATCAAGAAATGATCTTTTTTATTTCTGAAAAATAATTTTGTTTTCAACTTATTGATATATTTCGATTTGCTTTTTAAAGAAATACATAAATAAACTTACTATAAATTTTCTTTAAACACATAATATATATATTTTTTAATTCATACATATGACCTACATCAGAAGTTATATATATTGTAAACAACCAAATATACCTGGGTCTCTTTTTACGCAGACTTATTTAACACGATTTTGAAGTTACGCGATTCGTGTTTCACCGGAAGTCGATTTCTGACAATGCGCTATTACTTTAAATAATAAATTTCGCGCACTTACGTTATATTGAAAGTAATAGCACATTATTGGAATTCGACTTTCATCTTAGTAATTTCAATATTTTCAGTGCTTTATAATAGTAAGATTTTATGCAATAATGAAATTAAAATCATGATTTCCACATTTTATGTATACATATATTAAATTTTACAAGATTATAATGTAAATTTGTTCAAACATTGTGCGTGTTAATTTTGCATTTTAAATCACATTCTGTTTTTGCTTTTTAAAAAAGAACGTAATCAATTATTATTTTCTTATTAATGACACTAATCATTAACGTGCTCTTAAATTCCAACGTGAGCTAAATGGTTGTATGTCTGGATATCGCGAGCTTCGAAAACAATTAATAAAATCATCATCTCAAAGATTAATTACTAATTACGTTGTCACCAAGAAAATCATAATAATTAAAATGTGTATAAAAAAATGTAAATTACTGTACTGTAAATTATGCATAAAAATATATATTATTTTGAATAAAATTAAATATTATAGTTAAAAAAAGTTTGTCTTGTATCAATTTGTTTTCAAATTTGTAATTTTTTATTAGTCATATTTTATTTCCTAATTTTTTTTTGCGTGAATTTTAAAGTAATTTTACGTTGGTGCTTTGCTTTTATGCGAATTTTGAAAAATCACAGACCGCATCCCCCCTTTTTCAATGTAAGTTATGTCTATTTTTGCGCGATTTCGTTTGCGCGTGTTTTCTGAGGAACCTATCTATCGCGTAAAACGAGACCCAGGTGTACTAATGAATTAATAATTTAAGAGATGGATTTTTGTTCTATAATAATCAATAATGTTCTCAATATTATTGTATATTTCATAAATTTCATTAACTATTGAAATTATTTATGTCAAAAACTTCTTCTGTGAATAGAGGTCAAGATTTGATAAACATTTTTTCTATTATAACTGACAAATGAGGAAATCACATGCCATGATAAATATAAAGATGTTAAAAATTTCATGTACTTAATGTTTAAATAAAGAAAAGTTAATGGTACAAATGTGGCAGATGTGTAAATTATTTACTATAAATATCAGTCAGCAACTATTAATGCCATGATATTCTCTATTTAAATAAATCTGATGATATTAAAATGGTGACTATTCATGTGATATTCTCTACTGATCATTACAATATAAAGAAAATACATCTTGGTAATTTGAATTAGTTAAACTGCTATTATGAATATGTATAATCAAATATGCAATACTATCAAACATTGTTTTAAATTTCCAGTACTCATACTTATAACAATCCATCCCACTTGATGGTGTTCTTGCTAGCCTAAAGTAGTTGAAATTACGGTTTATCAGACACAACTTATCAATTGCTATCAGAAATTGAGTGCTAACAATTGAGTCTTTTGGCTAACAGTGGCCTGCAGCATGTTTTGCGATCAATTACTCTCGCAATTCACACTTAGCCTACCACACCAGTTAGTTCTGATATGTGTTGTTTACCATCTATACGAATGCTGACTTAACATATCGCTACGTTATCATGACAGGGTTGTGAATAATTTAAATGATGGAAAGTGAACCAATATTCGCTCAGAAGTAATTATTTTCAAACTTACATGAATTACTATAAGGTCCTCCAAATTATCACACTATCCCCAATTTACCCCCCCTTAACACGTTACAATTAGGAAATGTGGCGATTCGACATACCTGAATCTAAAGTCTTGTATGTTGCGAGAGTTTGCATTGGTGAAAAAATGGCTATTTGTGAAAAAGAAGTCTTCGTTCAAGCTGTCTCTATTGCATAATATATTAAATTAAGATTCGCAAAAAAAGAAAAAAATTAAATAAAGGAACATTTATTGCCAAACAAAAATAAATTGTTTCTTGAGGCGTTGTTTATCAACCAAAAATAAAACTATGTTTAAAGTAAGTCAATGTTAGTGAAAAAAAATATTCATTCAAACTGTCTCTATTGCTTAATATATTAAAATTACGATTTGCAACAAAAAAAAAACATGAAATAAAGGAACATTTATTACCAAACAAAAATAAATTGGTTATTGAGGCGTTGTTTATTAACCAAAAATATAACTATGTTTTAAGTAATCAAATCAACGTTAGTGAATAACACAGTATTAACAAATGAACATTTTGCAAATATATTCAATTACTTTCCCAAAAAAAAAAAACCTAACCTAAATGAACATTTCTTACAAAACAAAAAAATATTGGTTATTTAAAAAAAAAAAACCTAAAATAAAGGAACATTTATTATAAAACAAAAAAAATTGCTTATTAATTGAAAATCTGTAACATTAGTTTAAAAAATAATAAAATAACGTAATTTTAAAGAGTTGTCTGTGTAATGTTTATTTGTTAAAATATCAAAGAAAATATAATGGTCTGGAACGTTATATCAATGTGTTTTGTTGGAGGAACAACGCCTTCAAGCGGGATGGATTGTCATAAGTATGAGTACCAAATTTCCTATAATATACTACATACAATAACAATAAGAAATAATTCGAATTTAAATATATTTAAGTTAAATCATTTTATGTACAACACATACAGTAAATATATAACAAAGTTTTTTTTATTTATTTATTGAATTTAACATATATATATTAATTCAATATAATAAAACTGTACAAAAAATATTTGAAAATTTCAAGAAATAATAATTACATAAAATACTATTTCTTAATTTTAAAATATATATTCATGATAAATGGAAAATATATGGATTTAAATTATTGCTTAATTTAAAAATATATATAGAGATGGTAAATGGATAAAAAATTATGGATTTAAAAAAAATTACATCCATAAAGTAAATATTAATGTGTGTTTAACTAGAATGAGTTTGATATTGCTTTAAATATAATAGATATAATTATAAAACAGGTTTTTGATACATAAACAGATATATTTATATGATAATACAAAAATTAAGCAAGTGATTTATTTGACAGTAAAATATGAAAAGACCTAAAAAATTCACAGATTCATTTGACTCAATCTGCCATTTTATCTTAAAAGAGGAATAATTTAAGCTGACGGAAACATTAAAAAATACTAATTAAAATGTAATAAGTTTACTTAATGTTTATCATAAAAAAACTATTGGTGATAAAAATGATATATCTATTATTAATATTATGCAACTGAAGACATAATTGCATAAACTTGTATACTATCTCTAATGTATGAGCTGGACTTGAATTTGATTTCTTAATCTAGGTCTGAAAATAAAAATACTGAAAAGATATAACATTATTTAATAGCAGTAATATTGAGTCTGTTCACTTGACATCAAAATAAAATAAATTTAAAATAATATTTTAACAAATATATTTGGTGAACTTTAATAAACAGTTATTTAAATTCTTAAGGTGATAATAAATTTTAAGTATTTAAATGATTTGATCTATGAGATGAGTGTATCACACTATAAAAGCTACAGATTTAGTGAATTTATAAATAAAACAAATTCCATATAGCTATTAACGTGATAATGAAATGGGGGGGGGGGGTACAAAAACAACTAGATTTGTAATATGAAATATGCTGAATTAAATAAAAAGATTCATAAATGATATGTGATATTTGTTTTTAATTGTATTTAATTTCAAACAAAAAACTTTCATTGTCAAAAGAATTTAAAAAGATTAAATAAAATTTAGTTTAAACAAAATTACACTTATGACTGTTAAAACGTTAGATGGAATTACAATAATATAATAAAGATTATAAAAGTAAAACAAATTTAAGAATTCTATTTTTTCTGCAAAAAATACAACTTTCCTTGGTGAAAATAATAATAATAAAAAAATCTGAAAGGTGCATATAAAATCTCAGAGCACGATCTACTGGTATAAAACATGATATATCTGGCATTTAAAAAGCAATTTTATTTGGAAAAATAGTACAGCTATGAAATGATAACGGTGGTGACAGAGAAGGGATGATAATATTATTACTTTTGTTTACAAAATGCTTTAAAAAAAAATCCACTTATTAGAATATTTTTGTATTAATAAATAAATAATAAGATAATGAAGACTTAGAAAATGATTTATTAACTATAGTCCTTTCATGCAAAAATCAGGTAAGATTTAGAAGTTAATTTTGCACTGCAGATCACTGTAAGTAATCAATGAAATAATTTAAAGCTGCATTATATATAAAATATATAATGAATACAGGATTTCATAAATTATGAAAAGCAATTCACACATCAATGGTGGGTTATAATTATATGGATTTAGCAATGCAATAAGAAAGACAAATTTATAATACTATTCCACTTCCAATATAAATTTTCATAAATTACTCTTTCGAATTCAAATCTGCATATCACTTTCCACTACATTATGTATACATAAATATATTTGTTTTATATTAACACATAAGACCCATTTGTTCTTCATAAATTAATTTGGAATTTCTGTCTTCTAGCTAAAAATAATTAAATACACATTCACCAAATAATAATCGAATGGCTACATAAAAAAAAATCTTAAATTTGCTTAGAATTCCTGTCACCTACCTGAAAAAAAATTCATATTGCATTGAGATCATCCAGATTATGCACTATACTGAATAGAATGTATATCTACCTATATAAGATCAGGATAAATAAATAGTATGAAAGATATCTTTAAAATGATTTTGACTATAAAATACAAACAAATTTGTTAGCATATTCAAATATATGGTCCACAAAGATCAAAAAGAAGATAACTATTATTCTATTAAAATACTTATGCAAATATTCAATTTCAAAGAAATATGTAAAATTGTGCATAATAATATAGGAAAGTAATTGATGGCACAGCAAATGTAACAATTAACATAGCAATGTATGTTACAGATAAAAATAGAATTCTCAAATAAATATAAAATATTACTTTGGTATAGAAAAAAAGTATTTCAGAAATAATAAAAAGTGTAAGTAGAATTCTACAAAAAAAAAAAAAAAAATGATTGCCTCTTTTTATTACTATACAATTCAATTATATAACACATCAATTGAAAGGCCAGATATGCTAAATGAAGACTTTAGACATAAAATCAAATCAAAAAAGTTCAAAAAAATATAAAAGTACAAAAAAAAAAGGCAAATCTATACACAAAATGCCCAAATTGAATATGTATATATATCAAATGACTGAAAGAGCACAATTTAAAATGAAATAAATTACAAAATTATAGATCTATTTGTCTTCTATCAATTAAATATAAAATATTTTTAAATGATCACCAAAACTTTGATCTCAAGCCAATAAATATAATTCAGATTTAAAAGTGATTAGATTATAGTGTAGTAAGTAGATCACAAATAAACATTTTAAAAAATTATTAAAAAATGATTAATAGAATATATTACAATTTTGCATATGATCTGTAGATTTTAAATAAGGATTTGACTCAATTCTAATATTTCATGACCAGTAACAATAAAAACATCGTTTCTAATATTATAGCAACAATACTCCTGTAAAAAATTTCAATTGATCCTGAATATCTGATATAACAATTGCAATGATAAATTTTAAAGAAGCATTTAACTATATATAAGAATTATAAGCCAATTAATCAATATAATAAAAAATTATTATTTGAGAGGGTGCTAATTATATCAAAATGATATCAACAGTAAACAAAAACCTGATAAAACTTTTATGGTCATTCCAAATATATTGATGTATCATATTAATGACTCACTATACCTGACTATGATTGTCATATATATAAATCCAATCAAAACTTTCTACAATTATTCCAGTTATGTATATATTTGCATCTGATAAAAAAAAGGTAGCAATCTTAGCAAATGCTTATATAATCTCATAACAAATGGTAAAATATTAAAAAAAAACAATTTGCATTTTTTTCAAATTATTAGATCATTTATTTTATTAAATAAATCATTTGTATGACAGATTTTATCAAACTAAAAAATTTTTTCCCATAATCTTTTCAAGATTTCCAAATAAATTTCTGAGTATATCTATTAAAATTTCTGTAACAAAGTCAAATATGATAATAAACAATAAAATAAAAAATGAAATATTCTTCTAGTATGATAGGTAAAACTTACATATTAAAAAAATATTAGTATTTAACTGTCAATAGTATAGAAAATTAAGCTCACAAAAGCAGACATAAACAAAAATACATATATCATTTTAGGACTAATTGACATAAAGTTTTATGTCAGCATTAATGGTGAATCTTTTAAAAGAATATATTATATCACATCTACATGTCAATCTTTTGAGTAAAGAATTCACAGATATAATCAACTGAATAAAATTATATTTGGATAAAATATTTGAATCTAAACACTTTCACAGATGTTTAATAATACAATCATCTTATTTAACATATACTAAAACGGCAATACGATTGGATCAATCTGCAAAACTTCAATTATAAGCTATCCAAAATATATGCGATATACAATTATAAAAAAATAAAAAAGTAAACCAAGAAAAAATCAAAATATTAAAATTCATAATTTTAATAAATTTTACGATAGAGCGGCAACCTTTTTTTTTGTCACATAGTAACCTCAGTACCTTCAAAATTTTAAATGTTATAATTTAGACATAGATAATCACATTCATAAGAAAGAGTTTATTCAGATTACAGTGAAAGCATACTCATTTTATTTTTCACTTCCCCCCTCCCCAAAAAACTTGATGTGGTACAGTATTTTATATAATAAATTTTTTTTTAAGCTTAAAGCAAAAAAAAATTTAATAGATCACTGCAAATAGGGATGACTGTATAGATTATGAAAATGATATGGATTTAAAAACATCGAACAGTTACAGAAGTAATGTTTGTTGACAAGATGATTATATGATCATCTTTACATAAAGAAAAAAAACAGTGTAAATATATATATATATATCGCCCAGATCAAGTGCTTAATTGCAATGAAACTATATGATACTAAATATATCAATCACGACTTTGTGAAAGTCAAAATCTAATACTTTGGGTTTTTTTTATTTAAAAAAAAATATAAAGATATGGTACAATATATGGTAGTATTTTTATTTTTAGAGTAAATGTGAATGAACATACACAGAGAAAATATATGTGCCATCAATTTATTAATAACTAACTATATTATGATTTTTAAATTTTATTTATACTATAATCTTAATTTATATATGTATATTATATGCATGAAAAAGTGTCTGTACTATATATATAAACATGTTGAATGGTTACAAAAAGAAGTTGTATTTACTGAAGGCGATGCTTTAATTCCTCTTTGAGGGATTAAAGAAAGTAAGCAAAGCAAATTCTGAATGCCCACATTTTTACTGTCATTGTAGTTATTATTACTATGTGATTATTCATATAGTAAATGAACATGGATGGGCTGCATCATCTACCATGATCAATTCACTGTCTTTTTATTTCTAAGAATTCAGGATCAAAAAACACCGTAGTCTTTCCATTCAAATATCTGACAGTTCTTAACTGATATATTAACTAAAATTTCTTAAAAGGCAGGATGAATGCGTGCATTTTTTTTTTAAAAAAAAGATACAAACATGACAAATAAAACTAAATTACAGCCCTTATTCCCACGAGATTGTAAAATCACTAACAAAGGCAATAGTTTCAGCCAAAAGCGGAACGTGATTGTAAATCCAGGCTGCTATATGATAATGATCTATTTAAATACCTATAAGAGAAGATCACTTTCAAGTAAAAAGTCATTGCATTAACTGAAAAAAAAACTATCTAATTAAATAGGGCATTATTGGACTTAATGAAATTAAAAGATAAAGAAATAATGAAGTATGATTCATTAAAAAAAGTCGAAGAACAACATTGTGGAGATTAATAGTATATTAGACAGAATAGTCAGATTAGTTATTCAAATTAATGAAAGATACCAAATGCAGGTAATTTGAGTTTATCCCTAACAAGCTTTTATTGTGATGAAGAAGTAGAAATTTTCTATGAATGTACAAAATGCTTTTAATCAAGCCAAACAATTTAAAATTATCATGGGAGACATTAATGCTAGAAGTTGTAAATGACTGAAAGGTGGAAAGTGTCGTGGGTAAATTTGGTTATGATGATACAAATAAGAGAGGACACAGACTTGTGGAGTTTACAGAAAACTAAAATTATGTATTATGAATTCTTTTTTGAGAAAAATGTTAATGAAAATGAACAATAGAAGTAGAATTGGAATTAATATTTTGATTAACATAAAATATGTATTTCTAAGATTGTAATATTCTCAAAAGATTCAACCCAGAAAGTGATCCCAATTAGCAAGATGTAAGATACGTGTTAATGCAAAACTAGAGATAAAAACTATTAAAAAAAAAACAATATTAACAGTTGATATTCCTAGTCTACAAAAACACGCCAATGAATTTAAATTAAAACTTGAAATCATTTTAAAATATTAACAGATTTTGAGGATAGTTTAGACTTGAATAAAATCAATAAAAAGATTAAGAACTGAAAAAAAAATAGCTGGTTCAAAAAAAAAAAAAAACAATTTATCAACAAATTTTCCACTCAGATAAAACAATGTATGAAGAAAAGTTGTTTTTGCAATAAAAAAAAAATGGAACAATTACTAAAAAAAGATGACATAATGAAATGTGTGGAAAAGTTCTGTTAAGAAATATATAATAATAAAGAAGAAAAATCAAGTATCCTTTACAATTGTTACATCTGAATTGCCAAAAATTTTAAATGAAGAAGTGAGACGTGAATTTAAATCTATGAAGAAAAAAGCTTCAGAAAATCATGGAATTATAAATCTTTAAAGAAAGCAAGTAAAAAAAAAAATTATAAAAATTGTTAGCAAACTTATATACCAGTTCTCTTAATGATAAACATACACCAGATGATGGGAAAATGCAAAAATAATATTGATATTTAAGAAAAGTGATAAAGAAAATATTAGAAATTACACACCTATCATTCTTCTACCAGTTCGATACAAAATCTTTACCAAGGTAATTACAAATCATTTATAGCAAACTTTAGATTTTAACTAAACAAAAAAATAATAATTAAATTTTGAAGTGGTTTTGGCACAATGGATCCCATCCATGTAGTGAGAGAAATTATAGAAAGAACTAATGAGTTGCTATTATACTTTGGAATTTGTAGATTATGAAAAGGCATTTAATTCTATAAGCAGTTTTATGGTGATTAGAGCCAGGATATTCTCATATTCTGAAGAATATTTATCAACATGCAACACCAATGACTAAATTACATGATGGCACTAAGAAGATTAACCATGAGAAGGATGTCCACAAAAGGGTGATTCCATATTTCCAAAAACTTTATATAAAGGTTTCACAAAAAATATTTTGTGAATTAAAATGAGAAGCCAAGAAAGTAAAAGTAAATGGTGATTGCTTAGATCATTTAGATTTTGCAGATGATGCGACTGTTTTTGCAAATCATACGTCAGAGCTTCTGGAAATAATGCAAATGTAATAGCTGATATTAATCATAGAATTAAATTTGGGAGTGTTTTTAGTAGAAATAATATTAAAAAAAATATATACTTATGTGTTCAAAAAGGAAGGTTTTTTAAATAGATGTGTTTACCAATTCTTATTTATGGATATGAGACTTGGGTACTTAATAAAAGAGTAATAAAGAGAATTCAGACCACTCAATGAAGTATAGACAGTTGTACTTTAGGAGTAAGAAAAATTGTACTTTAGGAGTAAGAAAAAGAAATCAAAAACAAAATACAAGAGTGAGAAAATAAACAGATACTAGTAACATCATTGAAAAAAGTTAAGAAAATTAAATGGAGTTGGCCTGGACACTGATAATAGATGAACAGTAGAACTCTTAAACTGGATCCCAAAAGATTGTAATGGATCTACAAGACGAGACCATATTTGAAATGGATGGACGAAATAAGGAAATTTGTTGCTTTGGGAGAAGAAAAGCTAGAGATTGGAGAAATTGGATTAACTTGTAGCAGATGGAAATTGATTAAAATGTATGATTCACTTACAGTAGAATAAACAATATATATTGTAATCAAAGTTTATTGACAAATTATGACAATATTCATGATATAAAATATATGCAAGGAAGGTTTCTAACAAAATATAGTGGATAAAGTGGCTCGACTGCATAAATATATGGAACATCTTGGAAACTAAAGGCTATTTAATAATGATGAAAAAATACATTTCTATACAAAATTTTTCTCAAAAATTAACTTCTTTAATAACTATATATAATCTTTCAAAAATTTTTAGCATATTATAGACCTGTCAATTTTTTTAAAAAAATCAGAAAAACCTTCATTACTTAAAAAGTATATACCAGAGATGGGGAACCTTTT
Source organism: Epiperipatus broadwayi (assembly GCA_028023455.1). Classification (NCBI taxonomy): domain Eukaryota; kingdom Metazoa; phylum Onychophora; class Udeonychophora; order Euonychophora; family Peripatidae; genus Epiperipatus; species Epiperipatus broadwayi. The sequence goes on from JAQFVV010006197.1 coordinate 7,301,301, forward strand.
TATCATTAGAAGCCACATTTTAATTAGTCAGTAATAAAGGAGGCTGCTTTAATTTTTTATATTCGTTGATAATATATATATGTCTTTAAATTTTAAATAAAAATTTTATATTAAATATTACTTCAAATAAAAATATTATTAACATAAGGATCATAATTAAATTTATTACATTGTAAAAAAATACAAGAAAAAAATTATAATATTAAATCATAAAAATCTAACATAGCAACAATACAAAAAATAATTTTACAACTGGATGGAAAATTTAAATTAGTGGGATATTTGCATTTGTTTCTTGCTTGAAAGTAATTAAATATTTGTATTAAGTTTCATAACACGTAGTCTTGATTGATTCTCTAAATGAGCATCTGTAATCTGTTCTTAAACTAGTTTTAATTTTTGCCACAAGAAAAAATGTTGGCTCACAGCAGTAGTACTTCCCAAGCAAAAAAATAAATGGTGTGCATGCTTTCATAGACATGGATATTCAACAGCATTTTTCCAAATTTCTATGGAATCCTTTTTAGCATGAAAAAGGGATTTGAGGATAGTATCTTCCCCTAACTCAAATAACTCCACTTGTAGTTCTGTAGGAGTCTCGGATATATCTACTAAATGTGTTTCAAATACCAGTTTCATAGTAGAAGTGTATTTGTCAAAATCTGAAAATCTTTCAATATATTCTTCTATTAAATAATTCAATACACTTACATATTCATCAAATGCTTTATTTTCACAATTCTGCCCATTTAACATTTTTGCTAGCTCGGGAAAGTGTTCTGCAGATATATCCAAGCAAGAGAGCAATGTTTTGAAAAATGTTAATTTTTTTCAAAACGTTTGGATCTTTTGCCACATTTCATATATATGCTTGGTTTTACCTTGCAGGCAAATATTTAAATTGTTTTATCATGATAACAGACAAAAAAGCAATGTTTCTGCAAAATGCTTCATCTGATAAATCACATGGTTTTCTTGATAAAAATTTAAAATTTGTTGTCGAAGAGTTCAGTTTTATCAAACCCCATCCTGTTAATAGCCAGCAAACCTTGCAGTAGTACGGTCGATCAACGCTTAAATTTCCTCGTCTAAAGTTAGCATCTGTCGAAATTTATGATGACCCTTTGCATTTATGCGAATATAGTTTACAATCATAATGGCTTTATCCAGAGGGTCTTGCAAAATTGTGGATTTTGCACAAAGATTCTATTGATGCAAAATGCAGTGAAATGATATCAAATTTAAGTTGCCCTTTAATAAACTAACGAATCCTCCTTTTTTGCCTTTAATGGAAAGTGCGCCATCGGTGCAATCACTGACTAAATTACTAACATTTAAGTGTAATCGAAAATGTCAACACCACGAGTTCTTCCAGTTAGTGCACCTAGCGCAAGAAGTAATTCGTAACATTGAAAATCTTTAGTTACAGCACGAATAAAATATAAAACTTGCGCCAAGTCAGTTTTATCAGAGCTTTCATCTAAAGCAATTGAAAAATATACGTCTTCATTTTGTATAATATTACAAAGTTGCTCCGTTACATTTTGAGCTAATTCGTGTTGTCGATCTGTTATAGTTTTTCTTGAAAGAGCCAATTTTTTGTATTTATTAACTTTTTCTGGATCTAACATACCCACTGCTTCAACTTAATTCTATATCACTAAATAGTTTGCCTCTTTTTCCAAGAATATATGTGCTATTTTGTAGGTAACATCAACTGCAGTGATATTTTTCTTTACAAAAGCATTAAAAGATGCCTGTTGATGATGCTTTGCATTTTTCAATTTTTGAAGTGCAACTCGTTGAGATTTGTCTTCTAAATTGAAGAATTTATGTTCTTCATGTGTCAAATAGTGTTTATTTGCATTCACTTTTTTTAAAGTAGTAAAACTGTATCATACAACAAACACACCATTTTATCTTTCACAGAAGTGAAGAAAAAATCTAACTCCCACTCTAATTAAATGTTCTATTTTCTTCATTTAATTTTCTTTTCTTGCAATTTGACATGATGGTTAAAAAAATAATAAATATCTTAAAAAAGCATATACTTGCTAGAAATACACTGACACCGTGTTTTAGTAAAACCACAAAATAATTATAACAATAACAACTGGATGACTACAAGCACGGTACAAGTTTGATAAATGACAAGTCACAATTGTCTTTTTATGAACATTAATAGTAAGAAAATAGTTTTTCTGCAGTGACCAGGTAACATGTCTGGTAGTGTTACCGCTTGGCACTAGGTGGTGTTCTATCATTTGAAATATACAATTGGTTATGATCACCACTAACAACTGAAACTTACATTGGTTGTCTTGTAATAGCCAGTCACGGCTGATTGACTGTGTTATTTATGTGTAAAAACAAATAAAAATGTAGTTTCTGTGGCTATTATTAAGAATAATACAAAACTGTTGTATTACACCGTATTTACAGGTAATACAACACTTTTGTTATATTACCTATTTATGCTGCTGTATGGCATTTCACAGTAGTGTGTTTCGCGATAGTTTAGGGGATTTTCCACAAATTGAATATTGGCTATCATATGGTGTTACGGTGTTTATATTTCAAGTGTACATAATTTTTTAAATATAGAATACTTTTTTTTTTATTTGTAGGTAAATGATGTCATGTAAATTATTAATAATTTAAAGACGGTCAAAATCCTTCCCTCCACAACTTTAAATGTTTAAAACAGTGGTAAAGAGTAAGTCCTAACATGATTTCGAAAACATAACTCAGAAAATAACATTTTCCCAAGTCAATATACAAGTGAAATGGCTGAACAAAATACTACTATATATAAATTGTGTGACTTGCCAACCACAGATTCTGACACTATCATTTTTCCAAATAATGTTTTACCAGATGAGAAGCATTGCGAGTGCGGGGAAAAAATGAAATTGTATATTTCAAAAACTATATGGCAATTTCGATGTTCATCATATAATGTAAGATGTTCTATTCGAAAGAACACTTGGTTGGAAGGCTCCAGAATAACATTTAGCAAAGCGCTTCATCTCATATATTACTGGAGTTGCGATCAACTAACACAGGAAGCCATACATTCAGAGATGGATATTAGCAAAAGTACTGTTGTGGAATGGACCAGTGGACTACAAGAGTTATGTCATGAAAGTCTTTCATCCTGACCTTGCTGTCAAATTGGCTGGCCGGGTTTAATAATTAAGGTGAACGAAACAATGTTCACCTACAGAAAAAATCATCAGAGCTGGATACTTCCACAACAGTGGATATTTGGAGGGATGTATAAGGAGAGTGGAAAATGCTTTTTGTCTCCCGTTGCTTCCCGAAGCTGCCGGTTTTAACCATCTTACTGTCAATCATCACTACAACTTTGCAGATCCTACAACAGGCGCTCATACACAAAACGTGGAGCGTCTTTGGGGCCTCTTAAAGTGGTGTAACAAAAAACAACGCGGAACTTCCAGAAAATTGCTTCTAAATTACATGACAGAATTTATGTGGCAACATCTGCACAAAAACAAAGACCTATTCTTGCGCATTCTGTACAAGATGGCTTTCAACACCCAACCTACGCCAATATAGTGTGTTCTTTTTGTATTATACCAAAACACAAGCAAAGTAAATGAAGCAAAACCCACGATCAACATTGTGTTTTAAAAAAAAGTTGTTTGCTTTTTTAATGTTACTATAGTTTTGTTTGTCAAAATCAAAAAAAAAAGGCGATCAACATCGTATTTAAAAAAGACATTATTGTTTTTTCATGTTGTTCTACAAAATTTGATTTTGGAAAAAGCAATTTTTTCCCAAAAAATATTGGAAACCCGGTGGGATTGCTGTTAATTAATGTATATAAACAAAAACAAGCGATCAAAATTTCTTTTAAAAAAAAGAAATTTTTCTTTTTATTAATTGTAGTCTAATTTTGTTGGTCAAAATTAAATAAAAAAGCAGCAATCAAAAGACTACCAAAATATTTATTGTTTTTCTTGTTTGTATTTGAACAAAATTTTATTTTTAAAAAAAGAAGTTGTTATTGTTTTTATTAAAAATATATATTTTTAAAAAAATATATAAAAATATTTAACGAGGTATTCTAAAAATAAAAATCATGAAATAAGTAAATGTGTGCTTGTATGTTTTATTGAAAAATAAATTGAAAACACCATCTTTGTTCTGTTATAAAAAAAAAAAAAAATTTTTTTAATAAAATTATATAATAATTTAACATATTTTTTTAAAAATAATTATATCTTATTAAAACAAGAATTATTTTAGTCCAATTATATTTAAAACATCGGAATAACATCGTAAGTGATTGCTTTTAATAAGTGTTGGCCCGGTTTCATAATATTTTACTGCTTTTACACATAAATAACACCGTCAAGCAGCCATGACCGGCTATCACAAGACAATCCTTACATTTATACCATTCTTTATTTAATTCTATAAATTATCAAATTGTCATTATCTAAATAAATGAATATCGACTAATACAAGATCTAGCTTCTATGAAGGCTGCACAAGTCACTCATGGAGGCCATGTGTGGCCTCAATGCCACACGTTCCCCATCCAAAATATATATTACCCATTTTCTTGTTACTCAATAAATAAATAAAAAAGGGAGAGACAACATTGGCCTAATACTTTTAACATTCATTTGTTTAGTTTTGAAGACGTTATTTCATCTTCCAGTCCAAAAATGTAACTTCTCTAAATAATGTTTGTGAATGTTGGTGGACCATAATAATAAAAATTATTGCTCACCATAAAATTTTTATTATAGGTAAAGATAGAATCATAACCATATACACATTTTCTCCCCAGTCTTAATATTAACTGCATTAAGCAATTAGTAAAATTATATAACATAAATAAAAAAAAAAAAAGAATGTAGTGAAAAAGTACTTGCCTAATATTTTTTTCTAAAATCATCCTGAATATTTTTGTCTGATAGCTTTAAAATATCTCAAACTAATAAAGCAGTATCATTATACAAATATTAGATAATAAAAATATGTATCATAACAGAAATAAAATCTCACCCATGAGAAATGTTTATCAGTTGGAAAATATATATATACAAATTAGAAACACCAAATTTCTTAATATAATAATAAACAAACCATCTACTGAGATGATTGTACTAAATATTTTTACAACAAGATACAATAATAATATATAAATAATATAGAGTTATAATAATTAAGCTATATATTTACATATTACTTTGAGAATATAAAAAGATATATTCTTCTTGTATGTTCGTGCTTTATTGCTAAAATAAATATGACTGATTGCTACATTCATTTATTTTCATATTTCATATTTATTAAATGAATTTATTGGAAATAAATCTATTTATATAAAAAAATTCATCAATGCAAAATAATAAAAAAAATACTAACATTAAATGACTGTTAATCAATAACATTTACCTCTGTTAAAATCTGGCTTTTGATAATTATCTATAACATGAAAAACAAAATTTAAAAGTATGCAATATATTTTAAAAACTATAAGAAGGTGAAGAAATTAGATTGCTTTAAGTTATATGCTTAGAAAGTTACTATATTTTTTAAATTCATAATTAAATTAAAAAAAGATATCCATGAATCCAGAAAATTAATATAAAATATATAACAAACAATAACAAACCAATAAAATATTATAGAGAACAAATTTAAAAAATAATAATAATCATAGGAGCTAATCAAAGATTAATAAAATAAATAAAAATACATGTAATAAAATATTAATATATTAAATATCTATCTAAATATGACAAAATAATTTCAATATTAAAAAAGCATAATTTAGTATTTAAAAAAATTGATTTAAACAAAATAATTATATATATATATCCACATTACTATAGAATGCCCAAACACAATCTCAATAAATCTTCAAATCTGAACAGTTTAAAATGACAAAACCACAACATACTGATATGGATAAAATTCAATTCTGATGTTTTGGGGGATATATTTATAAACAATCCTTAATTTTTATAGAATGGGGATTTTTTAAAATTCACTTTATTATTCATTTATACACAGACAATATAATACCATTATTTCAGCAAATCAATCCTTAGATATGTCTCAAACAACACATAATGCATTCATTTGTTGATTTTAAATATATTAAATTTGTAAATGTAAAACAAATTAAAAGAATATTAAATCTAAAAGTCAATAAATTTTTAATGATACAGACTTAAAAAATCAGTTGAACTTAATAAAGAAAGCAAAAAAAAAATCCAGAAACAATATGGTTTTAGGATTAACCATATCAAGCTAGTAAATAAAAAAGATAATGCAGGACTCTGTGAATAAGAAATTATGAGTCAAAAAAAAAAATTACAAATGCATTATTATTAAGTTTACATATATATAAAATAATAAGATAATAATGAAAGCATGATTTAAAAATCTCAAAAGAAGTATTTACACAAGGAAAGTTACAGACAATAATACTATATATTTTAATTCAAAATAAATTTAGGAACAATTTTAAAAGTATATATCATAAAGACTTAAAACACAATTTAGTAATGCTTGATAGAATTGAGATTATTGTTTGTTTGGTTTTTTTTTAAAAAGAGAGAGAGAGAGAAATAAAGATGCTTGATGAAAATCAGTTCTTTTAGATAAAATAAATAAGCCCAACAAATAATTGGCTAATTGATACACATAAATATAATAAAAGATAATATTATTCAAAACAGATTTGTTAGATGCTGCAGGATAAAAAAAGGAAGTAAAAAAGCTATTAAGCTTTAGATTAGAAATGAAATAAATAAAATGAAAGATGAAAAATGTTTTTTTTGTAGAAGATAAAAATGTCTATAGAAGAATTAACAATGAAGTGAAAAATAAAACATCTAAGTTAAAATAAATAAATAAATAATTAGAATTTTTTTTCCTTGATGCGCCAACTTAGTAATAACAAATGCTTGAGAATACTCTCCAAGTTATTATGCAAAATAGTATTAAAACTACAAATAAATTTAATTTTTGATATTATTCAAATACAAGCAAAGAAAATCAATTTGACAGATAAGTTTTCTGTATTACAAGTAGTATTTTCTTAGAGATCTTAAAATTAGATCAAATTGTTATCTAAATTATATATAGGTAATATGCCCGTCTCCATTAAGAAAGCAAAGAGAAGACGACCATAACTTATGCTAGCGTTACTAAATCAAGAGCGAAGGAGAGTGATTCCATTACTGATGCCAAATATTTAATGAAAAAACGCAAAACAATGCATCCAGATTCCATAAAATGTTGAACAACAGCGCAAATCTTGATCTTGGCATGGACAATATTCAGAAGTAATGTAGGCCCTACTATACAATGAACATACAAAATGCTGAAAAGCATTTCAATCAAATTTAATTCGACTACCCCTCGTGAATTATTTAACTCTTTTAAACATTTTTTTCACTGATTGATGGATCATATTAGCTGTTACAGATATTACATGCTCACTATATGGTTTTCCAAAGGAACTATTGTAAGAATCGCTTAGTTCATATAGCGTTGTGCAAATAGCAGACCATCCTAATCATTTTTACCTTGTCTTAGAATTTTTTGATACTGAACAAAGAAATCAATTTAAAAGGCAAGTAACCCTTGGTAAGCACACCTTAGTCATAATAAATGAGTACAAATAAAGCATGATTACCGGAGTGCTCAAAAATACTTATTTTGCTATAGATGAGTTCAAAAAGACTCATGGTGCCATTCATTAACGTCATTATTCTGCAACCAGTATACCGCAAAGATACTCCGATAACCCATATTTGACAAGTTATGAATTTAGAGTTCAATTGAACAAGTGTTGATCCGCTAAGCATACCCACACAAATTACAGATGAAGAGACTATACACTGCTAATATTCATTTGAAGAATCAAGCCTGGTTTTCAAAGCAGTCTCCACAGTTACCTGACAGTAAATTGTGATAATGAGCGATGCAAACATTGTAACTCGATAAACACACAGTTACATAATTGTACAAAAGAAAAGGTTTGAGGGGATAATACCAACATGGAGTCTAATAATACATTACTTGACTTGGAAAACATTTTATATGCAGAAAAAAATGAACATAGTACCCACTCAGCATATAATTTGATAGCAAATATATTGAATAAAACATCATCGAAAATAATGGACACTTTAACACCATGTAGGCCGCAAATATTACATAACACAGGTAATGCTCCAAGCAATAGAAAGCCTGGCTGACCAGAAAAAAAAAAACAGTCAAGAAATATACTTAGCATATCACAAGACAAGCAGTGAGGATGAAAAGTCATCATCATTGGAAAAGAAAATAGATAATCCAGCAGAGCTTGCTGACATCTCAGAAGATGACAATGCACACTTGGGAAGGGTAAGTACATCTCATTATATTAAACAAAATGATATAGATAGCAATATTAGAGAGCATTGATCATATACAACAGAATCTACACACAATGAAACTTGCTCCATCTAGTTGATATATAATGTTATCAGGTTTTGAATATCACAACCTTAAAAATAAAAGATTAGGTAGAGTAAATAATATATATAATGATACAAAAACTAAGCATACATAATTTGAATATCACAACATTAAAAATAAAAGATTAGGTAGAGTAAATAATATATATAATGATACAAAAACTAAGCATACATAACATCAGGGGTTTAAATGCTGTGGCAAAAAATTACCAGTTAATTAAATGGTTAGGCACAGTGGAACCACATATATTAGGATTAGTCAAAACTAAGACCTACAGTGGATTACAAACTGATCCCTCTAACTATCTGAACAAACTGGGTTTTTCAACTTTCTCTAGATCAGTGGTCTTCAACTTTTTCACACCTGCAGCCCGGGAAAAATAAGGATAAAGGTTTCATGGATTGGCAGAAGTCTATAGATAAAATTTCTTAAAGATGTAAACTGATTAGCCTTAGATTAGCATAATTGTTATAATTGACCAAAACAGCACACTAGCTATTGTGTTTTGTAATGATGTTGCTTACCTTCATATGCTGAACACTCTTTCTCGAGTTGCTCAGTCATACTGCTACAGAAAACAGTACAATAACAATCATTCTCATTAAAGTGCCTGCATTGCTACATTTATTATTTCATTGTTAAAACATGCAAGAATAAAATGTTATTCACCTGAATGTTGGAAAATATCACAGCTAGTGTAATTACATGACAATGATTATGATAAATGTGACATCTGTATTTAATGTTAAATATATAAAATGAAGTTATATATATAGAATTTGTATAATAAAAAACTTTTTTTTAATTTTGAATTTTTAAAAAAAAAAAAATTCTACCCCCTCCCCATAAACATCTGTGATAACTAGAAAAACTAATTTATGTATGATTGATTAGATTTTGTTCTGTTTCTTTTTTTTTAATTAGGTAAAAACGAGATGAAAAAATAAATAAAAATTGTTTATATTAATTAAAAGTTTAAACTCATTATTTTGTTATTACAAACTTTCCTGCTAGTCTACTGCGACCGGCAGAAAACTTCTGCAGCCCAGCATCGGTCTGCAGACCACTGCTCTAGACTTATATCTACCCCTCAGCAGGGGCAGAAGTAATACTTATGAAATCATACCCATTTAACTCATTCAAAATTTTTATTTATAAATGAGTATGTAAGAATGTTCACAATACATCATAAGACTACAAGTTTAAATGTAGTGTGTAGGTATATGTTTCCTAACCAGAATTATTCCCAACATAAAATTTATTATCTGCTATCTCCTTTCAGTCCACGCATGCCGATGGAAGACTTTAACATATTCTACATTTGTGAATATTATTTGTTGCACCTCATCAATAGTTCACTTATGAATGGTAAAGGAATTCTGCCAAGTAATTCTGTTTCATTTAATAATGGCACCATCACTTCACTACACAAAAAATTCAACTAGTCCCCTTTCCTCTCTCAAAGCAATAATGGCCTTTCTTGATTTAAATTATACATAGCATGTAACAAAACACAAAAGAACAATAAGAATCCTATTAAGTATAAAAACAAAAAAATTTTTAGTCTCAGAAATTTACATTTTATTAGCTAAATTAAACAGCTTAGAAATAGACCCTGTACAAAAATGGATGTTGCGCACACAAATAATATCACAATTTACCACTACACCACCAACAAAACTCTTAGCCCTCGTTGATAAATTATATAAAAAGAATAATACATAGTATGCCAATTACAGAAAATAATAATCTATTAATTAAAAAAATCGACATGATATGATAAAAGAATACATTAGTACAAAAAATAAAAAGCTTTTCATCACACAATCACATATATTGATTTAGACAATATATTCAATGGGCACTAGCCAACCATCAGCAACACTTTAGCATTAGTGACTGCAAATGTGGTTATCACAGGAAATAATACACTAATAATAGTCTACAAACATTTAAAAAAAAATACTTCAAAATGAGCCAGTATTCAAATCATCTTTAGCCACTTTGGAATGCCAGATGATCCAGAAATATTCAAACATCAAGATTTTAAACAAAGTTTAAAGATGGCAGATTCATGTGATCCAGGGCAACCGGATATTGCAAACTTAAGCCAGTTCATTTCTATTTATCTTGCAGACATGGCTAACTTTCTGTCAAAAGGGATATATCATATTCAGGATATAGCCTATAGCAACAGTTCCTTCATGAAGAAACAAACGTCACTCTGTACAACGCAAACATAAAGCAAATATCCAAGGGCCATTGCATATTGAATTACTCAAAACAGTAATAAAAACAAAATTGAACCACCTCTTATACCTTTGTTATCGCAGACACAATTTGCTAAATATAGCTCATCAACAATACAAGTAGCTTTTATATTCAAAACTGTCATTCATACTGTGCGAAATGTAAAAAAAATGCAGCTTGATGGCAATACAACTGGTTATAAGGACTGCTTTTGATTCGGTACCAGTTGATGTACTCATAAAAACAATAAAAAAAACAACAATACCAAAATCAATATTATATTTGCTTACAAACTTACTAATAAATAGAAAAATACACATTAACTCCAAATGGGAAAATGTCTTCCTTTTAATCCTCATCAATCAATCCTACAAGGCTCTCTGCTTAATGCATTGCTATTCCCCATGCACATAAATCCACTACTTAATAATATTGAAAAATGACTCCCAGGTATCTATATACCCACACTTGATAGTAATGTAGCCCGCATAGCCTGTGGATGACATAATAGTTTTTCGAACAAGTAAATAACAAATACAAACATTAATTGATATATTACATGATTACACATGCACCTATAATCTAGAATTTAACCTCAATAAAACATGTGCCTGGTGTATATATACAAAAAAAAAAACCCAAACATATGGATTTTATGGTAAACCTACAGCATATTCAAGATTTCCCTTTTCATTTGAATTACATGGCTATGCGAACAAGTACAAATCAAACTAATTGAAATAACAAATCGAACCATATTCTCCCTCTCAAAAACACACCTTTCTCTATTGAAACTATAACTTTCTAAGCCCCTATCGTTTCACCAACAAACCTAATGACACTCATCTGTGCTAAGTTCGAACCTATTTAAATGTTAATAAATTTAAAATTCGCTCATGTCTGTATAAACAGTATTAAATATTTGCGTGCGAGCCAACGCTATAATTAGATAGGATTAGTAAAATTATAACGTACTAAAGTTATTTAATATTTCTAAAAATGTTCGTTATATTATTTAAGTAAATGTTCGTTATATTATTTAAGTTAAGTGTAAATTATTAATTTTGTTGTTTAATATTGTAATATCGTATGTGGATATATAATCTGTGCTATATAGAAGAAAGACATGATTCTATAATATGTAAAAGCCGTTATCTAAAAATACTATTCAATGTTTCTTTAAAAATTGTTAAAAGATTTCTTGTTTTAAATATATTTCAGGGAAAAGTTTCTCGAAAATATATTTAAAAGCTATATCAATATGTTTGTAAATTATTTTAAATAAATATGTTAAAAATGTTTTCGTTTTAAAAAAATGTTAAAAGGTTGTTTTTAATGTAAGATAATAAAAAAAGCTGGTCAAGTAATTAAAAAGATTCTTGATTGTAAACAAGTGTCATTAACGACCACACCTGGAATCCGTAAAAAGTAAAACTAGTTCAAAATTCACTAATTAAAATCTCCTTAGATAAGATTAAGTTATTTTAAAATCTAAATTGGACAATTGTTTGTAACAAAGAATCTTAATTATAATAATAGCTTATGGAATGTTTCTAACATAAGTTATCTAAGATCTGGATTATAAATTGAAAATTATTTAATTAAATTCCTGAGTTTAGTGAGTCTTGAGGCGATAGATTCCGATAAGGAAAACATATAAATACTCTGTATTTTTAACAAGATAGACAGCCATATTGTTAGTGAGAATTGCAACCAGTCTTCACAATTGTTAATGTTTAACATGTCCGGCTAAAAGCGGGCATCTTGTTGCTGTGACTCCGCGGAAGAACAGGGTTTCTCTCGTCGAAATGCCTAAACCACCATCATGCCGCTAGCAGAGATAAGCCTAACAGAATGGGAAAGATGATGCCACCAGCCGCCCAGTAAAACTCACCAAACCTACAGCAAGAACTTGCAGTCCAGATAAATAATACCGGTACCGTTTTATTTTTCAAACCGCAGAGCTCTGCGTAATTCTGTGTAATTCTTTATGTAAATATATCTATATAAGTTAGCTAACTCTCTTTTTAAAATAATGATAAAGCTAAATGTAATCAAAACTTAAAATCCATTGAATATTTTAAATATGTCAATCGCTATCAAAATTTAATGTCGTTAAAGTTTAAATAATCTGACTTTTCTTTATGTAAATATATCTATATAAGTTAGCTAACTCTCTTTTTAAAATAATGATAAAGCTAAATGTAATCAAAACTTAAAATCCATTGAATATTTTAAATATGTCAATCGCTATCAAAATTTAATGTCATTAAAGTTTAAATAATCTGACTTATTTATATTTTCCATTCATTTCAAAGTACATTATAAGTGTCTAACTTAAAGTTATATCACTGCGGTTGTGTCTATATTTCTTTGCTTATTTTAAATGCTTATTATATTTTATATGCCAAAATTTCGAAACAGTAGGCACTTAATTTCATGTTTTTAAGAAGATATTATTTGAAAATCTTTGTGTAAATTTGTTTGTTGCGTCAACTCTCTGCGCACTGTTTCGAAATCCTATTTCTATAAAATAATAACGACTTGCCTTGTACTCGTTGTCATTTTTATTTATGATGATTTAATATATGAAATGTGGCTCTTTTAAAATCAACCAGTTAAAAACTTAACCTTATAGTTTTATCTAGAATTAAATTTAGCCTTGATCGTATTATAAGTATATTTGACATTTAAATTCTTAAGTCCATAGAAATATACTTTCTCTCCTTAAATATTTATTATCTATAAGTAACTTAATAGATCGAGCATGTCAAAATACAGATGTAGTAATATTCCCCTTTGTAGCATAGACATTTATTATCAGGCTACACAAGAGTTGGTCCCAATTTGATAGAGCTAATATGCTATTAACTCGTATTTCATAGTATGAAATATACTATTCTTTGCTTAGCGGATGTGATATTATTTTATAAAATTATTCTCATTTTGCTGCTATACATAATATAGGTATCTCAAGATGGAGCCACGGCGTTGCCAGCACATCTCTTATAGGGTAGAGCAGTAGCGAAGCCTGAGCCAAGGCCAGGTTAGCATGTAAGTCCCCCACCATTCATGAACACCATGTTCCTTTTTACGCAGCATTGCGATCGGTTACAGGGTACTGGCGTTTGTCGCAAGAACCCTGAAGTTATTTCATCCATCCGCAGAGCGACTTTTCCTATTATTGTTTACCTGTGCCATAGCGCATTGGTAAAATCTTATGCAGCCAACTCTCCCACCTTAACATAACGCTTTCAGCATTCTGAAATTTTCTCTCGAAAGCCATGTTCAATCGATCCTTACTTGAGCTGGTTTATGCGCTTGTTATTAAATCATATTGTATATTTTAGTAAATGAATTCATGATCAAAGTTCAATATAATTATTTATATAACAGCCACCAATATAATAGGATTTGGTTTAAATAGATTTATAGACATAACGTAGTGATTAAATATGTATCAGTTGTAAAGGAATTCATAAGATGGGCATATGTTAAACCCATTTATGAAAATTTCATGAAATTATTTATATAAAGCTATTTTGAATTGTATATAAAAAGAGAATGTGTTCTCTTATCCACCCAATGTTTGCGTACATTCGACGCTGAAATGTGTAAAACATCAATTTCATGCCGTTCTCTGTCTCGTTATTGATCTAATTCAATCCAATTCTAATTATTATTTATAGTCTATATATGTGAAAACTATGCATTAAGTTAAATTAGATTAGTGATATATTTTAGTCAATTAAGAAGCTCTCTTTTAATTATCAGTCTTATTGATTCTCCGTGACCTATGTCAACCGTGTGGAAAGAGGTATACTACGTGTAATTTCAAGGTGGTCATTCGTAGGGTCTTGAGTCTTGGAACCCTGGCTTATGAGTTGAAGTGTGGTCGGACTTGGGATGTCACAGTCCTAGTCTGGTCAGCTTCGGTCTTTTTTGCTTGGATTCTGAAATTCTGTTACGCGAATGTACAAACTTGACTGTTACACTATATTTGAAAGTATCACTTATAAACATGGTGATTATTATAAAAATTACTTATTATACACTAATTATAGTGCTTTACATCAAAGATTTATACACTGTGTAGAAAACTTTTATGGGGAAAAAAAACACTCAGGTAAATGCAGTATCATAGCAACTTAATGGATTAGGACTACATTTTGTTCATGTATTTACAATATAAAAAAACAATCTTATATCATTCAAGCCCAAGAATATACCCACATTTAGAATTCTATTCAAACAGGCAAAATTCACTATACGTATTGCCACTCACTGCAAGCTAGCATAAAATCCCCATCTAGTGCCTACTCATCCAATATCCCCAGACTAGTTTCTGGTTTGTGGCCTTCGTCAATGAGGAACCTTGAATCTGAGAGCACTGCACCTAGCTTGCAGTGAGTGGCAATACGTATAGTGAGTTTTGTTTGTTTGAATAACAGTTATAAGCAAGCATAAGAAATGGTGATCATGAGATGTTTATTGGTTAAAACCAATTCTGTCTAATAGGATGATGGTGGCTATGGTTATTAAAGAACCAAAGTCACCACAAAATTTATAAGTACTGAACTGAATTCAGACTTACTATATAAGCTGATGAGTTTGGATTGAAAATATTAAGGTGTTTTCAATTTAAGAATCATAGTTTTGTAGTTAAGTAGAGATGAAAGGTGGCTCTGGAGGGTTGCATTAGATCCTAAGATCTAGGTGCAGTGCTCTCAGATCCAAGGTTCCTCACTGAAGAAGGCCACAAGCCAGAAATTAGCCTGGGGATGTTGGATGATTAGGCAATAAATGGGAATTTTATGCACAAGCATTCTGGCATCCATTGATTACTCTAGCTTGCAGTGAGTGGCAATACGTATAGTGAGTTTTGCCTGTTTGAATAACAATTATAAGCAAGCATAAGAAATGGTGATCATGTGATGTTTATTTAGAATTCTCTTAAAATAATACCTACAGACAAACCTCTATACACAAAATATTCTGCATATAATATTAGAACCTATTAAATCAATATCTAACCCTAAATAACTTTACCACAAGACAAATGGCACTATTGGAATATGTATGTGCTTCTATAATATAATGAACATGCTAATAGCTCTAAACAAGTTTTTCTGATAAATGCCACAAGACAGCATTTAAAATCTCTATCAAGAATTATCACTATCTCCAAGCTGGTTTCAAGCTAATGGCTCTTGTCAGTGAGGCATTAGGATATTCAGACACTAGATCTAAAATACCAACTTGAGCACAGCATTTATCTAATACTATTAAGGAGAAAATCTGAAATTTTCAGACATCTCTATGTCTTAAAATCCAGCTACCTAACTTAAATAGCAATATGAATCTGAATAATTGTCAGCTATATTATGTATTAATAGCTTTAACAATATAACATCGCCAAAACCTTAAAAGGTTTTAGCTCGAAAATCATTAACTTGAAACCAATTTGGGTATAGGAATAATTCTAAAAAAGAGATTTTAAATGCTTTCTCATGTGGCATTTATCGGAAAAACTTGTTTAGAGCTATTAGCATGCTCATTATATTATATTTGTAATAAAAGCTTATTAAGTTAAGTCACGTAAAATATATGTTTTGGATTTTTTTTTACTGTTATAGTTTGCCTTTTAAGGCTATGGCCATGTTATATTGCTAAGACTATTAATATATGGTGTAGCTAAAAATTATTCAAACCCTTATAATTATTTAAGTTAGATAGCTGAATTTGAACACATAGATATCTAAAATTTTCAGATTTTCTATTTAATAGTTAAGTATTAGATAACTGCTGTGCTCAAAATGGTATTTTAGATCTAGTGTCTGAATATCCTAGCGCCTCACTGATGAGAGCTATTAGTTCAAAACTGGTTTGGGGATAGGGATAATTCTAGATAGAGATGATAAATGCTCATTTTATGGCATTTATCGGAAAAGCTTGTTTAGTATTAGCATGCTCATTACATTATACTTGTAATACAACCTTATTAAATTAAGTCATGTGATATTATAACTCAAACTTGCCAATGCTAGGGATTAATAAGAAGTTAATACGTAGATTTAAATATTGAATACCCGAGACCAAATTTTTTTATTTTCTACTCAAAATGAATATGTGGTCATTACCACCATTATATTTCATAAGATATAAGAGAAACATACTTAATATTGTCACTATATGCGAGTTGTGTCACAGATCAGAAGAGAATCAAAAACATAGTCTTTGAGTGTAGTAGTCTACAATACACTTGATCTTATATTACAAAAATTTGTTAGAAAAAAGAATGTTACTGTAAGTTCAATTATAGTTTTTTCCAAATTCCTGCTTCACAGAAATAAGAAGTACAACATTTATACCTTATATGTTACTTTTACACAATAGTAATGCAAGTAATCTTAATACTTTTAAAAACAAATTAGAGACAATAAAACAAAGAGATAAAAAAATCACCCCATCAGACATTTTCGTAGCCACTTATCCATCAGTGCTGTAATCTCTAGTAAGATGTATTTTCTATTTCCTAATTTATTGTAAATGTTCCTAGTAATAATGTAATTCACTAAATGCTAGTACTATTCTTTGATTAGTTTTGTAAAAAATGTTTTTTTTTTTTCCTTTTAAACTGAAATATCTGTAGATAAATATTATAACCTCAAACGCAGGACAAGCCAAAATTACAAACATATCCTACTTGACTAATTAAGTATTTATTAGATTAACATATTATTATGATTTGATGAACATTAGGTTAAGCTCACAGTTCTCTATTAGCATGATCCATGCCAATAATAAAAAGAGCCATAAGAAAGATAATAATAATCACTAAACATTATAAATACTCTAATTATGATTAAAATAAATTTTAAGAGGAGAAACCTCAACTCATTCTTATAAACTACAAAAGCTCTTAATATTTACAGCATACACCACTAGGTAGTTAGTTTATAATAGAATCTCGTTTTCATAATAAAAATTTTACCCCCCCCCCCAATATATAATCATACACAGCTATTATTGCAACATCTTGTTGCCATGATCAGATCCACAGTTCAATATTTAGATAAAAATAATCATGTTCTTTAAATCTTATTTGTCTATTTGTGCCACTTTTCTTTTTACAATAATTTCTTTTACATAAAATATAGTTTCGTCCTCTTATTGAATTATGATATTAAAATCTCAGGATTCATTAAAAATGTTCTTAGTATTAAATTTCTCAACCTTTATTTACTTATATGTTGTTAATCAAATGAATGGTATCCTTGTGAAAGGTGTTATATACACTTATTCCAAAGATAATGTCTACCTTCTAAACAATAACAACAAAGAACTTTAATAGAAAAATGTTTTAATTAAAAAAAAGGTGCATTAAAACCCTTAATTTTGAATAATATAACAATCTCCTAGGATAACCTTCGAATACCAAGAATGGAAAAGAGATTTTATGATCACTCAGAATATTTCATTAGCCTAAACCAATATTCTTAAATGAAGTAGATAATATTCTATTATAAGAGCAGTCTTCTTTTAAATAACTGCACTTAAATTGGTCTCTCCTAACGTTAACCCCCGATACTTTGTTAAATTTCTCATCTGAATCCTTGCAATTTAATTCCATCTTTTCAAGCTGTTGGGTAAGAACAGACATAGTTTCTTTTTCTCTATGTTGTTTCAATTTTAGATCACTCTGTAGCTGTTTTCTTCACTCGACATTTCTACATTCTAAATATTCCTGAGACAATTCAATTTTACTTTTTAAAGCATCAAACCTAGTTTGAAACACTTTTTGAGATTCCTCTAGTCTACTCTGAGATTCCAAATCCTTTTGATATTTCTTCTAATCTCTTCTGAGAATCTTTCAAACTTATTTTCTAGAGCATCAAATCTATACTGAGACTCCTTTTGAGATTTTTCTTGACACACTCTCAAAACTTATTTTCTAATCTATTTTGGTAATTTTCTAATTTCTGAAATATTAAAGTGAAGAGATGATACATATCCTTAAGGGTTGTCTCTAAACCTGAGAACTATGAGATACAAAGGCCTGGTTGAAATCTAAATCTATATTCAGTATCAGGAAACAATAATTCTTGGGTCCCTCCCAAATCATATTACTCTAGATTTAAATCATCCATTGTTTTTTAAATATAGTGATCAAATTTGTAATATTACTTTAAAAATATTAATGAATCACTTACATAAATATTCAGGTAATTTCCATCAACGAAAATATCCAAAACCACATAACAATAAATATTAATGCACTGATTTTTCCAAATCTGATAGATCACATAATGCATTATCTTTTTTAAAGAATTTATCAATATTTAATTGAATTCTTAATCATTACTTTCAAGAAAATTATGCTTTAACTATAAAGTTTTCAAAAGATATCTTATTCATCAGAAATCTTTTTATAATAATATTAATAACTGACTAAAAAACAGATTAGTAAATTAAAATTTCGCTTTTAAATATATACATTCTAGCTTCATTATCTGTGCAAACAGCGCATATATATATATTAGTTAACATATTTATTGTTATTCAAGAATACATATCACTTTGTTAAAGTTCAAAGATTTCTGATCAAATGACTACAATATTATAAAAACATTGAAATGCATAAAATTAATCTATTGTGGCAACAAGATCAGATCATGAAATAATAAAATGCATACAACAAGATAATTTGTTCATCTTATACTAATCAATTCATACACCACTACTAATTAATCAGGCTATAACATAAGGACACCAATTTATATCCACCAAAATTAATGATGCCTAACATATTGGGCAAACTAAAATTATGTAATCTCAAAAGCAGGACAAGCCAAAATTACAAACATATATTATTTAACTAATTGAAGAATTTATTAAACAAACATATTATTATGATTTGATAGATATTCAGGTTCTCTATTAGTGTGATCCATGCCAATAATAAAAAAGCCATAATAATAATAATTAAACATTATAAATACTCTATGATTAAAATAAATTTTAAAAGGAGGAGAAATCTCAACTCACTCTTACAATCTACAAAAAGCCTATATCAGGAGTTGTTATCCCCCCCCCATATATATAATCATACACTTCATAGCTATTATTCCAATATCTTATTGCCACAATCAGATCTACAGTTCACGATTTACATAAAAATAATTATAATCCTATTTGTCTAATTTTGACACTTTTCTTTTCATGATAATTTCTTGTAAAAATGCCTTTACACTTATTAAAAGAAATTAAAGAATTAGATCAAAAATTTTCTCAGAATTGGATGTTTAACCACACCCGGTCCTTAATAAACCTAAAACAAATTGCAGTACCAATGATAAAAAGAATATAAAGCTGTAAATCCACAGATACTAATAAAATTTGAATGAACCATTTACCTAAAACATTTTAAATAAACCTTACATGGAAGAGATCCAAAAACTACAAAATGCTATTATAAAATTATTTACCTAATTGATGATTAATAGTAAAGGGCTTTCATTTGATTAACAGGTCAGTTTTAATCAATGACCCAATAAATATATTAAGACTACTTTAATAATGCTTAATGGTAACCGATTTGTTTACTGTAAAGAATCTATGATATATTTCGTATAATTTTCAGTCTTAGGTATTCTATGAAAACCTGCTTTTAAGTAATTTTTATGAATGGTATCCCTATATTGGATCGGCTAACCTCATGATCTATAAGTAAAGTGTATGGCTTTCATATATGGTTCAAAATGACTAATCTCACGAAATTTAAATGTTAAATTAACACACACAGAAACATTGGAAGTGCTCTTTTCTTCACTTGGTAAGATAAAGCCCTATAAACTAAATGGCTAAATATCTTTTTAATCATTGTCTACATGTTCGTAAATTAAACAAACTTATATGTGTTTGAATACATGATCAGATTAATGTAAATGGGCCACAACTATGATTTCTGGAATGGGAAGTTATGTCTTCAATTTCTGGTGATAACTAATGTCTTAATGTAATTGATATGAAATTAATTGGTTATTCTATGTATACAAGTATAATCTTTGATTTTGTTAACTGGTCTCCATTGAGATTGATATGTAAAGATCCTTTTTTTTGTAAATGATTCTTATGGTTTGTGAATAAATTTTCTTTTTGAAAGATAAAATCTCTGAGTGCATTCAAAATGTTCTTAGTATTAAATTTCTCAGTCTTTATTTACTTATATGTTGTTAATCAAATGAATGGTATCCTAGTAAAAGCATAAAAACTCTTAACTTTGAATAATATAACAAACTCCTAGATAACCTTTGAATACCAAAAGTGGAAAAGAATTTTATGGCCACTCAGAATTTTTCTTTACCAACCTAAACCAATATTTTTTAAATGAAATAGATAATATTCTATTATAAAAGCGGACTTCTTTTAAATAATTGCACTTAAATATAGTGATCAATAAAATCTTAAAAAATTTATATTTTATTCCTTAGATGCATTCTCAGCACCTGTAAATCATTATGACTAAGTGATTTTATTATCTCTAATTTATGTGACTGCACCTTGAATAAACAGAATGAAATATAATTGTATTATAAGTTATACCATGGTTAGATTTCTGCATAAATGATTTGTGAATAATAAATCAGTGAGATTTTAAAACAAGATTTACCAATAAAATATAACATTTATTTAGAAGAAATAATTCAACAATAACATTATAAGAAATCTACAAAATTTAAGAGCGGTTTTAAAAATAATACAATGTATTTTTGCCCTATTAGAGAAATATACTTTACAAAACTTATAGCTTAAATTTACATTATTTCCAAAACTTATAGCTTAAATTTACATAAAAAAAAAATTAAATTAATAAATTAATTTTCACCAACTGTTATTTGTTTTGATGGACCTATGTACACCTCATGAGCATGGATATTGCTACAAAAAATTTCACATTTCTTAATTAATAAAACTGAAGTTACTATTGGTATAATTATTACAAAAACTTTTATATCTTCCTAAATGATAAATTTTATTAATATAAACCTTATTTCGCCAATTATCATATCTTCTTACCTTGTAAAATTTTACTAACTTATGCATTATTTTAATAATTCTATAGCTTTCTAGCTGATGAAGCTTTTATTTAACCTACGAATTATTTCAAGAAGTTCCACATTCAGCATACAATTACTCCATAGCATTATTGCAAACAATATGCAAAACCAACTATTATTTATGTCTTACTGATCAAGCAATGACTTGCTACTGGATGATGATGTATATTGCCCATTTAGGCAAAGAAATACAATTTTAAAATTTTGAATAAATTATTAGTTTTATCTCATATAATGCTGGCAAAGCATAGTAAAACAGATTTATACATCAGGACTATATCTATACTAAGAGTAGTCAAAATTGAAGAAAGGATGACACTCTCCAAAAACAAACAACCATATAGCCAAAATAATAAAGACATATAATACACCATATGCGGTTGCAATACAAGATGATACTTCCAAAGGAAAAAGATAAATAAAAGGCAATTGAACCTAGTGATGACATGGACCTAAAATATGTGCTTACATTCTGAGGGCCAATAAATATCCTAGAACTTATGAGAAAAGTGGGAATGGAACCTCACAAATACTATAAACAATACAAGTTGCTTTAAATAAAGCATTTATATAAACATGAGATATAAAAATACATATACTCGAAAAATATCAACAAGAGAGACTAGGCTCACATCTTTTTATAAAATATATGGACTTTCTAAATATCATCAAGGTAGAGATAAGCCTCCTATCTCTTGAAAACATAAATTGGCAAGATAAGCTTATAGCAAATACACAAGAAATTAATTCTAATCTCTTAATAAATATAATCATTATTAACTGACGTATAAAACTGATAAGATAATTATTTTGTCAAATCTGACTTAATAAAATATAGCCTTAAATAAATAAAAATAAGAATACTGTATACATATTTTCATGGTTTGCATAAAAGTATTTACTAAAATAGACAAATTACTCACAACAGGAAACAAAGCAATAATCTTAAAATAATACCAAAATCATTATCTAACATATAAAATAGTTGATATTTATGTGAACTTCTGAATATTACCCTAATCTATAATGCATAAAATATACCAAGCAAGAATACATAAAATAAGCAAACAATAAATTACAAATGATAAATACATGAAATTATAATTCTAAATTAAAACCCATTTACCAAAACTTAAAAATATTCAAATTATTTGTCTTGAAAACTCCACAATTTTCTAGAAGACAATTTTAATAGGCAGATAATACTTCTCCATTTATTGACAGTAAGAACAATCTGGATAGATGTATAGCATTGAAAGTTATTTTAGAAAATATCCTTAAACAGCAACATATACCAGTACATTTATAGTAACCATATTATTTCACAAACTATTTAAATATATAAGTATGTAAGTTCAGTTCCAATAATGTACATTACAACATTAAGCTGGTTTTTCATTTATTAATTAAGAATTGTATTCAATATAGACGTCCGAGAGCAGATATTTATTTCTAAAGTTAAGCCGGTTTCTTTCAAAAAAGAAAAGGCAGGATTTATTCATATACGTTTTTGAAACATTAATAATAAGTCATAAACATATAATATTCAGAGTATTTGGTAGAGTAAGATCATTAAACATTAATAATATTTAATTTTTTAACTAAAATCTTTCAGGCATATAAATGTAGTGTCTTTATAACATAAGAGTAAATTTAAAACATTTCCTCTTATTGAAACCTATTTTAAAGTATAAGATTGAAATATAAACGAATGATTTTTTTCTCTCACCAGCAACAATAACAAATGACTGTTTATTAAAAGCAATTAAAATGTCATTTTTAATTTTAACATAAAAGGTTCAAATCTCGAATTAATAGTTCATTTATAAAAATAAATTCAACTAAGAGAAATCGTTTATTGAAACAATTTTTAAAACATATCAAAATTAAAGTTCTTAATAATTATTCTTCTCTCAAATAAGCTAATAAGACGCATTTAAATTATTAGCATGCCATTACAAACATGAGCTTCCAGTGATTTTATTTATTAAGATATAAGTAATGTTAGATTTATCATAAAGTTAATTGTACTATGAAATATAAAATGAATGAATGATTCTTATGTGAGCAATACAACTCTAGATAATTCCCACGATGTGCTAGTTTCCAACAGATATACTTTATCTACCATGAGTAAGCAATTGTTTAACATTTTCATTTTTTTGCTTTTTCTCCTCTTGAAATAACGTTAACTTTTGGATTTCCAGTGACTTTTAGTTTAAAACTTTGGCATCTGAATTTAAATGCTTTTAAAGATATGTTATTTTAAAACAAATAATTAAAAAAATTATCACTTATAATTGATTCTATATTTGAAAAATTTTGATATTTCTTTCTCCTTTGCGTATCTGTTTCTGCTAGAAATTTAGTTGTTCTTGTAGTTCAGACATTCAGTGTGTTTGTGGAGCTTTTTATATATCGTCATGTCATTCTTTTTAATTTACAGAAAAACGTCTTTTTATAACTTCATTTTAATTGTCCTAGCTTAAAGTTAAAAGTTAATTTAGTATCTTTGAAAGATAACTAAAAATAGCAACTCATTTACATATTTTTCAGACGTTTAATTAACATACGCTGGCTGAGATAATTATTTTTAAAAAATATATATATTACATAACTTCTTTATAATCATTTTCAGACTGTTAATCAATAGACTAGAAGTTCACTAAGGCCTTACTTAATATTTTAAGATTAATTTAAATTATTTAAATAATATTAAATATTGTAAAACAAAAAAAGTGTAAACTAAAATATTGCAAAATAAAGGAAGTGTAAACTAAAATTAATAAATGTAAGCGTACTCATACACACATATACTCAAGTTATTTCAATTGGTAATTAACAAATCTTTTAAATAGTAATAAACCAATGTGCTGTCTTTTAAGTCAACTAGTCTATCTTTATCTTTCTCTATTCAATTTTAATGATATTATCTTATGAATATACTATTGCTGATATTTAATTTAAAATAAATGCTTTATTATAAGTATGAAAATTCAACATTAACATCTAATATTAAACTTATAACTAATTACTATTATTAATTATTTAAAGACTAAAATTTGATTTACCAAAAAGATTATATTAAAGTAATCTTGACTTTTTAGTACTAATTTCTTGTTAAATAGAATACTACATCTTTGGGTTAAACACTTAAATTATTTGAATCATATATTAAAATAAACTTCAGGTATGTTAAGGACTTACAAAATACTTTAAATAATTTATAATTTAAATTAGCACATACTTATAAAACTATAATAAAGTTAACTTACAATAAGAATAAGTTAATAAAATTTTTTCCTTTATAATTTTTATGCTAATAAAAATCTATCTTCACTGGCAAAGCCAAAGTTTACAATATATATATATTTCCTTGAATAAAGTTCCTTCTAAAACTAAGATTTACAAAAAAAAAAAATGGAACGTTTAATTTTAAAAATAATATAATAAATGAAAATAGTTTGGATGGGAAAAGCAGGACTGAGTCATAGATAATAGTAAATTATTACCAAAATATGATAAGTAGATGCAATCAAACAAGAAAAAATATATATTGTAGCATTTCATATTAATAGCTGCTCTCTTAATGGTAATTTGCTGTAAAAATGCAGTTTTTAAATTATACTTGTATTCATATTAAATAGAAATAATCCTAGCAGAAATATATATAAAATATTTTAAATGTCCAATAGCTATATTTTTTCAGCCCCACTCCCTCTTTAATAAAAAAAATTATTGAATTTTGCAATCCATTCAAAATAAATTCCTTTTGAATGAGCTGCAAAATTCAAGCTTTTCTTTATTTAAAGGGGGAATAGATGTGTGGTGTTTAACATATTATATTCATATATATTATTCTGGCAGTTTACATAAAGCCATACTTCTGTTTACAGTATTCATACATTTTAATTAAAATTTTCCAAACTTTGTAATATTATATTTTGCCTACATTATAATTTATATTAACCTAACTAGCAACTACATCTTATGTTTGTGATAAAAATTATAAATGCTAACTTTTTTTTTATATTTAATTGCTTTTCAATTTAAAGTACAATATTTAAGATATATAGAAACTGTTGCGATATATTTTTAAAATTAATTTTTACATCTTTGTGCTATCATTTGAAGAAAAAAGGGAGAGAAATGGAGTTTAAAATTTGTATTTAAATTGAATAATAATTTAACAAAACAAAACACACACAAAAAGATAATCCCTCTTTTAACTTTAATTTTTAGGTTTTATATTTTAAAAAAAAAGTGGGTAGAAAAAAACCTTTTTATTTATTAACAAAATAATTTTGAAAAAATAAATATATATATATATTAATTATAAAATTATCATTAATTATAGGACAACTATTATTTCAAATATTACAAGAAGTAATATTTTATAAAAATATTCATAGTATCACAAAGCTCTGCATATATACTTATTTTTAAAAATGCACATGAATCAGATTATGTAATTTATGTTTAATTAATTATGCTGATAAACTGTTATTATATTAAAGAAACATATGGCCTTTTTTATCAGTCACAACAAGTATTTGTTGAGTCTATTTCCTGTTGTCCAATAATTGTGGGTTGCCAATGTAAAAATGATTAGCCAAATAAAAATAAATTTTGATCTATATCAAAATTGAAAAATAAAAATGACCCACAAAGAGCACTAATAAAATAGAAAGTAAGATGAAATATAACAAAGCACAGAAAAATAATACAAGATTATTTGAATTAATGATATCATTTACTTGTATTTTGTCATATTTTATTTTACTTCCTATTTTATTATTGCACTTTCTGGGTTATTTTTATTTTTCAATTTTAATATAAATGAAAATTTATTATTTCTATTTGACCAATCATTCTTACATTAACAAAACACAATTATTGCAGATTAGGAAACAGACACAAGAAATACATGTTGTGACAAATAGGAAAAGTCATGTTTTCTTTAGCATAATATTAGTTAGATTAGTAAAATTAATTAAACATAAATATAAAAACAATATTAGTGTATATATGCAATAAATATATTAGCTATCTAAATATATATTATATATGTAATCATGTGGCAGGAAATCAAACTTCAGACATATGCTATTGGATTGGTATTAATATTAATGTATAATAACTTCAGGTTGCTCTATGATATTTTTACATAATCTGATTTATGTGCTTTTTTTTTTTTTACATGATTACACTTGCAGAGTTTTTGGATACTAAAAATATTGAAAAATTATTTCTCATAATATTTGAAATAATAGATGCCATGCAATTAATGAATTTTATAATTTTTTTTTTTTTTTCAAAAAAGCGCTGTAAATTCTTCTACCCTTTTTTCTTTTAAATATAAAATCAAAGAATTAAATTTAAAAGTTTTTTTTTTCTTTGTTTTGTTAAATTATTATTCATGTTACTTTTCTATATAGCTTAAATATTTTACTGTAAATTGAAAAGAAATTAAATATTAAAAAAAGTCAATATTTATAATTCCTTTATCATAAACATAAGATGTGTTATTTAGGTTAATTAATATAAAATATACTATTCACAATTTATATTGCAAAGTTTGAAAAATTGCCATTAATATGTATGAATACTATAAAGAGTGAACCTCTAAGAAGACAGTAGAACTTGATGTAAACTGCCAGAATATATATGAATACAATATTTTAAATACCCCCATAGCTATATTATTTCAGCTTCACAGTCATTTTAAATAAAGAAACATTTGAATTGTGCAGCCCATTCAAAAGGAATTCCTTTTTTTAATGGAAACAAAATTCAAGCTTCATGAGAGAAGAAGATTTAACAGAATTAATATTTATAATATAAAATGACCAATAGATTTCAACATTATCATGCTAGTAAAGTAATGGTCCAATCATTAAAATGAGAAAATTTTACAACAATTAGTTTAATTCTACATGTCACTAGAATAAACAAATTTCTAATAGATTTGATATGCTTTATCTGAAGATCTGATTGGATTTAGAAAAGGGAGATAGACAAATTATGCCTTTACAAGATTAGTAAAATAAATATTAACTCTCCCTTTTTTTAAATGTTCCACAATCCTTTCCAACATACCTTTTATAAACCATTTACTTAGAAATACAAGCCCAACTAAAGTCCTCTTCCCATAATTTCTTCAAAAATTGACCATCTTCATTTAATCTTTTAAACATATCTATATGCTAATCTTAACCTTACAATCTATCCCTTTCTTCTCCAAATCCTCAACTCTAAAGTATTCAATTTTCTCCTTTGAATCATGTCTCTATTCCATATAAGCAAAATTTCATGCAAAATATCAAGTCTCTTTTTCTTAATCTAAATACAATCCTCCTCCTCTCTTTAAATATATTTTTCTTTTCATCAACAATTATTAAATTTCCCAAATATTTGGCTTTTTATAACTTCCTATTCAAAAAATTATCTTTTAATATTTTCCTTAATTTCACATAACATTTTAGTAATGTCATCTTTACTACTTTACATAACATTTTGGTAATGTCATCTTTATTATTCATAAGTATTATTTCATTATAAAATAAAATTGATGCTAACTCCCATCACTATCTAACTAAGAATCACTTAAGAACTAATCTAAATACTTAAATAAAATTGAAGATATACAATATCCTTACACCTCTGCTTATATCAATTTCTTTTGCACCCACACAAAAAAAAACGTATTTTATTAATGTCTTCTGATTCATATATCAATTTCTTAATAATCTTTTTTTTCCCCCAATATAAAAAAATAGGTTCTAGTCTTATAGCTAAAGACACCGCTCTATGGCGCCGTTTTCGTGCTGAAACACATAAAAATGCCATTTCTACGGCCGACACGTTCAAACCCGCGTTTTCTATAGTACAACTTTTTTATTGTGCTAGATTGCAGGCCGCTATGTCGCATCGCAGTACAGCATGTATGTCGAATCGCAAATAAATTTGGCGAATTCGCACAGTTTATAAAATTGTTATGGCTTGGTGAGAGGGTGTGTATATTTGAATTGGATGGAAATGTTGTTTTGATTGAATTTTTTTTTTTTAAAGTATTGAAATGTTCAGATTTTCTAAAGTAATAATTATCAGACTTTTTACACCGTACTGTATTGAAGTTTTAAGTGGAAAAATGTTGACAAGATATATGTGTAAAGTGAGTTGGAATTAGGTAACGTGTCAAGTAACGTACTGTTCGTAACATTCCACGAGACAAACAATATTCTACCGTGTGTTTATTTTTGAAGTAAAAAATAGCGGAAACACAAAAATATCCAGTAAGAAAAGTACAATTCTACACTCTTTTTTTAAATTTCATAAAAAGCATATATTATAAACATGGTTAATAAGTAAAGAAGACATTTTATATATATATTTGTTGTTGTTTAAAAACTTTTACTTTCTTTCTTTTCTCCGACTACTGTTATACTTTGTTGAATATATATTTACGTTTATTGTTATCATTTATTTTATATATGTTAATAAAAAATAAGTATTTACAAAAAGTATGATGTTGATATTTTTAATTTTAGCATTACAAACAACAGAACCCTAACCCTACTTTTTGTTGTCATTCTATTTGAAGTAAAAAATAGCGATATCTGTTTGTCTGTAAAAAATAAAAATGTAAAATGAAGACTAAAAAAGTAAAAAATAGCGATAACACAATAATATATGTTTGTCTGTAAAAATTTAAATTTAAAAGGAAGACTAAGAAATTTTACTTTTTATTCCAATTATGAGTTTTTTAACAACAACAACAACAAAAAAAAAGCCGTAACCCCACTAAAAAAATATCCGATAGAAAATTGTTTTTTCTAATAAAGCAAAATAAAAAACACGAATCAAATTGTAATTTGCTGATTTTATTTTACATTTACTATTATCATTTAATTTGTATATGTTAATAAAAAATAATATTTAAAAGAGACGTTTGTTTTTTTTTTTTTTTCCCATTACAAAAAACACATCAAAATGATTAAAGATGCCCTGGGAATATTCATACTTTATAGTTTTAGCGAGAAAACAGCGCCATCGAACGGCATCTTTATCTATAATACTAGCACCAAAAAACAATATTCATTCTGTCAAATGGCTTTTCAGGATCAATGAGATAAATATTAATTTCTCTTCCTTGTACATCCCAGCAATAATTCTCATTACTTTAATTTAATCTGGTCTTTTCATCCTTTGACACTCCAAATTTGTCTTCAGAATATCTAATCTACAGACTGCATATAATTTTCATCTACATATTAGCCCCACATAAAACTAAAAAAATTGTAAAAAAATTTGCAAATAGGTATTTAAACCTTTTCTCCATTGAATATTACTAGACAAAATCAACAGCCATTCTCCTAAGTTATTTATTACATTACAAAATACTGATTAATTCTCTTAAATCATCTTTCATCAATACATTCAAAAATGCAACCGAAATCTCATTATTATGCTTGTGCTTTGCCATTTTTCATTTCAACTAGAACTTTTCAATTAATTCTAACATTATTTATTTATTTCAGTCTATCTCCTATTCTTTATTGCAATGTATTCCAAATTTCATTACAAACAATTATGATTTCTATCTTCAATTATTACTTCATTCCTATAAGTTTCCATATTTGTTTTTCTTATAAATTAAATCAAATTATATATATATATAATACCACTCCCTATATTTACTTCTAGTAATTCTCTCCAAGACTCATGTATTTCTCATCTCAATTCAAATTTCAGCTCCAGAACATTAATGTGCACTCTTTACTACTGTTTTTATGCATACTATGTTTCATCTTATAATGTAATTGAAATCTATTCTTATTAGTTGGATCTTTTAATATGTAAATTGTCTTATAATTTTTGTTCATTACAAAAGTTTTCTTTTTTAAATTTCTATTATCTCTTATTCTTACGGTCTCCTATCATTTTTTTTCTTTCCTACTATAACAATACAATCCCCATTACCATTACAAAATTATTTTCATAAATAAAATTAAAAGCGTGTGAAGGGCTTGAAAGAGAAGCTATAAAAAGTGCAAAAATATTAATGGTTTAGCATTTTCGAGATGGGTTGCCTCATATTTTTATACAATTATTCCACTTTTTTCATATGCAATTTTTGCGGTTTTATTCATTATAATCCTAATTGATACATAAACCTAAATAATGAGATCCTTTGTAATCATTAATAATCAATCATTTACACTGATTTGTTCTAGGATCTAAATAATATAATATAAAGATCTTCACTTCAATCTTTTTGCCACAAAAAAATTCTCTAATATATAATCTTTTCATCTATGACAATAAATTTTTACATGTAATGTTCTAACTTATAAGACTCCATTAGAAAGATATTATAAATAGATTTACATGCTCAAACTTAAAATTAGTACCTCTATTGGAATAGGTTTTGTTTGCTTTTTCTATCCATTTCAACTTTACTTATAATTCCAACTTTACAAAAAAAATCTAATGAAATTTTATTTGTTATACTTGTGATCTAATTATTGCCTATAGATTTAATGTTTGTTTATTTTTTAAAAAATAACTATATTAAAGAATTATATTAAAAAACTTCAGTAAACAACAACTACTTATTATGAATTTATAAAAAAAAATTATACATAATTTAAAAGGTCCCAATACTAATGTATTTATATAAACAGTAATAAATTTTAAACACACACTTTTAAAATAACCAAACAAAAAAAAAGGGAAATAATATTATATTTGATTTAAAAAACTGGTATAAAAGTGAACAAAACAACTGATTCTAATAAATATGTTTATAAGCAATATTCAATTCAAATCTTTTTTTTTTTTAAAGTATCCACAAAAATATTTCAATTCCTTCTATCAAATATATTTACAATAAATTACAAAAAATATTTAAAGATTTTCAAAATGAATCCAAATTAAAAGTTAAAAAAAAAAATCAAATTGCAAAAATATAAGTTTCTTTAAAATATTTCTGTGCATTAAATAATTATTTTTTTGAAAATAAAAAGTACTGAAAAATTTTAAGACTATTGGTAATATAAACAAAATAAAAAAATTATGTTTGAAGATAAGTCTAATAAAAAAAAAAAACCTATAACAATTAAGTGCTATTAAAAAAAAAAGAGTATAAACAAATATTTCAAAAGAATAAATTTACCTATCAAATTAAAAATATATATTGAATGAAATTATTTCTTAATTTAAATCAAATATAAAAATTTTTTTAACAACACATTTTGAGACAATTTCTTTTTAAATCGAATAAGAAGTTGTAATTGAATAATCTTTAAAAGTCTTTCAAAGAAATAAGGTTCAAATTTTTATTTTTAAAAAATTATATTTATGTAATATATAAATAGATGTGCAGTTTTACTGTGTTATATTCCCAATGACATGTTAATTGCCAGAAAGTCTACTCACCATGTAAGGTTTCTTTTAAGATACTATATGATATAACATGCAGAAACATTTACTTTTTATTGTTTATTATAAACTTATTCTTAGATAATAGAATGAAATTTTTTTTAAAAATTAACTATTTATTAAAAACCCAAATATTCATTTATAGATAAAAAATATGTACAATTTATAACAAATGACACTTCTTTTATATTGGCAAACAAAGTAAATTACTTTTTTTTTAAATAAACGAAACAAAATATAAATAAATAATGTATTATAATATTGGTACTAGTACATATAATACACTCCATCGCTTGATGGCGCAGGTTTTCGCCCAACACACACCAATGTGCTGTTTTAGTGGCCTAACTTAGGGCTAACACTACAATAGTGTTGTCATAGCCGTAACAGGCCACTTGATGGTGATGTATTCTATGATTACATAATGAAATACCACACCCACCGTGTTACGAAAGTATTCCTCAAGTGAGCGCAATTGACCTACCACTACGGTATAATTTGATGTTAGCTGTATTTTAAGTTTGCGAAACACTTAAAATATTCATTATCGAGTAATTGTGAGAAAGCTTAATCGAAGTAGTAGTACATACTAAGAATTGTCAGCCCATCACACAAGCTTCCCTATGATTTTTAACTAAACACAACTGCGAAAGGTTAGGTTGAAAAGCACGATTCCGTGTGAGAATAATAAAATGGCGACAGCAAGTGTAAAAAATTCATTAAAGCTCAGTGAATTGCCGACCACAGTTTTTGTTGTTTCTATACCAAAATCTTTGTAACTTGTAAAAAGTTTAGTTTAGTTTTTATTCAATAAATGTCCAAATTAATTCATGGAAAATTGTTGTTGTAATTTACATAATTGAAAAGAAAACTAAACCCGCTCTCCCTAGGTTTATTCAAAACGAAATGTTTAAGGATTTCTTAAAAGGCATAAAAATTAAGCAACAACTTCTCGGTAGCATAAATGTTTAAAAAAAATCAAAGAAGTCGATAATCAAAAAGCAAACCAATTCCCTTTCCACCATCTAAAAATAAAGAACTTTTCAGTAGCATAAATGTTTAAAATATATATATATAAAAAAGTAAATAGATGATAATTAAAAAACAAACAAAGTGTTAGTTTATTAAAAAGCAAACCAACCCCCTTTCCACCACCTAAAAATAAAAAAAAAGTTTTCGGTAGCATAAATGTTAAAAAAAAAAAAAAAGATATCCAAACAAAAGTAAAACATGATAATTAAAAAGCAAACCAACCCCCCTTCACCATCTAAAAATAAAGAAATTTTCAGTAACATAAATGTTAAAAAAAAAAATTATATCCAAAAAAAAGTAATAACACGATAATTAAAAAGCAAACAACATCCCTCCACTATCTAAAAACAAAGAGTTTGTTTATTAAAAAGCCAACCAATCCCTCTCCACTATCTAAAAACAAAGTGTTTGTCTATTAAAAAGCAAACCAACCTCCTTTCCACCATCTAAGAATAAAGAACTTTTCGATAGCATAAATATTTAAAAAAAAGATATATTCAAAAAAAAAGAAGGTAAAAAGACGATAATTAAAAAGCAAACAACCCCCCTCCACCATCTAAAAACAAAGTGTTTGTTTATTAAAAACGAAATGTTTAAGTCTTTAGTAAAAAAAAAAAACCTATACTATTTTCGAAAAGTATAAAAAAAAAATAAAAAATTAAAAAAAATAAAAAAATACCGGATAGAATAACGAAATGTTTAAGGCTTTAGTCCAAAAAAAAAAAACCCATACTATTTTCAAAAAGTGTTAAAAAAAAACAAAAAAACAATAAAATACCGTATATAAAAAAAAAATCAAGTATAGAAATTTTTAAAAAATTAAAAATGATGGTATATCTAAAATTTGCCGTATATTTTAATGTACCATCGGCCCATGAACATGTATATTGATGTGCATTAGGCAAAAACCAGCACCATCAAGCGGTGGAGTGTATTATATGTACTAGTACCATAATATTTAAATAAATCGAATAATATGAAATATCATTACATAACAGCAATATTTGTATATCTATATATATATTGTAATGATATAAATGGGAATAGCAGGCAATACACCACCATGTATTTAAATTAAGGCATCAATTTATTGCATAAATAACATTAAATGATTGAAAGAACTTTTTGATCAGTCTTTAAAATTGAAGTAACAAAATTAACAGTATAAAATGCCCAAGAGACACAGTTATTTCAAAACCAGAGGAAAATATGCTTTTACATTAATTTTGTCAAAGAAAAAAAAAGTTTATAAAAAAATCCTTAACTTATTATGATTTGTTACTATAAAGGTATTAAGAAATCTAAACAAAGTTATTCAGATAAAATTTAATCAATAGTTATTTATAATTTTAACGGATTATTATGATTTTACCTGATTACATATATGTTTAGTCATTTATTCTTTAACAAACAAATATACATTAAGTAACTCTTCAAACACACATATGATAAAAGCTTAAAATAAAACTGAACAATTAATGGTGAAATACTTGTAATCCAAAGTTCTATTACACTTTAGATTTTATATTGAAATCCACTTGTAATTCACAAATATCCAAGTGGGGCAAAAATAAATACAAAAGCTATGTTTGAAATTTATTCCATTAGGTTATCAGATATTGATTTTATTAGAAGAGCATTTTTAGATATATTAATTCATTTTAAGTGATTATTGCACAATATATTATCCTGTGGATTAAATCCGCTTAATGTATATGCATGTGAAGCATCAAATATCAATAAATGTTAATTTCTATGGGTGGTTCATCTGATTTTTGTTATCATAGTTTTCTTTTTTAAAAAAAGTCTCAATTTATCCATCAGGATATTGCACGATTTGTAGACACTGTAATATATATTGGTAAACACGATGTAAGTTTAATAAAGGCTTTTATTAATATGTATAAAATAAGATGATCTGAATAGATGGCGTCGAATATGTAGTGACAATATTATAGAAAATCAAGATTTTAGTACTTCAATAATACATTAATATTATACTTTAATATCTTTGCAACATTATTGATTTTATCCACGAGCATTTTGTGTTATATTTTACTTTGACTTTAAATAAGCATTTTGGAAATCTCTGATGAAAATAAAGAACAAACTTTTAAAACACAATGATACCTGCACTTCCCCAGCTATTATTCAAGCCATAAGTCACATTCTGCTATCTTTGAGCAGGCATCAACTTTCCTTTTTAAAAGTTCCATGTTGTATAGTTTTTCAGTAAACAACTTTATAGATAAGTACATTGCGATTTTGTAAAAAAAAAAAAAAAATGTTTGTCAAAATTATAACTTCCATTGAAGTAAGCAAATATATATGTAGGCAAAATAATAAAGGGCTTCCACCTGACAACATGGACTTGTTTATATTCTGTTTGAATGATGTAATATTTAAGCCATAATTACCATTTGATACACTAGAACTTATCTGTTTTTTTTTACATTTATCAAGTAATTATCATAAACAATATATTTTAAATTATTGAATATCAACTATAACCATATATACAGATTCATACATGTGAGAAACTAATCTAATCTGTTATTTATTTATTAAAGTTTCCTACTGAAATATATATAAAAACAAGCAATGTTGTTTTGGCAAAATGTTTTTAAAATTGATGTTATTATTTTTTTTTTTTATCTGGTAGATTTTTTTTAAACAAGATATTTAGCTTACTGCTTTTTGTTTTGACTTTAAAATAGGATAAAACAAACTACAAGTTACTCTTAAAAAAACAATAAAATAAAACAAGTCAAAATTATTATTTTGACTTTCAAAAAAAAAAAGTTTTTAAAACTGAAACTATATAGTACTATTTTAAACTTATCAACTACTTTAAAAAGAAAACATATATACAGACACTTTTATATGATAACATTAAAGAAGATAGCAATTGGTGATTCTAATAATTAATAATCCCATAAACCAATGATCTAACATTCAAATAAAAAAAAAAATTATAATATAATGGTCAGGGTGTACTAATATAGAATATATTATAAAAATAATATAGAAAAGCTTTTTTTTTTTTAGCAAATATATATTTTTTGCCCTCGTCAATGTGATGTAAATAACCCTGTTGATACGATATAAACTATTTTAAAGCTTCAATTTAGATTGCATAAATACTGACACCTATTCTTTTATAAATATAAATTAACTAGAATCAACAATGAAGAAAAACAACACAACAATTCAAATACTTATAAATATAACATAGGCTAAAATTTTTCTTTTTATTTATTTTCCTCACCCCCCCCCCCCTTCCCTTTTCTTTCTTCATTTTCCCAAATAAACAACTTATATTAATTATACAAAATTTAAAGAGATAAAAAAAAAAAAAGATATAAAAATATATACTATACAATTTAACATTTATTTTTAATTAGTCAATTATTAGTTAAATTAATTTATGTTTTATACACATTCATAAATATTTTTCTTCTATTACATACTTTTTACAAACTATTTTATGTCCATATTGTAAATAATGAATATATGACATGGATTTATTATCTCTTTTATTAATTGCACAGTTAAATTTATTTTAAAATAGGTGACAAGAACAATTTAGTTATCTAAAACAGTGGTCTTCAACCTTTTCACATCTGCGGACCGGCAAAAATAAGGATAAGATTTCCCGGCCCGGCAGAAGTTTACAGATAAATTTTCTTAAAGATGTAACCTGTTTAGCCAAAGATAAGCATAATTGTTATAACTGACCAAAACAACACACTAGTTATTGTGTATTGTAATGGTGTTGCTTACCTTCTCATGCAGAACACAGAAAACAGTACAATAACAATCGTTCTCATTAATGTGCTTGCAATTCTATGTTTATTATTTCATTGTTAAAACATGCAAGAATAAAATGTTATTCACCTGAATGTTGGGAAATATCATAACTAGTGTAATTACATAGCAATGATTATGATAAATGTAATATCTGTATTTAATGTTAAATATACAAGATGGTTATATATATATGGAGGTTGACTTTTGATAGTAGTAAGGGCAAAATAGAAATCGCGTAATTAAAATCACTGTACAGCCAAAAAAAAATTTGCCGTATTTTAAATCTGAAAAAATAAAACGAAATGTGTAAAAGTCTTAAGTTTTGATGTTATTGTAAATTTTTTTTTTATGCTGGTGTGTTGAAAGGATCAAAAAATGTAATTAATAGGAAAAGTTTTTTAAAAAATTGTTTGTTTTTATTTTTAAAAAAAGATAACGAAAATTGGTTTTAAAAATAAAAGTTTCAGTATATTAATGGTATACAAATAAAGTCAAAAAAAAATTGCCTTATAAGCCAAAAAAAAAGTAGGAGTATTTTTAAATAATAAAAAAAAAAAACGAAACTTGAAAAAGTCAAAAGTTTTGATCTTATTTTAATTTGGGGGTGGGGAGTGGTGGATTGAGAAACACTTTGTAAAAGTTAGAGACAGAAATTTTTTGGTTGTTTTTCTTTTTTAAAAAAGATGATAAAAATTGATTTCAAAAATAAAAATTAAAGCCAAAAAAGATCTTATTTTAATTTGGGGTGGGTGGGGGTGAGAAATACTTTGACTTCACTGAGACAAAAGTTACTCTTGGTTTGTTTTTATTTTTTAAAAAAGGTAATAAAAATTGGTTTTAAAAATAAGTTTTAGTATATTAGCGGTATACAAATAAAGGCAAAAAAGAATAGGAGGTGGCTGTATTTTTAAACAAAAAAAAAAACCTGAAACTTGAACAAGTCAAAAGTTTTGATCTTACTTTATTTAGGGGGGGGGGGGTGTATTGAGAAATATTTTTGTAAAAGTTAGAGACAGAAGTTACTTTTTGGTTTTTATTTTTAAAAAAATGTAAAAAAAATTGATTTCATAAATAAAAGTTAAAGCCAAAAAAAACCCACTAAAAATCAAATATTGTATTAGCAAAGGGAGTAGAAAAAAAATAAGAGATCAAAAAAAGTCAGCGTATTTTTAAAATTGCGGCCCAGTAACGTTACATTTTATTGTTTTAACACATAAACAATGCCGACAAGCGGCGTGATTGGCTATCAAAAGACAACTGGAGTTTGTATAATAAAAAACTTTTTTTTTTAAATTTTGAATTTTTTTAGAAAAATAATAAAAAATTTAATTCTACTCCTCCATAAACATCTGTGATAAATAAAAAAACAAATTAATTTATGTATGATTGATTAGATTTCATTTTTGTTCTGTTTCTTTTTTTTTTAACTGAATAAAAATGCGATGAAAAAATAAATAAAAACTGTTTATATTAATTAAAAGTTTAAAATCTTATTATTTTGTTATTATTAACTTTCTTGCCAGTCTAGCGTGGCCTGGCAAAAAACTTCTGCGGCCTAGTGCCGGTCCACGGCCCAATGGTTCAAGACCACTGATCTAAACCATTACTTAATGATGGTAAATAAAGGGGGGGGGGGATAAAGACCTAAGCTCATGTCAAGGAGAAAGAAAGAACAACTTTAGAAAGCAATTAATGTAAATATCAAGATTTATTTGTTTTGGTGTTTAATGAGGCAATAAATAAATGAATTATTTATTCTCACAAAAATTTATGATTTATTTAAACATGCACGCATATATAAATATTGATACAAAGCTTTTTAATGTATCTAATTTAATCACTAGAAGTACATTCAAACTTTCTAATTATTATGTACTGTATATCAATATAATGCTCTCTGATATCAGATATATCATTAAAAACGCAGAAAAATTGTATTATACCATAATCATATAGCAAACATGATGCAGTGAAATCAACATGTAAATGGTGCCCGTTTATTTTTAGTTAATTTTCTTTTATTATCCTGTTTTCCAAATATTTTGTTTAGTTTTTATTTTGGAAAACTCAAAGTTTTCTATGTGAAAGTCAATTATTCATACATTTATTGTTTTAATTTATAAAAAAAAAAAAGTTTCATTTAATGAAAAAGAATTATTTCAAATTTTGTTTTCTGGAATTATTTTTTGCACAATTATAAATAATTACATCTTATTACATATAGTTTAATTTTGTTTTTTATTATCAGACAATATAAATAACAAAAAATATGATTCAATGTTTGAATCTGAGTATGTTTATGCAGCATAAATTATCAACAGTACTGTAAACTAGCGTTTCTCAACCTTTTGACGCATGACCCAATAGACTTCATTGAAATAGTTCTGCGACCCAAATGTTTACTACATAAATTATAATATAAAATAGAAGATATTACATTAGCACAGTACTATATATAAGTATATATTCGGATCAATTTGATAATATTTATAATGAACAAATAATTTTTAAGTTAAAAGTTGAGTTAAAGTTAAACTATATATTTTTAATTTAAAAGCTTAACTCAGTTTGGTAATTACCAAAAAAAAAAAGTGTTTTCTTTTCAAATAAGGTTTTATTTATATACGAAATACAAGCAAAAATTACAAAAATAAATTATATAGAATTTTATTTAAGTTACAATTGAATTTGAAAAAACTATACAAAGCATAGATAGTATTATTTAATAATTTTTTTTATTAATACTAATATTTTCTTAAAATGTAAAAAGATTTTTGCTATCAGATATTTGTTTTTATTTCTTGGTGCATATTTGCAACCCAATAATGGGTCATAACCCAAAAGTTGAAAAATGCTGCTGCAGACCATATTCATGACACTAAAACATTAAAAAATAAATTGTATATAAACATTAATTAACAAGCAAAATTCCAGACCACACTCAATTACACACTACCAACCTCTAATTCAAAACATTAAATTAGCAATATTCTATGCCTATTTAATTTTCTTTTTTTATTTGAATAATTACATATAATGGTAATTTTTTAACGGTAATGATTATCCTTTATATATGACTGTTTATAATTATTTGACAGGAAATTCCATGCATATAATTTACAATTATCCTGATAAGACATAGATTTAAAAAAGTTTGTCTGCTCTATTAACTTTGCTATTCAGTATAAGCCTGATCAAATTATTTTTCACTAGAGTTTGTATTGTCGTAAAATAAAACTATTTATTGAAAAAAATTAATGTACAGATAATATTCCATGTGGTTCCAAAGAAATATAGGAATTATTAATTGATAAATTACAAAAGCTGATTTTTTTTTTCAAAATCCTTACCAAATATTATTTTATCTTAATTTAGATTACTCATTTATGAAACTTTTCAAAATTTCAATATGCCCCAATTATTAATCTTTGATCAAATTAGTCAATTTTTACTAAAGTATATGTCATTAAAATTATCATGCTTTGTTAATTTAATCTCAGACTAATTCATATTTAATGAAATAAAAAAAAAAATTTGTAATGTTAATTTTAGTATTGGTCTGCCTGATGTATAAAAGAGAGCAAATCAATCTTAGAATTAATATCAGAAAAGAATATATATTTTTTGTTAAAGAGGAATTTATTCATCAACTATTTATACTCATATTAAACAAAACACAATACCAATTTTAATAAAAAGAATTTTAGCATCAAGAAAATGATCAATATGACCACAATTATTGAAAGATTATAGAAATTTGTTAAAGACCCCATAACATGAATGAAAAATCAGAAATTTATTAAAATCAAAATTGTTTGAAAATGATTATTGGAGAAAAAAATTAATATTTATAACTCCTCAAACTAATCTATGAGAATGGAGAAGAAAACAAAAATGACATTTTTAAAAAAAATACTTTTCTATAATTAAAAAAAAAAAAGTAAGTTTGTGAACACAGAAATAGCAGTTATTTTTTAATTTTTTCCACTACATTGTATCCAATCAAGCTCATGTTTAACAGCCAAATAACGAGAACAGATCTGCATTTTAGGCATTTATTAAATCTCATCAATAATAATAATCAGCTATTAAGCTAATGCATATATGCTTCGAAGATTTAAATTATAAATGAATACTCTAAATTCCAAACACAAGATAAAGTATTTTTGAAAAGATAGAATGAATCCATCTATCTTTTCTTACCCAAATGTTTGTGTATGGGCAAATATTAAGCATTTGGAAATGAAAGCGTGAGATCTTAAATAATCACTTTATATTACTTTTACTATGCTTGAATAAATAACACTTGGGAAAATCTTTACAATTTACAATATGTTATACTTATTTGAAATTAAACATATATAATGAAATAATATTTTATATAGCGCTATGTTTTATAAACAGTAATAATAATTATTTAATATCTCACGCTCTCATTTCCAAAGGCTTAAAATTTGCCCATACATAAATGTTTGGGTAAGAAAAGATAGATGGATTTATTCTATCTTTTCAAAAAGACTTTATCTTGTAAGATGTAATATGTTGGACTATTTCCATCATTTATGAGTGACTGTTGAATATATAGAAAATTTTAAACTTTATTTAAACTTTTCAAATACAAACGAAACTATTTTAAATGTAAAAATGTGATATATAAGTTGAGCAGTAAAACTTTATCATCATGGCCGCTCGAATGGTATCATCTATTTACATACGAAAGTACGCTATAATTAGACAGATTGATAAAATTATAGCGTAAAAATACTCATAATTTGTTTTAAAAAAAACCTGTATTGTCTATTTGTGTATTATTACTAACAAGTTGTTTGTATTTGAAAAGTTTAAATAAAGTTTAAAATTTTCTATACATTCAACATTCACTCATAAATGATGGAAATAGTCCAACATATTACATCTTATAATATACCATCATCACAAACCTTCAGACAAAGAGTTTATCTTGTGTTTGGAATTGAGAGTATCCATTTATAATTTAAATCTTCAAAGCACATGTACATTAGCTTAATAGCTGACTATTATTACTGTTTATAAAACATAGTGCTATATCAAATATTATTTCATTAAATCTAAACAAGAAAGTTTTAAAAAAGGCAAAACTTTCCATACAGTAGTGCCACTCAGTACAAACAAGAGTAAT
Organism: Epiperipatus broadwayi; assembly: GCA_028023455.1. Taxonomy (NCBI): domain Eukaryota; kingdom Metazoa; phylum Onychophora; class Udeonychophora; order Euonychophora; family Peripatidae; genus Epiperipatus; species Epiperipatus broadwayi. The sequence goes on from JAQFVV010006197.1 coordinate 7,343,628, forward strand.
CAATGGATGCCAAAAGGCTTGTGTATAAAATCCCTATCTACTGCCTACTCATCCAATATCCCAAGACTAGTTTCTAGCTTGTGGCCTTCATCAGTGAGGAACCTTGGATCTGAGAGCACTGTACCTAGATCTTAGGATTTAATGCAACCTTCCAGCAGCCACCTTTTATCACTACTTAACTACAAAACTATGTGAATAAAATAGAAAACCCAATAATATTTTCAATCTAAGCTCACTAACTTTTATATAGTCATATAGATCTGAACTCAGTTCAGTACCAATACATTTTGGTGTTTTGGTTCTTTAATAACCATAGTCACCACTATCCTACTAGGCAGGATTGGTATTCAATCACCAAATATCACATGACCACCATTTCTTATGCTTGCTCATAACTTATTAAAAGAGGCAAAAATCCCCATACAGTAGTGCTATTGATTACTCTGGCTTGCACTGAGTGGCACTATTGTATGGAGAGTTTTGACTGTTTTAATAAATTATGAGCAAGCATAAAAAATGGTGATCATGTGAAGAAAGTAATAAACATATTAAATAATTATTAATAAACATTTTTTAATTGTAAAAATGTATCTATATTGTAGTTTATTTATATATGGTACAAATATATTGGCATTCGGAAAGATATTTAAAATCTAAAAAAAAAAAGTAAATTTAACGATCTTTTAAAGAGAAACATTTTAGATTTTTTTTTATTAGTGTAATTTTTTTTTAAAACTTACAATGAAAGTTAAAAGTGGAAAGAATAATAATGACATGCAGATTACTAATCCAGATAAACTAAAAGAAAAAGAATTCCAAAAGTAAAAAGATTATAATTAGAAAAATCTTTTTAGCTAATTAAAGATGGGAGAATTATTTTATATATATAAAAAAATGACTTTGGAACCTAAAACTAATAAAGAATGTACAAGATTATCAACGTGTATTTTAAATAAAAGGGTGAGCAGAAGTCTTAAAACTGGACCGCGAGTATAAAAAAAAAAAGACCAGTTGGATCAAGGTCTTGTCTGTTTTTCTTTACCACTCCACGCTAAAATAATTCTTCATGCTGGAGTGGGCCAAAAGCTTTTGACATCATTCATCATGAAGACAGTCAACCCCAGAAAAGCTTTCGTGACTAGCCTTTAGAAGCAGGATCAAAAACAAGTTAAACTTAATGGCCACGAGCTCATTCTACCCCAGAAAAAACTATGCATAGTAAACAACAATCTTCATAAACTCTCTAAACTTACCGGTAAGTTAAGATTATTCATATCTCGATTGTGACTAAATTAAGCGTTTGCAAACAATTCTTAAAAATAAGCTTAAAGTAATCCTGATAGAGACATTAATTTTCTTATTAAAGAGAATTTCATTTAAGGAACTTTCTAGAAAAAACTTAAGAAGTGAACATTGTTTGTAAAATTGTTTTGATTACTTTACCTAATTATTAGATTCCTGTCTGGATTAGCATGTGTACTCTCCAATTTTATTTAATTATTTATCTTAAAAATATTTTAAGTTTGTTAGAATAAAATATTTTGCTTTTATCAACTTTTTTCATTGTATGTTATTAATGTTTATTATTAAATTTAGTAAGGTTAGTTTATTAGAACATATAATTTACTTTTGCCAATATTTATTAATTATGCCCCGGGAATAATATCTGGAAAATAAACTTAAAGTTATGGTAAACTATGACCCAGATTTTTTTAAAACCATTTTCTTTTTTATTTACGATGTGTGATGCGATGGATTTCAGCGGTTTCTTACATGAATCCGGGCGCCCTTATAAAAAAAAAAAAAGGCTGATTCGGTTGGCAATCGTAATCGTAACAATTTCTAGATAGAGTTGATCAGGAAATATACTTATGTTTTTAGAAATAAGAGTGAAATCTTCTTTTTCATAACTTGATAAACTCATGCAGGTTATTGCATACAGAGACCTAATCAGATGGGAAAAATGTTAGAATATATAGTAAAAATAAAATAAAAAAATGATAATTCAAAAATTAATTATATTCAATATTAACAAGTTAAAATGACTTGAGTGTAAAGTTATATAGATCTAACTATTAATTAATAAATATTTACATCACAAGATATCCATGAAAAATTCTTCTAACAAAACACTAAATGATGAAAATGACTACAGCATTTATATATCACATGCTCACCATCTCCTATACTAGCACTAATTGTTGAAAACAAAGGCAAAACTCTCCATACAATAGTGCCACACTGTGCCAACCAGAGTAATCAATGGATGCTAGAAGGCTTGTGCATAAAATCCCTATCTAGTGCCTACTCATCCAATATCCCCAGACTAGTTTCTGGCTTGTGGCCATCATCAGTGAGGAGCCTTGGACCTGAGAGCACTGCATCTAGATCTTAGGATTAATGCAACCCTCCTAATAGGATAGTGGTGGCTATGGTTGTTTAAGAGCCAAAGACACCAAAATGTATGGGTACTGAATTGAGTTCAGACCCATATGACTATATACGCTATAGAGCTTAGATTGAAAATATTATTGTTTTCAATTTCATTCTCATAGTTTTGTAGTAAAGTAGAGTTAAAAGGTGGCTGCTGGAGAGTTGCATTAGATCCTAAGATCTAGATGCAATGCTCTCAGATCCAAGGCTCCTCACTGATGATGGCCACACGCCAGAAACTAGTTTGGGGATATTGGATGAGTAGGCACTAGTAGGGATTTTATGCACAAGCCTGCTGGCATCCGTTGATTACTCTGGTTGGCACAGTGTGGCACTACTGTATGGAGTTTTTTAGCATTTATATACTTTTTAATAAAAATATGTTTTTGAGATGGAATGATGAATATATTTCATAGAATTAATTCTTCCGACACTAAATGATAAAAATGACTGCATCATTTATATAGTTTTTAAATATGCTTTTGAGATGGAATGATAAATGTACTTCATAAATTAACAACAATAAGAATAAATAACTAAATTTAATTTTAAGAAAATATCTTTAAAAGCTATATTGTTAAAAAATAATAATAATTCTATCACTAGTACTCATTCAATTTAACATGTCTATGGCAAAAACAGATATTTAGAATAAAAAAACTCAAGATAGCAATTATTTTAAAAATAAGTCTTCTCTGAAAATGTTACCTAAATGATTTTAATATTCAAAATCATTTCTGAAAAAATTATTTGATATTTTATTTAAAAAAATTCTTTAAAAATGTAAATATTATTAATAAAAAATACTTAACCTTCTTTAAAATCTGATATTTTTTTAACAAATATTAAAAAAAAAAAAACATTTAAAAACTAGCTATCAAAAGCAATATTAACAATAATAAAAATGTTACCTTTTCGAATATGTGATTTTCGTGAAATGTCTAAAAAAAAAATTTTTTTTTTGTGCCAATTGTTTAATTTTATATAACAATTGAATAAAAATTATGATGGTTAAAAAACATTAAATTTAAATCTAAAAAAAAAAAAACTTAAATATTGTAACAATCCGGTACGCAACACGGACCATCTTTGTGGTCATTAGTTGTCTAAAAATACTTTTATATTTATTATCCTTATTACAGATTATTATTTATTACTAATATAATTATTTACCTACGTTTTTATTATTTACTTTACATGATGGGTTTTCTTATTTAACGCCACCATTACAGATCGCCCATTCAAGCAAAGGAGTAGAATATCATTAATAAATTAACCATCAACAATACCTATACCCAGATTGAGGTGACACACAAAAGCAAACTCCGACCATTTTTCCTGACCATAGCAGCCCTCCATACTTCTGGAACAACACCCACCATCCAAAGCATTTTATTTATTTTGAGAACAAGTCTCAGCCATCATCCAGCCATATATGTTATATATAGCTGGCATGCCCAGACGATATATACACAAATTCAGCACTTCATATATACCCAGGTTATCTCAAATTACTGGTGACACAGTTAAAAGTGAGAAAATATAGACCAAGCAACATTTAAGCAAACACTTTTTTTTATTCAGAAGCACACATATTTAAATAAAAATAACAATACAATTTAACACAGAAAATAAATAAATACACATTAATAGTTAGAAAATCAATATTACTGATTGTCCTTCATTTATAGTTCATTTTGGATTTCTCTTAGCATGTTGAAACCGCTTGAGGGTATAATTTCTATGCAAATGCACAGAAATATGCTGTTTAAGTGGCTGTGCCGCTATATAACGTTCTAGTCCAATGGTTAAGCATAGAAATAGTCCGTTTACTTGTCTGCTGCGCCTATTTCTATGCTACAGCACATAAATAGGACGTTTATTCTACCGCAGAAGGACATCATCATGTATGGTGAACTTTGTGTTACAGTGGTATCTATTTGTATGCTACAGCATAGAAATGACGTATTATTCTGCCGCAGTTTAAATGAACAATCCCATTATTAACATTTAACGGTAGATTATTTACAGCAGAAGTAGGATGTTTATTATCTGCCGCCGCAGCGGCCATTGCCGTTTACGGTAAACTTTGTGTTAATACGAACAATCCCATTTTAAATTTTGCTACGGTATTTTGTGAACGTGTCTGTATATAGAGACTGTCAAAAGTCTTCAAATTCGCATGTCTAAGTCATTATTTTACAAATCCAATGATGTACTATGAGGTAATAAAAATTGTGGAAACTTTGCCCTGCTTCTCTAGACAAGGGTGACATCAATCAATTGTCAAAGGGGAGGTATAAGCGTGATTTTTACGAAATCACACTAAAATTCATATTCGCACGAGATAAATCGCGAGACAAATCGAAAATACCAGTTTTATTTTAGCCCACGATGTTATTTTTAATAAATTCTTTCTTTTTATTCTTGTTAAAATTACAAATTATATTTGCGTTGCCATGATGTTGTTTTGGGGAAAATTATTTCTTTTTATTCTTGTTAAAATTAACAATTTTATTTGCGTGGCCACGATGTTGTTTTGGAAAAATTATTTCTTTTTCTTCATGTTAAAATTTGATTTGCGTCGCCAGGATATTGTTTTGATTTGTTTTTTATTCTTGTTAAAATTATAAATTTCATTTTAAAAAAAAAAAAAAGGTTGATCCAATGTATTTTTTTATTTCTTTTAGATAAGTTTTATTATTTATGATTTTATTGTAAATCAAAAAAAAAAAACCACTTTAAAATTGAAAAAAAAAACAATAGCCCAGAAACATTATAATTCTGTTTGTTTACATAAAAATTACGCCCTCAAGCGGTTTCAACATGCTAAGAGAAAACAACCTTCATTTCAATTTTAAAAAAATATGACTAGACAATTTAGGATCAAAAGATACATTTACCTAAATTTTTAGTTAAAATGATGTCATCTTTCTGCAGTTAACACTTTTCCTTGGATTCTGATTTCCAAATGATTGGCCTTTCGGTCTCCAACGATTTGGTTTCCTTCCATAATTCTGATGGACAATGAGAGAATATGCGGCAGCTTCTATATTATGGATTAAGCTTTGATTGCAGGAGAGAGCAGTTGATGGATCCGAGAATCCGGGGCATGAAGCCCTACCGAACACTCCAAAGGTCCTCTAGCAATGCATGTTGCTACTTCTAGGACTTCTACATTTAAGTTTTCCACAGCAAGTAATAACTGGCTCTTTGCATATCTCTGTGATTATGCTCTCAGTAATGTTGGATGACTTGAAGAACTCAGCAACTGACGAACTGAACTGACTTTTAAAAAACTTCCAAAAAACAATCTGGAAACTTGAACTGAAAACCATGGACAAGCTGCCTTTTTTATAACTAACTCTCGCATTGTTTATTTTTTTTTATCATAATTTTAATTTGCTTTAATTTTGCACTTTTATCTAATCCTTTTTTTCTTAGATTCGTCTACATCTTATAGCATTCCTGCCAGCGAGATAGTTTACAAATTTTCTTCTTACTAATTAACAGTACTGTCAGTTTTATTTTAAAACATTTCACATTTATTCTTTTAACATTTACTTTATTTTTTTTTAAATTTAATTTATACAAAGAGAGCAGTTCTTAGATCTTTATCTTACCCGATTCTTTTTCCCCACACTATTCTTAATAAAGTTTTATTCTAAAAGAAAATAATGCAATCTTCTAATTTATTGATTTCATTTCTCTTTTTCTTAATAATTTGTTTATTTATTTTAAATTATAAAATATATAACACAGATAGACATATATGTATGATTTTACATTTCGCAATCGTTACAATATACTGTAACAGTCGGTTAAATTTTTAATTACTTTTGATCTCAGAGGGTGCTAGCAGATCACTACGTATCTGAAAAATTTGTTTACTGTAATCAAAGGTTAATGACTATGATGACCGGCACCGACCAGACTCAGCAAAATAGCAAGAGATCTTAATAAATCAAGAATTAAACTAACAACCAACGTTAATTAATATGATGTTAAAATTTATTAGGTTTACAATAGGGATTTCAGAGTTTATTAAAATTCAAACATACACAACAGTAGAAAACTTTGACCCACCTTTCTCGTGGAGCGTGTATGAGATAAAAGTCAATAAACATTTCGGCAGATACACCAATTCTCTCATAGAATGACGGGAAAGGAAAAATAACTGTCTTTAGCTCGATTTAAAAAAAAATATATTCTTTTTACATTTAAAGATTTTCAAAAAAAAAAAAACTAGTCTTGTAAAGAATCAATGCATCAGTGCAGACGAGCCTTCTCTAGAACATTGAACCTAGAGAGATCATATGTCGCAGGACAACTCATGAATAATTATGTTTAAAATTACCAAGAATGATCCACTTACAAGAACAATTATAATGTGAAAGTATTACAGCTTGCATAAATTCAAAAAGAAATCAGAATCTGGTTTTTGATAAAACCAGGCTTATTCAATTGAGAAAACGTTAGCCCAATGATGGCAAGTTACTATATTCTAAATTAATTAAAAGTGTCACAAAAGTAGACCGGTAAGTAATGAGAAAATAAATAATACCTGCCCAATATTTATCAAGAATATAAATTACTCAAATGTGAATCTAAATAGCTAATAAAAGTAATCAGCGATACACGCTCCGCAACATAATAAATGAATAATTTAAACTTACAAAATATACCATTCAAATTAAAAGATATTTTTACACACTAATAGATAAAAAAATGTTACGTGGTTATGACATGAAAATTTTATACAATAGTTACTTTTATATTGAGTGAAGACTTTTACTAGAGATTTATGCCCTAGCGAGAATATAAAATAAGTTACCTTACGGTATTAATAAGTCCAATAAGTACTCACAGATGGATGCCAGTTAGATTGATTGAACTCTTTAAAATGATTTCTTTTCTTTAGATGGCAGTGAGTGTGAAGGCATGCAGAAGAATCAATCTTAGTTCAGGCTTTAATTAGATCCTAATTGGAGAAAACAGTCCAGAGATCAGGATCTGTCTAGAGTGGGTTTAATAGCACATCCTCGAAGTTTGAACCCACATGGTGTAGAAGTTGGAAAACTTTTAAAGTGAACACAAACTAATGTAGGCTATCCTAAGAATTTGGCTGAAGATTCTTTCGATATATAAGTGTATAAAGTTTCCTTACTCTGCGTTGCGGAAGCGAACAACACTACATTCAAAACTATGACAAATCTGGCAATTAAATAAGCATATCCATAAGCTAATATAAAATAACCATTAGAAATCGGTTGACAAAAAAAAAAGATGAACGAGATTGTTATTCCAAGAATAATCTAGGTCATTTCCTAGACTAATTTTAAATCTCTTCAGAATAAGAATAATCAGTCCTCTGTTTTTTGGGTTCTTTTTACGACCTCTTATCTCCCACATGATCTTTTTTTGTAATTAAAAAGTCTTAGCCTAGAGCAAATCTCATTAATAAAATTAATTAATTAAACCTCCGCTCCTTTTAGATAAATAGCCATAGAGTCATATTAAAGCAACAAGAATGCAAATAACTTTTCAATTGATTAAAAAAAAAAAAACTTTCCAGAAACAAGAATATAATTAATTTTCTTTTAATTAAAAAAAAAACTTTCAACAGATAAAACAAAACGTTAGTTTTTCTTTTTACAAAATAAACTCAAAAGATTTTGAATCACAATTTTTAAACGGAAACAAATTATAGAAAATAAAATAAATAAGTGTGTGAATATACCCTTCTTACATAAAAAAAATAAATAAATATTAAATCTCTAAACTTTAGAACCAGATAATTTGTTTATTTATTTTAAATTATAAAATATATAACACAGATAGACATATATGTGTGATTTTACATTTCACAATCATTACAATATATATAAAAAAAATCCCACGTAAATATGAAAAATATTCCTCAATTTGCTATTTGCTACTTAAGTCAGTTCATGCCTCAAATTAATAAATCCCACAAGATTTTTACATAACTCAATTTATGCTAAGTTGAAAAAATTATAAATCTTTATAAATGTGACATACTGAATCATACAGTTTCTTTATTATATTGATTTATTGAAGCATATAGTTTTTAACTTATAGTGCATTACGATACTGATTTTTTATTTTTTTATAAAGCATATATTATAACGGTCCGAAAGAAAAAGTCTTAACGTATCTGCACTACAGGGCGCCCCTAGGCATTTGAACCTAGAAAATTTATATAGTAGGCAGATACGTACGTTAAAAAAAATTTTTTTTTATTTATTTTGACCGACCGTTAGCCCAATGCCACTAGCTCAGTGGAACAGCAGAGATTTATATTTTATAATAAATTCTTATCTAAGAATATTTTAAAAAAAAGAATAAAATAAGCCACTGCCAGTAATTAATACACAAACATTTATTTACACATATATAAGATTTAAAATTATTTTAGAATAACTTTTACTTTGGATTTTAACTTGATTTTAGAATTTGATTTTACATTTTAACTTTTATAAGCTATTATAAGTTCGCACAAATGAGTTTAGTATTTTTATTTAGAGGGTCGAGTATGAATAGACTACATAGATTGCATTTGAAAAGAAAATATTCTATCCCTTATTTAACCTTAGACCAAAAGTTCGCAGTCAAACCAATGCCAATCTATCTGATATATCGATGTATTCAATGTAGCATGAATACGACAGCACAAATACCATACTGTCAGGAATATACATCTGAACAGCATGGTTAATAGACGACACTGACTCTCAACCAAACAGGAATGCTACATCTGTCGGCAAGAAGAACAATAAAAAAAAAACTCCATAGGGAGGGACTGCGTTTTCCGTCTTACTATCCCTTCCATGGGCAAACAGGGGGTGTGCGGCGTATAAAAGATCCTGCCCGTAGCGAATCTCATACTACATCTACTAATTACACCAATATATCCCATCCACTGACCCAATTTAACTACGAAACGAATAACCTAAGATTACCCTCCCTTAAACTAACATATATAATTTTACAAATCTATGCAGACATTCACACCCGTCTTAAATTTAGCATTTATTTAGTTTAGTTTAACGAAAAACAAAAATCATAATAAAAACTTAAAAAAAAAAAAAAATGGAAATGATTTAAAAAAAAAAAATACATCAAATAAAATTACTTATTAATAAATTAAGTTGGTCAGATAGGATTCTATTTCTATAAAATAGGGAACAGTTTTAGAATTTAAAGTTCTTATTCTTTCATATACTGGAGTTTTAGAAATATAATTAAAGCTTATTAGAGTTCATAAAGTTCTTACGGTTTAAACAAGTCCGTAGTTTCTAATTTCTTGTAGTTGCTTGCCATTTGGAGCCAGCGTTAATTCCCTCGATGTCCTGTGGTCCTCAATATAGAAAAAACAATGTCATTTCTCTTTCCTTTTAACGAAACTGAAGGGATTGAAGAGTGCATCTTTTCAATCCCTTCTCCTTCAACTCTCTCTCCGCACTAACCCATATAGTCACATCTCTTCTCTCCCAGCTCTTTCTTCACTCACTAAAATTTATTTCCAAACTTTTTATTTTTATATTAATTTTACGGATTAACTCAACATTAGGTCATGACGATGGTGATGGTCTTTTCGCTGAGGTCCGATTCCAGGGTGATTTCTTTTATTGGCCATTCTTTTCACATTGTTTTTCTCTCCTATCTGACCTTTAATTATATATTTTAAATGCCCAAGGGCTAGTTTACTTTTACCTAATTAAAACAATCATTTCCATTTTATGATTAATTAATTTGTTTTCCAAACTTAAAGATATATTTTTATCTCTAAATCTTTTTAAGTTTTTGATGAAAATTTAGTTTTAAAATTTTTTTTTTAATAAAGTTTCTTTTTTTTTATTTCTCATCTGTGCGATTTTATATATATTATAAAGTTTAGATGACTTTTAAATTTCAATTTTTTTAAAAACAAATTTTTTTATTTGCGAACTTTATATTTTAATTTCATGTTTAATAAAAAATATATGTAACGGCTTATGTAGCCGTTACAATATGAACTATCATATTTCTAATAATATTAATAAAATGAATATTAAAAGTTTATTTGCCTGTGGATGATTAAAAGACTGAATAATTAGAGAAGTTGATTAAATTTTTTAATACAAAATAATTAGTTATAATACAGTTGTGCAATAATACATTAATAAGATTGATTTAAGTACTACAAATTAAAAAAAAAAAGGCTGTTATATCAAAATTTAAAATTTTTTAACAAAAACAATAATAAAAAGATCTAAAGGTATTAGGTAATGTCTTAAGGTATTTTTACAACTGACAATATATATATATATATTATTCCAAAAAAAATTCAAACTTTTATTAAATGTTGGTTACTTCGAAATAAACTTAGATACTGTTTGTTTTATAACTAAAAATGCCTTTTATCATACAATATAATCAAACAAACCCTATATGTGTTAAGGTAAATGAAACTAAAAATTTCATACAAAAATCATGGTATTTCCGATTTAAGTAAACTTAAATCATATCATGCAGAATGAGCAACAGTATTATGAATTATACATATCTATGACTTTATTTTAAAAAATATAACAAAATAGACCAACATCATAAGATCTAAATTTGTTTACCCTATAAATTGAAGAAAAAAGTGACAACATAAAACTTACAATAATAGTAAAATATCAGTATTTTTCTATATTTAATTATAGATTGTGAAAACAAATACATGAACCTGTAAAGTCAGAATTTGAAGATTATTAACTACCAAATAGAATTCACATAACTTCATTTAGTATACAGCCACAATTAACCCTGTCACTAAAAATTCCATTTTACAGACTTCTTATTTTTAAAAACAATATATTCTGATAAATACATTTCCTTACAAAAATTCTGTAATTTAGCCTAGTCAACTGAATACAAAAGTCTTAATGTGATTAAAAAACTTCAAGTTGGTTTCTATAGCAAATAAATATTAATAAGATTTCCCATCATTTCTAAAACCAGTTTGCCCATTTATTACCTCTATTTTAATACAATCTTTAGTTCATGTTACCTGACTTTCAGCATTTTCCCCCTTACATATCAAATAAAAAATAGTGGTACATTCTAATCATTGGCGAATTGGTTAACACTTTTATTACTATCTTCTTCGGCCTTCTTTCAAATTTCTGATGCAACAAGATTCTTTTCTGTGGTCTTACTTTTTGGCAATAATCGAAAAGTTAATATGATCTCATTATTCTATACAGCTAATTATATAAAAAATTAATTCAGTATGTTTCTTTTATCTCTGATATTTATACTTGTATCCCCATGAGGACACTAAAATTTATATTTCCAAATTGACTTTCATTTTAATTTCTTTTGCAACTGTTATGGTATTGATCCTCATATTTCCAAGACATTTTCTAGAATTTTCTATTCAGTTCCCTCAAAAAAATTTTTTGCCATTTTTAATTTTAACTTCCTTCTTTACAATTATCATAGAATTTTCTAATATCAATTATATTTCAACTTAGTCATATTTTTTTTTCATATTAAATCTACTTAATTCAAAATCTCATAGCAATTTTTTTTTCCCCCCCTACATGTTACATTCTGGATATCAAGACTATTCTTTTTTTCAGTTTTACACAAATTTTATAGATTTGCAATCTATTCCAGATATTTTGCTATTAAAACTAATTTTTTATCATAATGTTAAAAAAATATCTATCAATCATTCATAAGCATTATATCCAATAATAAACTTTACAATATCCTTGCTGATAAATTAATTTCAGTAATTTCTTCTTTGTTATCCATGGCCAGAATAATAAATGGATTGCTTTTCTTAGCAGATGTAACTAGTAATAAAATACAAGAAAAAAATTACAATAAAATATAAGATGATAAAATTTTTCAGAAAAAAAAAAGGACAAGAGACAATGCTACAAGAAGTTCTCCTGATCTAATCTCCTAATTCAGTTCACATTCTTTCCCCAAAATACACACACAATTCATTTCCACAATTGAACTCGCATACATTCTAGCTTTTGATGAGAAACCCACTTTTCAACAGCTACATCATTGGTTTTTTTTCTGTTTACTTATAAAACTTTTACTATGGACTATATTCAGACATATATAATGAATGCTTTCTATAGGCAATTTAAAATGATTGCTGTTGTCATTACTCAACTATGCCTCCATTATCTTATACTGATGCCACCTAATAAGGATGATACTAATAAAACATTACGAAAAAATAAATAATGGAAAACAATACAAAATGGTTAAAGATAAAAAATATATACAAAATCTCTTTATCAAAGATTATCAAAGGAACTCAAGAAAGATTTCACAGTAAGACAAAAGATATTAATGGAGAAATTTTATCTAGAAACAAGACCTTGGAATGTGCCAAGTACATACTCAATAATTGTGACTTATAAGTACATAGTTGTAAATGAAAAAGGTATATAATTTGCATTAGCATTTTTATGGTTAAAAAAACAGAAGATAAACAATTATGACATTACTGAAATATTACTTTCTTAAAAAATAATATATTCAATGTAAAAAAACATAAATTCCCTTCATGATAAAAATAAGGATGATTCTTTAATTCATAAAAAAATATATAAAGTTGTGATAATTCTTAGTAATAGTTCAAATGTAAAAAAAAATTCTAGTGACGTAATACATTGGATTTAACAATTAGTTTTTAATATATATATATTTGTCTGTTTCATTATATCTAGAAATTTCTAAAAAAATCCCAATAATAATAAGGTTACAATGAATTAATGAAAAAATATATTTTCAGTAAAGATAATTAATAAATCTTTTTTAAAAAAACCCTTAATAAATTTTAAATAATCAGGCTCTTATAAAAATGCTTTGGAGTTCGCAGTGGAATATCTCCAATAAGACAAACAAAAACACCTATACTCATGCAATCACACTACTAACACTTCAATAATGATAACACAATTGAGACTTTCATCAGACAAACAATCTTCAATAAAAGAGTTATTTTATTTCCAATCAGATTATTGCTATAACACCTCAATTAATAATGATGTCGAAGCCTTTTAGTTAGTTCAAATAAGACAAGAAAATCAAGAAAAAAAGTTGTATTCCCCAAATCCAAAAACACACACAATATATGAAGTATCTCATGGTATAATGATTACCACGTAAATCTTTCATGACAGAGTCTCAAAAGCAGATTTAGAAACATAGGAATGTTTTTCAGGCATAGATAGCTAGAAATTCTATTACCGATTGACTAATGATTTTCTAACTTTCTTTATCTAGATGGTAAAAGGAAAAATCTAAGATCTCACCTTCTCACATCATAAACAGCATATCTTTTTTCTCATTGTTTTTCTGTAAAATAATTATAGAGACCTTTGCTCTGTAGAAAACTATTTAAAGGACATTTTATCTTTTACTCACAAACGTTCCGTCCAAAGCAATATATACAAATACAAAAAATCACACTTTCATATACAAAGTTTATGAAAACAAAAAGAAAGAATTTTATTATAGTACAAATTCTCTACATATTCTTTTTTTTTTGTTTTGTTTTGTTTTGTTATGCTGGTGCCATTAACCACATTATTTTCTATGTAAAATAAAATTCATTTTAATATATAAAACGATTTTATTTAAATAATGTTTAATTTAAATTTAAACAAATATTAAGAGTAAATATTTGTAAAATGATTTAAAATATTAATAAACTTTCAGGCTTGCTTGACTGAGATCAGTAAGAAAATAACTGATATTCTATTAAAAACTGCAACAAAAATAGCTGATATAAAAAGAGCATTCACCAGCAAATTTGCAACTGAAACAAGACAATATATGATGAAAAATATATTAGAAAAAATTATAGAAAGGACCAATAAATATGAGTTACCATTCTGATTTTGACTTATAAATTACGAAACATATTTGATTTTATAGACATTTCTACAGTGACTAAAACTTTGGACTATCAAGATATAGATCAAGGATAGTCATATTCTGAACAATATTTATCAAAATTCAACAGCAGTGATTAAATTAACCAATGACATTAAGATTAATGTAGATTTACAATAGGATGGTATTATAAAAACTATTATGTGGATTAAAATGAGGAAGCAAAGGGAGAAAAAATACATGTATCTTATGAGATTTTGCAAACCATGTAGCTGTTTTTGTAACTAAAGCTTCAGAGTTTCAGGAAATGTTGAAATAGTTATCAAATGAAAATAAGAAGACTAAAAATATTTATTAAAAAAGCTCAAATATTATTAGATTGTTTTATAATATAAGAAAAAAAATTGATAATCATGAATTAGAAAAAATTAATTGCTACAGATATCTTCATTACATTATAAACATAATGGAAAAAATTATTCATAGAATAAAATTTAGATAGAATGCTTTTGATAGAAATAATAAAATATTAAAAAAAAAAAAAAATATGCATATGTATTTGATAAAACTTTAAGATATGTTTTACCAATTCTTATATATAAATCTTAACTTGGCACTTAGTAGAAAAGCAATAGAAGACTTCAGCCAACTCAAAGAAAGCACAGAGAAATGAATGTTGAGAACACACAAAAAAAAATCGAAAGCAAAAATACATGGATCAGAGAATAAATAGCCTATATTGATATCAATGAAAAAATTAAGAGACTCAAATGCAGTTGGACTAAACATATTGCAATTAATGTAATAAAAGAATAGTAAAAGTTATAAAATGAATTCTAAAAGACTGTAAAAGTCCTAGACATATAAGATGATTGGATGAATTAAGGAAATTTGTTAGTGTGATGCAGAGTTGAGAGGCTAAAAATTTTTAAACTGGAATAAACTTGGAAAAATCTCACCTGTAATAGATTGATAATAGATGATATTAAATAAAAAATATACAAACAATTTATTTGAAAATTAAATGAAACTATTTAAATTTACACATACCTGATGAATGCCTATTTTCCTTTTTCTTTTTTATTGACAAATCTAGAATATATAAATGAACATTATTTTCTAATACACATCCATTTATATAGATAGGTATTTACATTCTAATCCTATCACTCAACACACTATAAATAAATTGTACATATATTAATTTATTAAAATCTACTTTTAAGTATAAACAGAACTTGTTTATACACTGTAAAACTTTGTTCAGCATGCTTTAAATCAAACAACTTTCAAAAAAAAAGTTTTCCCATAATATTTTGCTTTAATATGATAAATTTCACTTACCACAATCTTTTCTAACCTCTTTTAAATTAATGCAGAAATTTCTTTTACTCAAAAGTACTTAAATTATCCTTATTTTTAAATACTGAGAGGACTTAAACATGTTTTTTTTTATTAATTATTTATTATATCAATTAATATTTATATATATATACAAATCCAATTTATCCAAATCACTTCCAACACTTTTTAGCAAAAATCTTTTATTGTACACATACACACATACACTTACATTTCAACTGTCCTGCAATTTTCTTTAGACCTATGATATAATGAACAAAATAAAATAAAATACATAACTATATAAATAATACCATAAAAAATGTAAATAATAAAAAACTAAAAACAACATAAAATATATAACAAAACCTAATAAAATTGAAATAAATGTAATTAAACCCAAATAAATTAATCCTGTTAATATAAAATCAAATATATACTATAAACAGAAAATAAATATAAATTATACATGTGCATTTCTAACTATATATATACATGTTCAAGAACAACTATCAATCTAAATATATTATTCATTTTTATTATTTTTCATATTTTTATACGAGTATAAAATTAAATATTTTATTGAGGTGGAGAAAATAAAAATAAAGTTTAAGTTTATAAGTAATAGAAGTAATTAAGAGATTATGAAAAAATAATAAAAATGAATAATATGTTTAGATTAATAGTCGTTCTTCAATATGAATGTGTATAGTTAGAAATACACACGTATAATTTATATTTACTTTCTGTTTATATTGTACATTTCGTTTTATATTATCTGGATTGTTTTATTTGGGTTTAATTATATTTATTTCAATTTTATTAAGTTTTGTTATATATTTTATGTTGTTTTTAGTTTTCTATGTTTACATTTTTTATAGTATTATTTATATAGTTATGTATTTTATTTTGTTCATTATATTATAGCTCTGAAAAAGACTGCAGGACAGTCAAAACATAGATGTATGTGTATATATGTACAATAAAAGGTTTTTGCTAAAAAGTATTCAAAGTGATTTGGATAAATTGAATTTATATAAGATATTATATCAAAATTAAAGGAAAAGGTGATTTTGGTAATATACATACACACGTTTTAAATTTAGTATCACTCAAAATATCAATATTCAATATAAAAATGGACAATATGTTGACAGATTAATATATCAAAATGCAAATACACTGCTTACCAATAAAACAAACAAAATTTCTGGCAATATAGACTACATTATAAAAAATATAAGACTATAATTTTACATATTAATGCTTCTTAATAATAAAAAATCTATATATTTACCAATTTCTTAGCAAGTAAATATTTACTTTATCAGATTAATTTCGCAAAAATATAACAAATTTAACAACACACTTCCCTCAATTTAAAAATACTATTTTTATTATAGCAAAACAATAAGCAGTTTATATATTATAATATTAAAAGTAACAAGTTCACCATAATAAGAGATATAGACCTATTTATATATCACATGATTGTATCAAAAAAATATTTATAAATATGAATTTTAGTTTTAAACTACTAAACATCACATGATCACCATTCTTTATGATTACACAAGCTGTTTACACAGAGGCAATGCGCTATGGCTTCTATTTTCTCAGAATCAGAAATTTCTCAGTCACTATGCTTTCAGTCACTTTAATCCCTTCCATCCCCCACCCTAAGTTTTCTCCATATTCTTCTCTACCCTGCTCCATCCCATTTCCACAATATTATCTTTGCCCACTTTCTCCATACAGTAGTGCCACCCACTCTTAGAAATTAGTCTGGGGATATTGGACGAGTAAGCACTAGATACGGATTTTATGCACAAACATTCGTGCATTCACTGATTAACTCTGGCTTGCACTGAGTGGCATTATTGTATGGAGAGTTTTGCTTCGGTGTAATTTTAGTTTTAGTTAAAAGATATTGTACATACTTTATAACTATTTTGTTATAAATAAATTTAAAAAAAAAAATTTCTAATGGTAGAAAAAAAAGATACTATTTTAAATATTTTTTTTTTTAGTTGTCTATATATTAGATTAATAATTTCTTCTATAATAATATATAAGTACATTTCTTTTTTTGTCATTTTCATCATTTTAGTAATATATTTCATTACTTATAGACTGAGATAAGCTATAACTTGTCTTTCAATGAAGTATTAACTCATACAAAAAGTATTTTTAATTTCTCATGTTAATCAAGCAGTATATGATAGTACCTATATTTTTAAATGTCATGTTAATAAATAAACAACAATCATATATAAAATGTATTTGCATTAAGGGCAAAGACCCTTCTATTAAACTGTTGCAAATTCATATGGTCAAAAACCCATAATGAATAGTGACTCTCATGACATAAAATTAGATCAAAAGTAAATTACCATGCAATGTACTATGTTTTAATCTAAAGAGATTGTAAAGAGTAATAAATAAAAATAATGAATACATATTTAAAAATTTAAAAAAAAGTGTAATTAGTTTTTAATTACTTATCTAGAACATATGAAATAAACTATAATATTATATTTTATTTTTAATTTTTTTTAGAAGAAATTTCAAGAATACTTATTTCTATCTAAATTCAATGGCTTTTTAAAACTAGCTAGATGCTAGGTTTATTTCATTTCAATATCTCCATCTTTGTCAAATTACAAGTTATCAATTCCGAATTTATGGGAAACTATTTAACTCATGAAACTATGTTTTGGTACATTCACTTCTGCATTAAATTACCTTTCAAATGATGTCTGCCATTTTCCAATACAATGACAACTGAGTTTTAAAACATTTGTTTCTTTCAAGATTTCAATTGTTTACATTTTACAAATAAAAAAAGTTATGATTTTTTTTTTTAAAAGAATTCAAAATGTTTTTAAAATTTTTTTAATGAAATAAGGACTTTTAAATTTTATTATAATTATAAAATTTACATTACAATGTGTTTTACTGTTCAATTTTTAGAATGTACTATTTTTAAATACGCAACAATACACACTTGGCTCATATCACCAGTTATGCCTCTTTCTTCAAATCACTAACTTAAATTCAAATTTGTGAAAAAATTATTTGAGCTATGAAATCATATTATATATATCATTGGATCCTGTAAAAACTTTTCTTTTAAATGGTACCTATCTTTGTTCAATTATAAAAAAAATTGATAATTTAAAGAAAATTTTGAAATATTTAAATGTTTCAAGATTTCAATTTTGTTAATCTTTTACAAATGAATAAAAAGTTATAATTTTGGGGAAATTTTCAAATTATAAATATTTTTAAATTTTATTATAAATGTGAAATTTATGTTATTATTATTCAATTTTTAAAAATTATTTTACATCATTAAGTTGTTATGCTGGAAATTACTAGGAACCTTTCATCCATGTGGATTGATTTCCGATAACAATTGTGAAATATTCATAGCTTTTGAAATGTAATGACATATTCTAATAAATGGTTTATAATAAATATAAAATATCAATATATAACAGTAATTACAAAAAAATTATATTGCATATAAATATCATAAAGTAAAACTTTATGATAATGTGCATATATTGATATGTTTGTTCTTTGAACATTTATGTAAAGTTTTTATTTTATATTAATATCGATATCAAAAATAATAAGCAAACTGAGCAAGTCCCCACTCAAGAGTTTGAATAATTATACATGTGTTTGTGTATACACATGCAAATTATATATAGTTAATATGTTACACACTAATAATTTATACTATACATTATTATTTTAAAATTATATTTTAGTACATAAAAAAAATAATTACTATTATAAAAACAAAGCACAGACATCCAAAAACCTGTGCAAGCATTTATTCAAATAAGAATGTGTAAATATGTAAGGCAATGATCAGTCGTTTTCACATCTCATGTTTGCTTTACATAAACCACAGTAGTTTTCATTTAAATACTAGTAAATCTATTCTAATGATCAGATTATATACACACTCGCTTATTCAAATTATAGCTTAGCTCATAGATGCAGAGAATATGGCTCTTATCGAAATGATTAAAATTTGTTTATAAGAATAAAATAATATTAAATGGTATAACTTCTCTTTATCAGGATAAACTGTTTGAAATATTCTACAATAATGATTTTCATTATGGGATTTACATAGTTATTTGATTCATTTATTAATCCAGACCAAGAGTAGTTAGTTAATCATCCTCAACTTTGATGCCATCAAGTCTCTCCTTATGCATTTGTATCATTATAATTTGAACCCTGTCTATATTGTAATATTTAATAATTATATCTGCTCTAGGCTAAATATCTTATATTTCTTTAAATATAATAAAATCAATCCAATAGCATATATGTCATAATTACTGTTCTTCATGAGTTTTGCTTCATCATTTTTCATCAACCACTTCCCAAAAATACATTGGTTTGATCTAAAATCCATCAGAAATCATATTTTATTATTCGTACAAATCAAATCAGCAATGGGAAAAATCCCTCTTCTGATTGCTCTTATCTTAATATTTACTTTTTTGCTATTAAAGACATTCTTATGACTAAATTAATAACAATAACAAAATATGTCAACAAATCTTAAATTCTAATCAAATTTCATATCAATTCTTAAATATATAAATGACATACAATTAAGTAATAATACCTTTTAAGACATTCTGACTTATATTAACCCTTTGGTAAAAGCTTATATCTCATACATTTTCCTGAATTCATTATAATCAATACCTGAATAGTTGTCTAATAAAAAAATTTCTCTATCAACAGTACAGTAATCTTTATAACATTTTATACAGAAAATATCAAGTGGTGGTAAGTTCATTAACTATTGTATTAATATATGTATGCAGGACAAATCAGTCATTTGTTTTATTGATCGTATTATTCTTTCATATAATTCAGCATTAAATGTTGAACATATGCAAAGTTAAAAGCATAATTTTAAATATAATTATTCTCTAAATACAAAAAAATGACCTTCTTGTCATACACTTCATTTAATTTAAACAAATGCTAACAATATTTAAATGAAAGAAGGGGAGTATTCTAATAATAACGCTTCTAAATAATTCAAATTACTTTTAGTGAATACAATTTCCTCAAAATATTATGATCCTTAAACTTTCATTATTAACTTCATTAAAACATTATTTTAAATTCTACTAAACATCATTTAAAATTCCTGAAAAATCATATACATGAGAAACATTATTGCATATACATTTAAATGATAAACCATAAACAATTATTCTCAATTTCTAATCATTATTTACAAAAATAATAACTTAAGTAAAATATGTTTTAATCTACTTATGATGAAAAACAGAATTAAGTTAAGTATTAAAAACAAAAAAAAAGAAGATAGATAAATGTCTGAAATTTGATAGTAAATGAATATAATTGTAAAAAAAAAAAATTATTTTGAACTAAGAAATGTGCAGTGACTAAAGCATTTTGTAAAATCAAATGATTGTACTAATATTAGGCAGCTTATGTGTATATATAAAAACTGTTGCCTATTTATTAATACGATATAAAATATTAAAACTATCATACATTATTTGTGTAATATAAAAAATGTTTTTCATTGAAAAGTTTCTGAGATATGAAATGCAAATAAATCAAACCTGATTCTTTTCATTGCTATTTTTCATTGTATATGATCAAACTAGAATGAAATTTTTGATTTAAATTATCTGACGTAAGACATTATAATATATAATACTTTAAATACCCCATAGCTACATTACTTTTACTCCTTTAAATAAATAAAATCTTGATTCTATATATATATATCTCATAAATTTATATATAAGACATAAAAAAATAAAAATCGTATTTCAAAATTCAAAAGTGCTATACAATATCACTAAAATTAATAATTACTTGTATATTTAATAAACTAATTTTAATACAATAGTGTCAAATTTATCGTAGAATTTTTTCAATGCCAAAACAAAGACGGTTGACAATATTGCAGTATATAAACTATATACTGTTTTTATTTACTGAAACAAAAAACTTATTTTCAAATTAATGTATATAAAAAATTAATCTAATATGATAGTTTTTAAATTATTAAAAAACAAAGTAATATATAGAATGCATTTTGTTTTAATCTAAAACATTCATATGTAAAATTACATTCATATACAATATTTTTATAATATAATAAATATTGCTGAGAGATCATTTATTTGTATAATGATCGTTGGTATATCAGCATTTTGAAATATAAATATAATGATAATTGTTGATTGTTTAATTACAAGCATTTTTTGGTTAGACCCAAATATACTTTATTTCTACTCTTGCTTTATTATCAAAGGCTGTGATTTACAAAAAAAATTCATGAAAAAAACTAGGATTCTTAATTTCTGTTGTATTATTAGAAATTACTTTCTATTATTTTATACAAATTAACATAAACTCTAACTAAAATATAAAATCATATACAAGTAAATTAATTAAATATATTTTCATATTATATATTAGAAATAATTTAAATTTCATTTACATATATAGATATATTTATAAAATAATTTTTTTTGTACCTTGATCAAAAAATTTTGGAAATGGTAATTTCTTCTCTCTACAAATTTTCTCTGCTGTTTCGGAGGCTTCAGATTCATTTTTCAAATGTAAAATTTTTTCCATACGATAAGAATCTCCGCTTTGTTTTAAGACAGATTCAAATTCCCTATACCCAAGCTTTCTACCTTCTGGTAATTGATGTACAACATCAGGATGAAACTTTTCCTTAAAAAAAAAAGTTATTCCTATTGTTCTTTTTTTGTTTTAAATATATTTTATTTACACTGCATTTAAATTATAAAATAAAAAATGGGATAAGCTTAATTACAATAAACATAAGACATATTTAACAATATTATTTCTTTACCATGACAATAACATATAATTTATTCCATAATACATGGTTTAAAGATTGTCCTATTATTTTCGGAATACATTGATATACTAATGGCAAGCCATCCTTCTCAACTATTTTTTCTTTTATTTTTTCTTAACTTAAAATTAAATGTATTCAATACAGATCATTATTTTAAAAGTTTAAACTAGTCAGCACAAAAGTAAATGTTATTCATAAAAATTTATATTTTATAGCTCTAAATGGCATATTAGTTTTAATCACTATTCATATAATAAAATGAGAATAGTGATTCTTTTTTTTATAATAGAAAATTGCCTATAAAAATTGTTTGTTATTAATCACTTTTGCTATAGGTTCCTATATAGAGGAAATTTTGTTATTTTAAATAAAATTAATTTGCCATTCATTATTATTGTTGTAACAGTTTTTTAGGAACATATTATAATAATGATTATGTGTCTGGATACAAAATTGCAGTTCAAAAGAGTAATGATAAAGTTTTATTTTAAAAAATTTTAATTGCTTTTTTGAAATTATATTTTTAAAAATGCAATTAAAATCTAAGACTTACAAGAAACATTCTTAAAAGTTTTAAACTGTAACCTTACTGAATTCTAGTAATTATAGAAATGTATATTAACCCTAATAAAAAACAAATTTACTTAAAAAACTAATTATTTTAAAAAAAAAAACTGCAAACAAAAACAGGGAAATATAAAATAAGCAAATGTTTTTGAATTTTTAGACAAATAATTAAAAAAATTTTAAATATTAGATTGACAAGTTTAAAAAATAATTTATTATTTAACATTTAGAAATGTTATTTCTGTATCAACAATATAAAATTTTTATAAATTTCTCTTCCTCTTTCTTAATATATTTTCAATAATCAGTCCTCAAAATAGTAGAGATCTTCAACAAAATATATATTTAGAATTTTTATTTTTTTATAAAAAATGTATACAAAACAGCATTCTAATTTTGTTCTTTCAAATTAAAACTACAATGTTGTGATTACAAAAATTCAAACATATTATTATCATTTATAACTAATGTTTTCAACAGCTCAAATAAATTTCTTTATTTTGCCTTTGTAATCCATTCTTAATCTTATTTATTCTAGTTGTATTTACGACTTTTACAAATATCACTAAATCAATCACTTCCTTTATTTTGCTGTAATATTTTATATAAATGTAATTTAGAATCTTTGCTTCAAACTCTTTATAGGAAAAATAATTTCTTCTATACAGATATACACAACCTGATATTTTGACTGGGCTGCAGTCTTCCTCAGAGCAATGACACAATGACAAATAAAATAAAATATGAATTTATTTAACATAGTAATTTTTTTTTCCCAGATTGCTAACTTTAAAAAAATTTACAGATTTCAACTAAAGACATAGACTCCCTATAGATACAATCATATATACACATTTGATATTCTTTAATCATGTGATCCACGATTTGTTTCTGACCATAACTACATAAAATAGAGTGTTAAATTCTTTAAGTCATTTAAGCTTAGAAACATTAGATATTACTATATCTGTTATTAGAATTTCATTAATATTTACAAAAAATCAAATCCAGATAGCTTTATTGTTATATCATGGGGGGGATTTGGTCTTCACAATTTTTTTTTATATTATAATCTTTTATTATTTAAAAACCTCTTGATTGAAAACCTAAAAAAGAAATCTTGGTTTGAAACAAGACTGTGATAAAACTATATTATGAGTAAGTAGAAATTTGATCGGTTAACAGCTTTCATATTTCCTATCAAACAATTGTTCTTGTGATATCCAACAAAAAAATATGTGAAAAGATAAAAAGCAATACGAAAGAATGGATTGGGAGTGCAATGGTAACATTTACTCTGCAATATTTAATTACACATCAGAAATTATAGGAAGATAACTTTTTCTTCAAACTTGGTAAGAATATTTTCCAGAATTTTCTGATAAGAATACTTGCATCATGATAGTACCAGCCAGCATTCCAAGGAGATAAAATTGTTATCTAAAAATCATTTTAAATCTATCCTTCGATAGATAAGAGAAATAACTCGGGCTACAATTCAAAGTTATATAATCAAAATTTTTCTATATAATAATTCAGATAAAATTTCATACTATATATAACCAGGCAACAGTCAATTGAAGTTGGCAGTGTCAGACAAAGTCATATAATCTAGAAATAACAATAATATTTGTCTGAATCACAATATTTGATAATAAAAAATAACATGAAGGAAAAGTGTTACTCGAGATACTTATTAAATAACAACAGTAATATTTACTAAGGCTGTAACCTCAAGAATATGCACGTAAAAATGCAATAGTAGGGACTTCTACAGGCCTTAACCACAAGCTTACGTTGTGGTTAAGACCTGTAGAGATCCCTACTATCGCATTTTTACGCGCATATTCTTGAGGTTACAGCCTTAGTAAATATTACGTAATTGAATGTGCGTTTAAATAAATTTATAAATAACAACAGAGAAATGATAAAAATGTCATTCCTGGAGTTGTTTATATTTTTCTTTGTTTTTAGATATATAAAATTATAAATAGAAAAAAGTAATTTGAATTGAAATGAAAAACTGAAAATTCTTAAAAAATAAAGGTCAAAAAGATTTTTAGTGAGCAAGCTACAGTTGTCTTCTTAGAAAAAAATGAAAAGATTTAAGGTGAAATTTTTTAATGTGAACTACTGAAGAACCAAAAAAGAACTAATTTTTTTTAGTATTGATTGAGAATAAGCTATAATTATTATGCTAATCTTGCATATTGAAAAAGTAATCAATCTATAAACATCTAGGTTTAGTAATTGAACAATTTAAACAATCTTCAAATCCTTTAGCAGCCAGTGATGAAAAAAAAAAACATTTAGATTGGATGGTTATCAATCTCAGATTTAGAACACAGACTTCGATGGACTTGCTGCTGCTACATTTGACAATTTAAAAAGTATTTCATCATAGTGATATAACTGCAACTAAATCAGAAGTATACTGTGCTATTATATCAAATTTATTGTATGAAAATGAAACTTGGATTCTCTATAGAAATAACATAATGATATTAGAAAAACTTAAGGATGTTTCTTAAAACTCTAAAAATGCAAAGTCATAATTATAAAACTAACCAATATATTCTTCAGCTTGCTGAATATGATATTACAGAATGTAGAATCTATAAAATCAACTATTTATTATAGGATTGAACATGTGAAGTGAATAAACAGTAAGATCCCTAAAAAAAATTATAGCAGACTTAAGAATAGTTTTCATAAGCCAGGGCATTTACATTATAAGGATTATTCTAAATAAATGCAATAGTGATCACTTTCATTGGGAAGAGATGTTTGAGAGCAGAATAAAATGAAGAGCTACAAAAATACACAAAAAAATTAAAAAACATCACCAGATATATATAGAGACTACATGACCAGCATATTATGCATATGGATTGTACTAAGCTCCAATTTCGCTAACAACACATCAGGATAAGCTTGAATCTTATAAAGCTTTGGAACATCAAAAAAAGCAAGCTACAGATGCTGTAAAATTTTAATAAATGCTTATCAAAATGTAAAAGTAATGATTAGATTATATGCTAAAATTAATAAGCTTAATTGTGATCAGGATATAAGACAGAGTGATTCCATAGCAATTTTACAGAAAACTTTTTTAGATTAAAGTGGAAAACTAAAGAAATAAAAATAAAAAACTACTAAATTCATTTAAATTTTACCAATAATGTGATTAGTGTTTGCATATATAATTCAGAATTTTAGAAAATGTTACAAAAAAAAATCATCAAATAAAAGCAAAAATAATATAAAGATAAATGATTAAAATAAAAAAATTGTAAAGTAATATTTATTGGATTTTCAAAGAGATAAAAAACAAACACTGCTTGTTGGAAGAAATTAATAATTATAAATATCTTGGTCAGGTTTATTAATACAAATGGAAATGTAATAGATAATAATTTCCAAATTAAAGTTTGATGGGGTATTTTTGATAGACATTCTAGAAGAAAATATATCTATGCTTACAATAAATATTTTATTGGTGTTTATATATGCATTTCAGACTTAAGACAATAACAGACTCAAAGTGAAATGGCAGACCACAAAGCGAAATATGGAGATATTAATGTTAAATAATATGGAAAGATTGAAAACAGAAGTTGACAATTAAGAGAACAAATAAATATTTTAAAATTAATTGCATAAAAAAAGAGTTAAGCTACCTATTGCTAAAAACAGATGGCATTAGATACACAACTGAAATAAGTTTGCTCACAATAGAATGTTTAGAAAAAGACTACAAAGAAATGTATAAATAATGAAGTTTGATGAAGCAATATAAAGAGAAAAAAAATCATGGATTTAAAAAATTATATTAGCTCAAGAGAAACTTCATTCTACAATAAATTATGAATGGCTGAAAATAGCATACATGTGTTAGAAGTCCATAAAGTGTTAAGAATAAGTTGTGATATCACAATCAGAAATCACTTTAATTTATATAACTTAAAAACCTGTTTTGTAATTTTTTAAAAATTCATAGATGTGCCAGAAGTGTTTCAATGATTTACAAACTATTACAAAATTGAACTTTTTAATTGCTTGTCAGATATATATAAAATTTCTTTTTCTGATCACACTTGATTATCATTTATTCAAAAGGTTACTTATCTGACTTGCTGTTAACATTTAACAATAAAAAAAAAAACTTCACAAAATACATTTTAAAAAATAATCATACATCTTAACATAACATAATAACTTTATTATAAATTTGTAAATAATTATTTTAAAAAATTTCTGGCTTACCATATACTTAGAACAATGTCCATATCCTAAAAGATGTTTTATAATAGTATCAGAGTCATGTTCAAGACTACATAAAAGGCATCTATACATTGGTTCTCCAAATGGTTGTATTATTCCCAAAATTAGAGATAAGCCTGAAATGATAATGACAATTCTATATAAAACTATTGTATGCATTAAAAAATATTAAAATAATTCTTTTAACTCTTTACTTATATATAAATATCTAAGCAATATATTTCTTAAAACAATTTAATGCTGCTTAGCTGCTTACACTCTAATAATTAGAAATTTAAAAATAAATATTTTTAATTTATTAATGATATACTTTATAGTACTTTTATTTTACATATATTTATTATAAAAGTTATGTAAAATCTGTAAAAGAAATGTAATACAAATAATTAAATAAAGTCCATGAGATAAAATTACTAGGATAACATCTATTTTCTTATGTTATTTTAAATAAAAATATTATATTAAAACTGAATAAAAAAATTTAAATGTAAAAAAAATTATTATCTTTCACAAATTCAAGCTCTTTTCATAGTTAATGCTTATAATAATGGGCTATATTCGAATTTTATTAAACCAGTTCCTAATTCAAGATCTTAATGTTATATTTATTAATATTCATATTTAGTAAGTTTATACTTTTATAGTTATTTTTTTGAAAATTTTATTAATTTAAAATTTCAGTTGTTCAACAATCTTCTTCAAAAATCTAAACAAAAAATTAGACATATTTATAAAATATTATTTAATTTTATATAAATTCAAACTCTGAGATGTTTAAAACTTTATAATTATTGTAACTTGTAAGCCTATTGACTATGCATTCCACCAAAAGTCAAAGAAAACACGCAGATAAGCCAATAATTTGAATTTATGGTTCATACACAATCCATAAAAATATCATCAATTATTATTTTCAATGGACTAATATTCTTACAAATTCAGTACTGACGGGTCAGGTATTAACATTCGATTTTATATTTAATAGATGCTTTTAAACACTAATGAAACCATACTGGAATAACTACTTTATGTATAATAGATAAATAATTTTCTTGATAAAATAGAAGAGAAAATAAAACCTATAAATGAAACCATTTTGTACTTAAAATTTTTACTTTTTACAAATTAAGTTTTGCCTGTTTGAATATAGAATACTTTTGTAGAATATGTAATACGAAAGTTTGCCATGCATTTTTTGTTTCAATTATCTGTTTTCAGGGACTTCAAGTATTTATTTATTTTCTCAAAAATATTTTACCGAACATGATTACTTGTTAAATTTGAAGAATACACCTGGGTCTCGTTTTACGCGGATTTATTTAATGCGATTTTGAAGTTACGTGATTCATGTTTCTTCAGAAGTCGAACTCCGATAATGCGCTATTACTTTAAATAATAAATTTTGTGCACTTACGTCATACTGAAAGTAATAGCACATTATTGAAATTCGACTTTCATCTTAGTAATTTCAATATTTTCAGCGCTATATAATAGTAAGATTTTATTCAATAATGAAATTAAATTGATTTCCACATTTTATGTATACACATATTAAATTTTACAAGATTATAATGTAAATTTATTCAAACATTGTGCGTATTAATTTCTAATCAGTTGGCAAATTATTTTCTTATTAATGACACTAATCACGAACGTGCTCTTAAATTCCAACGAGAGATAAATGGTTGTATGTCTGGATATCGCGAGCTTCATAAACAATTAATAAAATCATCATCTCAAAGATTAATTACTAATTATGTTGTCCCCAGAAAACCATTAACACAACATGAGAGTGAAGTTGGCGCTAGTTGTATTTCCTCTTGTGAAGAATCTGATTTTTTACCAGTTTGCAAACAAACCTGTTTATCGGCAAATAGCGATAATAATTAAAACATGTATAAAAAAATGTAAATTACAGTACTGTACTGTAAATTATGCATAAAAATATATTGTTTTGAATAAAATTAAATATTATAGTTAAAAAAAGTTTGTCTTGTATCAATTTTTTTTCAAATTTGAAATTTTTTATTAATATTTTATTTCCTTATTTTTTTTTTGCGCGAATTTTAAAGTAATTTTACATTGGTGCTTTGCTTTTATGCAATTTTTGAAAAATCACAATCCGTATCCCCCCTTTTTCAAGGTAAGTTATGCCTATTTTTGTGCGATTTCTTTTGCGCGTGTTTTCTGAAGAATCTATCTATCGTGTAAAACGAGACCCAGGTGTATTAGAAAAATGAATTATAAGTTTCTGTTAACATTAAAAAATATTACTGTCTTATAAATTCCATTCACAACATGCAATTCATAATTTTATTTCTATTGCGAACATTGTTATTTATTTGTGGCATTTCATAACATTTACCATAATTTTTTTGTTGAGATTGTACTTTGTTTTTGTGAAAAACATTTTATAGCACATATACAATTTTGCGAATACACATACAGGAGTGCATACACAAAACATAGAGGTTATGGGGTATAGCAAAACAAGAAGCACAGACAAACTGAGATAGTATATCGATTCTTATTTAGCAGAATTTATGTAGCATCAATTGCATAAAAATCAAGAAGCATTTTTGTGACCATGATGCATATTATCAAAGATTTATGCCCACTGATATGAATAACCAACATTTGTAACACGTTTATTATACTTTCTTTCACCACATTTTTCATTTTGCACTTACATTAAATTTTATTTAATTAGTCATTTGTAGTTTTGTGCATTTTCTTTTCCTTTTTGATAATCATATGAAAAAAAAACAAAAAAGAAATGTTTCCAAGCTAGTAAAAATAAAGATTTAAAGAGTTGCTTTGCAAAAACCCATTTGATTGTTTAAATAAATTTAATTGAACTATTTATATTCCATACTTTAAATGATGAAGAAAAAATCATCATTGCTACAAATTATTTTAAGTGGTGCATCCAAAGATTAGCGGAATTCAAAGTACCACTATCCTGATACCTATGATGAATATGAAGAAGCAATTGTACTAGGATTTTGGAATAAGAAACGTCAGGATAATGTGCTGCAGCAGGTATCTAAAAATCGATATAAGCCAGTCGCTGGACAAAGTCTATCTCAATTTTTTTTTTTTAAGACAGGTAGCAAAATTCAGATCCCTTACAGTCTTTTCCCTATCAGAAAGCTGAATTATTCCTATCATAAAACACAAATTTTCTCCTACACTAATTGCTTTTTCTCAACAGTTGCCACGAAAGAAAAAGCCCTCTGATAGATTTTATCAAACCACGCCTGAACAATTTTATACTGATCAATGACTGCATAAATAGCTTATAAAATGCCTAATGGACATCCAAAAAAGAAATTTTAATAAGTACAATCATTTTTTGTTGTTGTTTTTAAATTTGAGAATTTGAAATAAGCAATCTATTATCAATTTCAATACCTCCCCCCCCCCCCCAAGAAAAGTGATGTGCAAATTTTTTATTTAAAAAAAAAAAAAAAAACTAAAGTTAAAGAGAAAACTAAGTTTTATATAAAATCAGTTTTTCTTTTCTTTTAATCAGATTGGGATATTACTTCAATCAAATCCCACAGGACTTCCACTTAAAACTTTGTAAATAAAAAGGACAAATACTACTAATAGTTAGCTAGATCTAATCTGAAACACTTTTGAATGATGCTTTGAATAACTCTGGTTGAAATGAAAAACTAGGCTTATTTAAATGATAGCTAAAAATTATAAGACTATATTATCACCCAAAATAAACTTTTAATATTTGTCAGAAAGAAGTAAATAACAATTACTTTGTTTTGGAGTCTTATATTTAAAGTCTGATTTGTACTACTGTATGGAGAGTTTGGTACTCTTATTAATCTGAATTTGTAAATAATGTTTGTTATCCGGATATTATTTTTAAAAAAACTCAGTTTAAAAAAAGAAAAATGGATTTGTAATAATTTCTCTTTACTTGTTAAAATTATTTTTTAAAAAAATAATTATATATCATATATGTATGTTATGCTTATGAATTTTATATAAATTGTTAATAAGAGGAAAAAGTAAAGAAATAATGATAATCATGTAAATGCAATGCACACATAAACCTAAATCTCAAAGAACCATCATTAACAATGTAATTATTTCTTTAGTTTCATTCGTTTGTAGTTAACCTTATATTTGATTACTGAAAATTGGATTTTATGTAGATGGATTTATATATACAGTTGTTTGTTCATTGTTTAATAACTTACATGTGGTCACAGCCATATAAAAGAATACATCTAGACAAGCTTAACTAAACTAGTTATAACAATTTACATTATTTTACATTAAATGTTATGCCTTTTGTCTTTTTCTCCACATTAATCTGTGAGCAGCCTAAACAGTGAAAGAGATGTTAGATCACTGTGGTGAAATTGATAGGCATACAATTATAAAAAATTGATGCCAACTTGATAGCATATAACTTAAAAATAGAATCACTAAAACAATTGTTAAAAAAAAATGAGGAGAAAAAAAATTATAAGGATTTTATCATGTTTCAAATTTATAGTATTCATTTACATAATAATAAAAACAACATTCTGCAATTAATGAATCTGTATCACAATAGCCAGACATGTGAAATCGAAGTATTTAAATATACATGCAGAAGATTTTTCATATTCTTACCTACAAGAGGTTTTGTACTCTGCTTTATTCGTGTGTCAATTTTGAATGTGGTTTCATCTATAAATAATATAAAAATTAATTTTATTAAAAAATTACACTTTAAATTTTAATTTGAAATTAAGATGCAAAAATACCTTTCTCACTGCTAAGTTTTTTGATCTGAAAAATGTAAAAAGATATATTTAAAACATGTCATTAAAAAAATGATGAGCCAAATCAATATTATTTTTCATTAGATTTCTATTCTTTATTTAATAATAGAACAACTTAGATTATTACAATATAAATTTTAAAAAAAAGATATGCATTAATTCTACTGCATTAAAAAAATTTTTAAAATTCATTTGGAAAAAAAATTACCAACATATATATTATGAAAGAGTATTGAATAAGATAAGTTGTCATGATTAATCAATTTAATATATCTTTAAATAAATTTTGTTAAAGACTGAAGATGTATGACATTAAAATGTCAGACTATAGTTCTTAAGACTTTTTATATTATCTACGACTCTTCTACAAGAGACTATCTGATAAATTATACTTTATATGACATAAATAAAAAAAAGCATTAATTTAAAAGCAATGAGATACTACATAAAAATAGTCCACTTTTTTATACAGACATTAGAATAGGCTTGTTGAAAGTAGATTTTCTTCTAAAATATATTTGTGAAAAATATTAAAAAGTTTTATCTGATTTGATGTTGGAACATCATTAAGATATTTTTCAGCTTTATAATTTATATAATTTCTATCTGGCAACTGATTTTCATCACTATTGTATATAAATATTTAAATCTGACATTTGTAAATTGTTTTAATATTAAATTTATAAGCTTAGTAGTACAATATGAGGAAGAACTGAAGGCATATGAACTACAGGAAATTAATGTTGAATACATACATTATTGCATTTACTGGTTTTTGTAATACACATGAATCTTTGATCTTTTACTCCTTTGCATGAAATTTCTATTTTTTGTAATGTTTTTTTTTAGTTTTTAGCTACATATATCTCACTTATTTTGACATGTCCACAATATTTTTTTGTTAAATTATATAATTTTGATCTTTCAAGATTTCTAATTAAATAATTGGAATCATTCATATATTACTGAACTGTCTTTCCTCTTTTTAAATTGGAGTATCCCAGGATAACATTCTAGCCCAATTTTTGTTTGATATATATATTAATGATTTTGTGGATAGTACGCTGGAAAATTATCAAATGTCTTGATTTCTTATCCAGCAACAAAATTATGATTAATAAAAGTAAATGTTCTGTCATCTCTATTTAAAAAAAAAACTGCAATTAGACATACTATCTATGATCTTAAAATAGTCAGATCTTATAATTATCTTTTCTAGTAATGTTTCCTTCCAGATCTTATAATTATCTTTTCTAGTAATGTTTCCTTCCATGTCCATATTGATCACCATATTGAATAGGTTTTTTAAAGTAATGGAAATTAACCGTAGACAAGATAAAATATTGATTAATCCA
The DNA here is from genome assembly GCA_028023455.1 of Epiperipatus broadwayi. Classification (NCBI taxonomy): domain Eukaryota; kingdom Metazoa; phylum Onychophora; class Udeonychophora; order Euonychophora; family Peripatidae; genus Epiperipatus; species Epiperipatus broadwayi. The sequence goes on from JAQFVV010006197.1 coordinate 7,377,248, forward strand.
ATAAATAAACTTTTTCTCTCTTTCATTCTTCCAATCTTAGAATTTGGGCCAATTATCTAGAATCAATATACTAAAAGAGATAGCCAAAAAAATCAACCTGTATTTGCTAAATATAATAGCTTTAATAATTGTTTAATATTTCCTTAAAGCAAAGAATAAAAATCATGGATATTATATTTTTATACAAGATCATCTTTGATTTACAATTATCTCACACTTATCCTTCCATTTGTTTCATTACAAGTCATTGTGTAGAACTTTTATTTAATATAATAATAATATTTTTAACTCAAAAATATATGCAGCTAAAAACTAAAAGTATATATAAATATTTTCTATTGGTATCTTTCCCTTTCCCTCATAAGCTCGATAAATAACACCAAAAAGGATTTTGCCTCCCTTACATAAATTAATTTGCAAGGATCAAATAACCATAATAATTCAGCTTAATAATAGACAAAATATTTATTGAAGCAATGATTTGGATTCCATCAAAGAGGTGCAGCCAAAAAAATTTTTATTTCTATAGAAAATATATAGACATATCTTTAAAAACTCAAGAGTAATTAGCAAAAAAATTGAAACAAGATTTTGGTTCATTATTTATTTTGTATATTGGTAGCACAACATCTTATAAACAAGTTGTAAATTATTTTTGCATTAATTATTTTTTGTTTTTTCCCTTTTTGTCTAATTGAAATAGAATGTTTATCTTAATATTTTAAAACTAAAATTTCAAATATTCTTTTGGATGACACCACCATCAAAATTATCACCTTCAATATGATCAATCTACTTAAGAATGAAAATCCAAGTTGAATCCAGTTTCTTCAATCTCTATCCACTCTTCTTACACCAGAAAACTTTCTTATTTCATCCATCTATCTCAAATATGGTCTTTTCCTAGATTTTTACATCTGTTATCATCACTTTTAGCAATATTCCAGCCGAGCTCCACTTTAGTCTCTTAATTCTTTCAATGATGTCACCTATTTGTTCTCCCACCCATATATTGTTTTCGATCTTTCCTTGTTATTCCTAATATATGTATATATATATCTTCATAATGGTCTGAAGTTTTTGTATTGATTTTTGATTAAAAGTTCAAGTCTCAGATTCATAAATAATAACTGGTAAAACTAATCTATTAACTTTTTATTCTCCCAAAACACATATATTTCCTTTTGATATCAAGTTATTTCTACCAAAAGCACATCATACATATTTAATTCTACAATTAATTTTATCCATTATTTCCATCAGTGTTAAAAATCTGACCAAGATATTTTTAACTATTAACTGCTTTTAACTTATCATATGCAATTCTCTATTTTCTTCATTTGAGAAAATCCATTAAACATTACTTTAGTCTTTTGAGCATTTACCTTTAGTCTTCCTTGCATCTGATAACTCTTGCAATAGTTCCTGAAACTCTGAAGTATTGTTTGCAAAAAACAAGCACAGTAACTGCAAAATATTAGATGACTTAAATAATCTTTATTAACTTTTTACTCCCTTGGGTTTCCATTTTAATCCATAAAATATTTCTTATAAAACTACTATAAAAAAGTCTTGAAGATATAGAATCATCCTGTCATACACGTTCAATATTAAATCTTCTTAGTATCATTATGTAATCTAATCATTGCTGTTGCATGTTGATAAATATTATTCAGAATATAATATACTGAGTTTATATCTTGATGATTGAATGCTTTAATCAATGTAGAAATGCTTATAGAATCAAATATCTTTTCATAATCTATAAATCCAAAACAAATTGGCAATTCATATTCATTAGTCCTTTCTATAACTTCTTTTAATATTTGGATTTAATCCAATGTGCTAAAATCATTTTTAATCCAACTTTTAAATTTTGATTGGTTGAAATCCAGTTTACTTAGACTACATACATTTGTTAAAAGTATGTTTTTAGAATAAAAGATAAATTATAAATATGTATATTTGTCAAAAATAACTTTGCAAGGAAGTATAAATAAAAACAGGAAATACTGGAACATAAACTTAAATTTTTATATATTTTATGGACAATAAAATGGTTATATACATATTATAAAAAGATATTATATAATGCAGTATAAGCATTATTCAAAGAATAAAATATGATAATCATAAAATTGGACAGTTCTTAAATTAATGAGATTTGATTATCTATCATATATGCAATAATCACATGCTCTTACACAGAAAAATATCAGGCAAAATAATAGAAACTATTGATTCTAATAGAAATTAAAAATATATATTATTTTTAAATACTGTATAAGCCACAAAGCCTTAGGTATCAAGTTTAGGTTATATAACATAATACACATATCAAATAATACAGACATTATACAACTTTATATATATTATTATCTTATATAATTTTCCATTCATTTCCAATTAACTAATTGTTAACCAAATTTATTGAAGATTTGTAAATATTCATACAATTATTTAAGTTATTTTTAATGTAATATATTTAATATATTTGTCTTTTCTTTGAATATTTAATGTAATTTAAAGGTTTAATATTTTTTATAGCATCTATTTTATGTTCATATGTTAAGTAATGAATATATAAAGCAGATTTATTATCTCATCTATTAATTGAATTATATTTTTTAGCTCCTACCTCTGTTTTCCTGTATGACTGTAGTAAATCATATTGCAAAGGGCACACTTTATATATTTTAATAAACTGATTCTTTTGTAAATAAGTTGCATTTTTATCTACATTATATTTATAATTTTTATATAATGGTTAATATTTATTTTTAATACAGCACAGTATTTACGATAATATATTCGAAAATCAATTTTCACACGTGCTGATTTTAATATAAATTGACAAGCACTCACCTGTAAAAAAAGATTTTTAAAAAAACAGTGAATTCACTTGTCCTTCAAGCTTATCTAGAGATAAGACAACTTTTGCTTACTGTGCATTATTCACAGCTTGAATCTATTATATGCCTGATTTTTTTTTTTAAAAGATGTCCAAATTCTACGAACATAATTCAAATATTAACTACCATCTTTTGTATCTATGCTTGTTGTGAATCCACATGATAATTTATCTTCTTTAATAAAATGTTTTAATATAATATTATCATCATTATTTATATTTAATTTCATCTTCAAATCCCACTTTTATAAATTTAATATTATATATATTATTTGTGGCTCTTTAATTACCAATAACTAAAATAAATACCTAAAATAATGTATTATTTCTATGACTAATTATTGTTTTTTTAATTATAATAGTTTCTAATTCAATTATAAATATTGATGACATTATCTCACTAATTGCAATCCATAACCCATCCTTTATGTATATTTCAAAATTCATTATATTTAAAATTTAAACTGATACATATTAATAATAAACCCTCTTCTATAACATCTATTATGCTTATATCAATTATATATTAATTGAAATTTTTTATTAATATTTCTATATTTTTGAGTCTTGGAATACTTAGATACAACTTTTCAATATCCAATGTTAAAATACTTTGATTTCTAAATAATTTTATATTATTTAATTTGTTAATAATACTAACTATATTTTTTATACATTATAAAATTACAAATATAATTCAGTAAAAATTATATTAACCTTCTTATGAAAACACATATCTTCTTACAAAGGTTAAAATTCAAAAAAATAATAACCCATTAAGAATGTTATTCAACTATAGTGATTTTATTTTACAGAAATTTTGTACATAAATAGATAGGAGATATTTTAGAATATGGAAATTTTTCTATAAAAAATATATAGTATTATTAACAATTTAAATAATATATAAAATAAATTAGGAATCGAAGTATTTTAAATCTTTTACTGCCAAAACCCCTTCTGTGCCTTTTTCAGAAGTTTAGATTTTAAACTGAGCTTGCATGGAAGCGGTATGTCTTACACTTATGGGTCTCAGACCATTCGATACGCCATTTTGTTATGTTTAAAATGATGTATAATTTTTTTTTTTTTCCTACGATGAAATTTAGAATTTTTATGATTTTTTTTCTGAAATGCAATTTTTAATTTTTTTTCCCTATTTTTTTTTTTTTTTTAGATTTTGTGTTTGTAAAAAAATTTTCCCACTGACTCTCTCATGGCTTGCTTTGATTCTTCAATTGTTCAATGTATATATTTATGAGCCTTCACTTTGTTCAAAAGATGTATTTTTTTTTTTATGATAAAATTTATATTTTTTATGATTTTTTTTTTCTAAAATGCAATTTTTATTTTTTTCTCTCTTTTTTTAAATTTAGCATTCATAAAATGTATGGACTCGCTCATAGTTTGCTTTGATTATTCAATTGCCGATGTATGTATTTGTGAGGCTTGTAGAAGTTAATTTTAGTGATAATTCAGATCTAAAAACTGCATTGACCAAAAAAAGTTGGTCAAGTCATTTTATTTGCTAAGGGCCTAGAGCTTCTTCATAACCGCAATTCGAACTTGGACTTTATGTGTCACGCCAATCAGGAATCAATTTTCCCATAAGTGAGTACTGACTTAGTGTTTTTTATTACTTATCTTTTTACATAATAAAATGTATAGAAAAGCAATAAATTTATGCTGTAGAATTTTAGGCAATTTACATTTCACACATCCACACTATAGAATCATATACTTACATGGTTAGTGCAATAGGCAAGATATATAATGATTTTATTTATATGATCATTCATTTACTGCATGATTACAATAGCAATGTACTCATTTGTTACAATTTTGTAATAATCTCTTGAACACAGACTTTCAAGTACCCTCAGCCATTCACTATCCGACACATATATATAATGAGTGCTCACAATAAATTTATCTTATTTTGTCTGATATTTATTTTTTGACTACACTTTTTTTTATAATAATCTATTGAAACAGAGACTTTCAAGCACCCTCAGCCATTCACTCTCATATATCAGTTGGTCCATATGATGATCTCCCACACACAGATATAGTCAATGCTCATAATAATAAAAAAATATTTTGATGTTTATTAATTTACTTAGTTTTTATTCATTTTAGAAATTTTTATTGGACTCTTGTTTTTTTTTTTTTTTTAAGTACACTTTTAACTTGAAAAGAATACACATTTTATGTTATACCCTATTTTTCAATAATATAATTAATATATAATAATACAATAATACATTTCAATTTATTAAAGTTCACTTTGCATAAAATCTCATAAACTGTTCTGTTACTTTTTCTCCCCATTAAAAAAACAAACATATTTCTAACATATATCCTGCATGAAAGGACAACCAAACATTTCTAGCAGATACCCTAATATGGAAGGACAGAATCTGGGTCGGCTAGTAAAAATGAAAGTCACCAATCATACTATTTTTGTAATTTTTGCAATGAAAAATAAACTCAGGTAAGTCATTTTATATATCATTTTTTTTCAGCATTTTATGACAAATGTGATGAAGCTGTCTATGAAATTATCATTTTAACATTTAACTTTCAAAATTTAGAATTTGTGAACTAATGTAAAAATAAACCTGTTTAAAAGTGTTAAAAATCTCTTCTTTTTTTTTATAGAGTAATGACTATTTTATCAATTTTATTATATTCTTTCATATTTGCTCCTTCTAATAATGTATATATTTTTATATTTATTGTATTCAAACAGAAGATATGTTATAAATTATATTTGTTATCATTTTTTTTTAAATCCAAGATGGTGACATAGTGGAAAAGAGTTAAGAAAATGTTTTAATATATTATTATTATCATTACCTATTTGAATATCTATATCTAAAAATTATATTATATCTTCAAATTCTACTTATTGTCATTAAAATTTTTATAAATATTATTCATAGCTCTATTATTACCAATAATTAAAATATTAACATATCTAGAATAATGTATTATTTTTTGATGATTTTTTTATATAATTATAATGATTTCTAATTCGTTAAAAAAAATTATTCACATATTCACAACAAGCATGGATACAAAAGACAGCAGTTATTAAAACTTTTAAATATATACTCTTGTTCTTCTCTTTTACTTTCATTGCATATATTCATATATTCACATATATATATATATTGCTTATAATAACTTCTTTCATATACACTTCAATGCAAACAAATTTTTTAAAAAAAATATATATGAAAGAAGTTATTATAAGCAATAAATATATGAAGAGGTTATTTTAATTAAAGCAGAGGAGGTTTGAAAAGCTCTGATGAAGACTGCTGGACAGTCGAAACTGTAAAGAAAATAAAAGTTTCGTAAGAAAATTTGCTTGCATTGAAGTGTATATGAATGAAGTTATTATAAGCAATATCTATATGAACTTTTAAATATAAAATTGATAAATATAATACAGATAAAAATATTGTCCCTCATTCACAAAAGAATCCATTTATTAAATTATATAAAGACTATGGATATAACCCTAAACTATTAAAAATATACTTTTTAATTCTAAAATATATTTGGTAAGTGATAACAATTCTATGCAAAATGAATCAAACTTTCATATTATCACAAAATTTATAATACATTAATAAAAAAAACAAAAATTATATTGATAGCCCTATAAATATTGGATGGTCGAATGAAAAATGTGTGGACAAATTAACAGGTAATTATAAATTAAGAGATTCTATAAAATACAAAAAAAGGAATTGTATATAAAATTAATTTGCCATACGATTTAATATGGTTATGCAGGGAAACGAAAATAACTAAAAAACATAACAATGCAATTAATAGACAAGATGATAAATCTGTTTTATACATTCATTATTTAATATATGGACATAAAATGAAATCTACAAAAAATATTAAATCTTTAAATTACATTAAAGATCCAAAAAAAAGTCAAATTATATGAAACATATTACATTAAAAATAACAAATAATTGTATGAATATTTACAAAACTTCAATAAATTTGGGTTACTAAAAATGAATATACAAGATAATATATATAAAGTTGTATAATGTATTATTTATTTTGTATATTGTTATATAGTCAATTCTATGAAGTTATATAGGGTCTCTATATGATGGTTTTATTCTATTTTTCTGATGTTTTATTTTATTATTATTTTACTTTCATTATGAAAAACTAGGTGATGTTATATACACAATAAGTGGTTAACACTAAAATAGAATATTAACATTTGAAAAGGGTACTAAACTATGTACTAAAAAAGGCTTTTTATATATAATTATTGTAACGGGCACATACGTAAGTTACATTGTTTTTTTATTAGTAAACATGAAAAGAATAAAAGTTCGCAAATAAAACTTCCTTTTTAAGAATTAAAAATTGAAAATTAAAATTCTATACTAAACTCATATATATAAAATCGCACAGATGAAAAAAATTATTAAAATAAAACTTTATTAAAAATAGAAAAGGTATTTTAAAAACAAAAACTTAAAAAGATTTGGAGATAAAAATATATCTTTAAGTTTGAAAACAAATTAATTGGTGTTATTGAAAAATGGAAATGATTGTTTTAACTAGTTAAATGTAAACTAGCCTTGGGCATTTAAATGTATAAGCAACGATCAGATAGGAGAGAAAAACAATGGAATCGGACCTCAGCGAAAGGACCATCACATCGATGACGTAATGTCAATTGAATCCTTAAAATTAATATAAAAGGAAAAGTTTGGAAATTATTAGATAGTTATTACAAGAGGACAGATATGTGTTAGTGCGGAGTTGTAGGAGAAGGGATTGAAAAGACGCACTCTTCAATCCCTTCAGTTTTGTTAAAAAAAAAAAGAAATGACATCGTTTTTTCTACATTAAGGACCAGCTAAACTAAAAGACCTCTGGATAAATAAAAAACAACGGCTAACTGGATACCAATATCTATTTAGGATGGCGTGGGAATTCACGTTCAAATGGCAAGCCACGGATAAAGCTGGACATTTTAAAAATTGTAAGAACTTTAGATAATTCATGAACATTAAATTAAAAACTTTCCATATTTAAAAAAAATAGAAATAGATTCCTATCTGACCAAACTAAATTATTTATTAATTAGTTATAATTTTATTTGATGTATTTCTTTTTTGTAAAATCATTTCCATTTTTTTTTTTTTATTCTTTAAGTTTTATTTATGATTTTTGTTTTGCGATAAATTAAATTATATAAATGTTAAACTTAAGTCGGGCATGAACGGCTATATAGATTTGTAAAGTCATATTAGGGGAGGGTAATCTTAGGTTATTTGTTTCGTAGTTGAATTAGGTCAATGGATTGGATATATTGGTGTAATTAGTAGATGTAGTATGAGGTTCGCTACGGGCAGAATCGCTTTATACGCCGCACACACTCGTTTTGCCTATGGGAGGAATTATAAGACGGAGACCGCAGTTCCTTCCTATGGAGTTTTTTTTTTATTGCTCTTATCATCAGATAGATGTAGTATTCCTATCTGACGAGAAGCAATTTCTTCTCTTAACCTAATTGTGCTGTCGTATTTCGTATTACATTGAACACATCGATATATCAGATGGATTGATGCCGGTTTAGCTGCGAACTTTTGGCCTAAGGTTAAATAAGGATATTTTCTTTCAAATGCAAATCTATGTAGTCTATTCATACTCGACACTCTAAATAAAAATGCATTAAATTTAAGTTGGGTATGGACATTGCATGGATTCGTTATCGGTTAATTATATTTTTGGTTTTCATATTTGATCAAAATATATAGACATTCGGTAAATAATGATACCTTATGGTGAGTATCTAAAATGTATTTATTCGGATGTCTTTTAAGTTATTGGTGTCTCTGCGGTATCTTATGATGAATACCATTGGGTTTCTTGTATTCCCTATGCAATTGACGGTATCAATGACTTTGTATTTTGATCGTTTATGTTTATTTTGAAATGTTTTTTTAACCGTGTAATCTATGTAACCGATCTATACTCAACATTTTAAAACAAACTTTTATAAACCCATCTGTGCGAACTTATAATAGTATAAAAATTAAAATGTAAATTAAAATCTAAAATCAAGTTAAAATTATAAAGTAAAAGTAATGTTAAAATGATTCAAAATTTATATGTGCGTTAATAAATGTTTGTGTGTATAATTACTGGCAGTGGCTTATTTTATTCTTTTTTTTATATATCTTAGATAGGAATTTAATATAAAATATAAATCTCTGCTGTTACACTGAGCTAGTGACAATGGGCTAACGACCGGATATCAAAATGTACAAAAAAAAAAAAAATTTTTTTTTTTTTACTTACGTATCTGCCTACTTTATAAATTTTTCTAGGTTCGAATGCCTAGATGGCGCCCTGTAGTGCAGATTACGTTAAGTCATTTTTCTCCGGATCGTTATATTATTTTATTGAATACATTTATATAGCTGTTATATATGGGTTTTTTTAATTGCTTATAATTTACGTGAAAGAATAGCATGATGGATTTAATTAATTTCCATTTCTAATGACTGTATTAAAATGTGATTTTTTTATTTAAAAAAAAATCACTGTTTCTTAAAAATAGAAAAATTCAAACAATTTTTGTATTTGCAATTTAGAAGATAATTCAATGAAACAAATTCCATTCACTATTATCAAAATAATTTATTTTCAAAATAAATAACCTATGTTTATAATTATGCCAAAACAATTTATTTTCAAAACAGATGACCATATGTTAAATAGAAAATTCAAACAAACAATTTTCAGTATTTCTAATTTTTTCAAAAATGCAATTCAATCAAACAAATTTCACTATTTATTATCATTTTTGAAACAAACAATTTATTTTCAAAACAACACATTTCAATACGAAATATAATTAATAATTTCAATCCAAAAAGACTTACTTTTGCAAAATTTGACAATAGACACTGCATGTCGCTCATCAAAAAAAAAAAAACCTTCGATGACAAAGTTTACTGGCAAGTCTTCTAATACATTGATGAATTGGTTCAACTTCTATCAGAAAGCTTGCTTATGCATTATGCACAGCAAACCAAGAGACCAAACAGTGGGTGCTGACAAAAACCGGATTGAAATACCAAAAGTAATATTTGTCAATACAAGAAAACAAAATACCTATATTACAGGATCAAACCCTTCATGTCAATAATTGTAAAAATCACAGAATTTGAATAGATGAACCCTGGGTCTTCTGCTTGAAAACAGTTTGATTACTACTAATGAGGTATGCCACACTGAGATATGAATACTTAGTATCTCACTATTGAAGAAAAATGTGTTTCTAGCTTAGTCATCCATTCTCACAAATGGCTGGATTTTAAACAGTCTTGGAGTAGCAATCCAAATCTCTTTTTGGCATTTCTGAAGGGCATTCATGCATCTTATCAATGGCAATAGTTTTTTGTTTTTTTAAAATAAACTATTGATTAGTGTTTAAATTTTTAGGATTGTTTAAAATTTTTTTACGAAAAATAATGCAAATATGTATTATTCATCAATATGCTATTTTTTATATCATTTATTCAACTTTTTATTCTGTTATTATTATAAGATTATGCATAAAATTTTACAATATTTTTGTATAATTTTATTTGGTTGTCGTCAATTAGTTTCCACACACCGCCTGATATCTCTGTTTCCATGCAAACGGACAGTTCTGTTCATATAGGCCGCTAAGCAGTTTTTGTGCTTCGTGGTACTATCACACACTTCACAGATAGCTACCTTATGATGTGAGGGTGTCCTAAGTCTTTGCATGTACATTCAAAGTACTTATTTTTTATACAACCTGATGTAGTTTTAGATAGTATTAATTGTAAGACAAAAGACGCGTTTCCGTACACATATTTTTAAGGTTAAACGAATTTCAAAAGCGTACGTTCCAGCATTATATAGAAATCACACATAAAACATATTTTGCGTAGAAACAGCTATGAGACTTTCAAAGCATAAGCTTGGCTTGATCAGAGGAAAATTTTCAAATCGAATTGTGTTTCGTAAATTGTTTTAAAATAGTGTTGAAAAAAAATTTTTTTTTTTTATCAGATGTTAATTGAAAAAAGGAAATAAATAATTTTGTTTTTTTAAATGTTGTGTACAATCCTTCGGATCGGCAAAACCATCGGATCACCCTCCCTGCCAATTCCAGCGCTACGCACCGAGATGGATGTTTTAAAAACTGTCTTGCATGTGATGGACGATCCTTTGGATCTGCAAAGACATCGGATCCCCCTCCCCTGCGAATTCCATTGCTATGTGTTGACATGTAGTAGTGTAAAAAAAAGTAAATTGTAAATCAGTCCGGTAACGTTATATCTATTGGTTTTTAACTAGCAACAGCGACATCAGGCGGAGTGCGGGGGCTAATCGATAACCTTTTATTTTATTTTTTTTTAAAAAAATAATTTCAGCATTACATATATTAATTTATTTAGAAGTTTCTTTGTTTGGTTTAGAAATGTAAAATTTGATTGGTATTTTCAATAGGATTTTGATGACTCAATCTCATATAAAACTCCAATTAGTTATATAGTATACTTACTATATCAATACCCAATTATCTTTTTGCAAAATTATTTTTGATTACAAAAAAAACATAAAAATTATTACTTAGATATTACATTTTTAAATATTAATTTGTAAAAGAAATAGGCCAAATAATAATATGAACAAAGTTCATGAACTCATCCTAAAAAAAGATGCTACATATTTCACTGCTAAACATCACTACAGTCACTTTAAAATTGTCCACTCTTCAAAGCAATTTTGGAAGTTTTTCTGGAATGGCTATCAAAGATATTGTCATATTATCCATGATGACTCGAATGTTATCAAAATGTTTTTTTTTTCCAGTATTTCCTTTATCTACATATAAAGAAAAAAGTCATTGGACACCAGATCAGATGAGTTGAAAGGTTGTTCCAAAACAGTTGCTTACTGGCTAAAAATTATCTCACAGACAGTGTCATATGAACTAGTGCATTTTTGCACACACCTTTCTCATAACAAGATTTTTGCTCGAGATTTTTCTGTTTCTCTATTCAAAAATTTTTTTACAATGCTTTCATCAGTTCTACTCATTACTGGTCACCCAAATTTCTCTTCTATCAGTGATGGCTTTCTTTACCCTCACAAAAACATTTAATCTGTTTAAAACCAACCATTTTCTTCATGGCATTATCTCCATGAATTTGGAGTACTCTTGCCAAATTTAACAGGAAATTCAATGTTTGTTTGTTGCTCTAATTCAATCTCCAATATTCTCTGATAGCACACAAAAACAAGCAATCACAAAAGCCACTCAGCAAGACTCTAAAACAATTGTGAGATAATATTATATCAAAGTCATAAAATTTTATGAAGTTGTCTGCATGGTGCTGTCAATGCAAGAGCATGAAGCAAATTCACAAACTTAATTATCAGACATATACATATTTTTCCTTTCAATGATCACATCTATCTATACATGTGTATAAATCCATCAAAACAAGATACTATTTTGATTTTCTTCTTTAATCACAGTTATTAAATTTTTGAAAACAAATTATACCAAACATAATATTTTGTTAAGTTAAAAAGATCCTCTAAACAAACCTCTTCTATCTAGGTCGTGGATTCTGCTGTAGATTAATTTTTTTTTAAAAAATGTCTTAATTTATGAATAAATTTAAAATTAATTAGTTTAAAAAGTTTAAATTCTTTATTTTTCAATAAATATTATATTTTATTAATTTTTTTTTTTTTTTTTTTGCTTTATTGAATTTAAGGAGCTTTAATTTTTTTTTTATGATATACTATTAAGTTATTGTGAAAACTCCATCTTCAACAGATGCAAAAAAATTCAATATAGCATTTTCAGCATCTAAGGAGATATTAAGCAGCATACACGGTTTTTACATTATTAAACTTTATATCCCTTGAGTCCGAAATGCCTCTGAGAGCCCCTGTTCAAAAATTTAGTCTCAACTGAATTAGCACGGAATCGGTAAATTGTACACTTACAGGTCTCAGACCATTTAATCCGCCATTTTGTTCTGATTCAGGTGAGCTTTTTTTTTTTTCTATGGTGAAATTTGGATTTTTTATGATTTTTTTTTTTTCTAAAATACAATTTTTAATTTATTTATTTTTTCTTATTTTTTTTTAGATTTTTTTTACTGGAAAATGTTGTTTTACGTGAATGTGTAAGCCCTTTTGCTACAGGATCATTTTTATGCCATTTGGAAGCTGCAATATAAAAAAAAGGATTGGATAATTTTTTATCTGCAAGGACAATCGTGGATATCACATCTAATGGCTCAGGAAATTCAAATTTGAAATGGATGCTAAGTAGCCAGAAGTCAGTGAGTATTCAATTACTTTTATTATTTTTTTTTTATTACTTTTTTTTATATAAATAAATATATATTGGAAAAAAAAAAAATGTAATTTTAGATAATACGTTTCAAAAATATACAAATGTAAACAATCAGACTTGATCATATATGTCTATGTTTTAATGCCACAGGCAAAATATAATTTTATTTCAGTATTCAATTAGTTTTACCTATTTTTTTTTATTACTTTTTTTTTATATAAATAAATATATATTGAAAAAAAGAAATATGTAATTTTAGATATGTTTCAAAGATATAACGACCAGACTTGATCACATACATATATTTATTTAATAAGCAAAATATAATTTTATTTTAGTATTCAATTAGTTTTACCTATTTTTTTTTATTACTTTTTTTTTTAATATAAATATATATTGAAAAAATGTAATTTTAGATAATACGTTTCAATGATATATAAATGTAAATATCCAGACTTGATCATATACTTTCAGCCATCTACTTCATATACATAATCTCCCACACACATATATAATCAGTGCTCATAATAAATTTGTTTATTTTGATGTTTATTGATTAGTTTTTATTAATTTTATCTTAGAGAAATTTTTGTTTGATATTTATTTTTTTGAATACACTTTATTTACTTGAAAAGAATACATATGTTAGGTGGTCCCTCTCCCCAAATAATAATTAATTATATTTTTAAATATATTACAATTTAGTAAAGTTGTCTTTGCATAATATTTCATAAACTGTTTTTATTGTTTGATATTTATTTGAATACACTTTATTTAAAAAGAATACACATCTTAAGTCACACCCCATTTTTTACTAATATAATATAATAATTAATATATAATATTATAATATAATAATGTAATACATTACGATTTCCTAAAGTTCTCTTTCCATATCTTGCAAACTATTCCTGTTATTTTTTTCCCCACTAAAAACCATACATGTTTCTAACAGTTACCCTGCATGAAAGGACAACCTAACATTTCTAGCATATACCCTGATATGAAGAACAAAATCTGGGTCCGCTGGTAAAAATCGCAGTTACCAATCACACTGTTTTTGTAATTTTTTAATAGAAAAATTACCTCAGGTAAGATATTATATATCTTTTTTTTTCAGCAATTTGAGACAAATGTGACCAATCACACTGTTTTTGTAATTTTTTTTATAGAAAAATTACCTCAGGTAAGACATTATATATCTTTTTTTCCAGCAATTTGAGACAAATGTGATGAAGCTGTTTATGAAAGTGCAATTTTAACTTTCAAATTTTAGAATTTGTGAACCAATGTAAAAATAAAGATAAGATCTGATATGTTGAACTATTTCCATCATTTATGAGTGAATGTTGAATGTATAAAAAATTTTAAACGTTATTTAAACTTTCCAAATACAAACAACTTGTTAGTAATAACACACAAATAGACAATACTGGTTAGTAATGTGTTATTACTAACAAGTTGTTTGTATTTGGAAAGTTTAAATAGAGTTTAAAATTTTCTATACATTCAATAATCACTCATAAATGATGGAAATAATCCAACATATCACATCTTATAATATATCATCATTACAGACCTTCAGACAAATAAAAATAAAGATGTTTAAAAGTGTTCAAAATCTCTTTTTTCTTAATTTTTTTTTTTTTGAGGTAATGATTATTTTATCAGCTTTATTCAATGTACATTTATTTATTGCAATAAAATATAAAACATATTAAAAATTATATTTCTTGTAATTTTTTTTTAAAATTAAAGATGGCAACTTAAGATTTTGTTATGAAGAAAGTGTTCTAAAAAAGTGTTGTCTTAGGATTTTGTTGATGAACTTTCCCCAATATCATCTTACTTTACTGCAAAATATATATTGAATTTCATTTCAGATTGAGAGTAACAATATATAAAAATGTTCTTTCCAATCAAAAGATATCTGCCATATTTGTATGTTAAATGAGTCTCAATTGTTTTGCAGTATAAAAATCTTTAATAACAATCTCTCCAGAATTTGATACAGTATTTTAAAAAGAATTGTTAATTAATGAGAAACTTATTAATTAATACTTCAAAAAAGTCATATAATAATTTAGATGTGTGGTTAAAAGCTTTTATTGTTTCCCTGTAAAAAAGTACAATTTGTCAAGAAAAAATATTCAGACCTACCTCCTTTATATCTTGGGTTTTAAGTTCATTTTCTTCTAACAGATTACTACTAAAAGGTATTTCATCATCATCTTTAATTTCATCCATTACTTGCCATTCATCTCCAGATAAATTATCTCCACTATGAAATGACTCCCTAGCATGTGAATGTACTCTTTCATGATAAGAACTGCTCTTAGGATAAGGTGATCTACAGGGACTTCTTCTCCAAGAATTGTATCGGTATCTATCCTTACTTCTACTTCTTCTAGGTCTACTTCTACTTCTTTTAGGCCTACTTCTACTTCTTCTACGCCAACTTCTACTTGTAGGACTATAACTTCTATTCCTGAGCTCACTCCTATCCACACTACCAGTTAATTTAATTTCATTTCTGATTCTTCTATCCCTATCTCGAGATGAAATTCTTTCTTGCTTTACGGAAGGCAAACTGTATGCAGAAGATTCTATCTTTTTATCTTGAGTGTCAGTACGATTCACATGTAATTTAATTTCCATATTATCTTTAGAAATTTGTAAAGTTACATCTTTTTCAAGAATCTAAAAAAAAATAATAAAAAAAATATGTACTTTCCAAATGTAAATAATGCATGCATTAATGTGTAAATATGCATGTTTATTTATATAATATAAAAATACTATAACAGAGAATAAAGTTTATTAAATAAGCAGAGTATACTTTTGATGGATGATCATCTTAAATGGTTGTTCTATAAGGAATCTATGAGACTATTTCTTGCTAATTTAAATATTATTAGCTCTTTGATTCATTATATATTTATTTTGTGCAATAAACGATGCCTCTTTGATCTTACGATTTCTATCGTTTCTTTCTTCACACATTTAATGATACTAGAGTCAAAACTGTATCCATAATCCCTTTCATGATAGTAAAATACAGAAGTATTTGTTGAATTATTAAGATAATGGGTAAGAAAGAAATGATAAAAAAAAACATAAGATCAAAGAGACATGGTACCATGGAACTAATAGTATTCAAATTAGCAAAAAATGTTCTCGTAGATTCTTAATAACACAACCCTGACTATGACACACTCAAGCATCAAAGTATACTCTGCTTACTTAATTTATTTTTAATCTCTGTTATAGTATTTTCATATTATTAATAATGGCAGAGTATCAACATATATATAAATAAAAGAATGGCAAGTATGTGTATTGTTTATGAGTATACACAAAAAGTAAAATCTAAAATTAAAAATACAATCAAAAACTTGACAAAAAACAAAGATTACATTGTAACAATTGATAAATTTAAGGAAGAATTGTTTTAACAAGGATTGACTAAAACTCAGATGTTATAGTTAGATATAATATTTTTATTTACTGATTACACTTTTGCTTTTGAAATCTATACTGAATATTCCTTTCACCTCTAATAATCTTCATAAAAATCTATGATTTTCTTATATCACATGATCACCATTTCGTATGCTTACACAGGCTGTTAATAACAATAGCAAACTTTCCATACAATAGTGCCATCACATTCAAGCCTTCGTAATCAATGGATGCAGGAAAGTTTGAGCATAAAACTCCTATCTTGCATCTACATAGCCAATATCCTCTGATTAATTTCTAGCTTATGGCTTTCATCAGTGAGGGGTCTTGAATTTGAACACTGCACCTAGATCTGTCTAATGCAGCCTTCCAGCAGCCACTTTTACCTCTTTGTTAACTATAAAGCTAGCAGTCCAAGATGAAAATACAATAATGTTTTCAATCCAAGCTCATCACATGATTACCATTTCATATGCTTACACATGATGTTAATAACAGTATCAAACTCCGTACAGTAGTGCCAGCAAGTGAAGGCCTTCATAATCAATGGATGCAGGAAGGTTTGTGCATAAAATCCCTATCTAGGGTCTACTCATCCAGTATCCCCAGACTAGTTTCTAGCTTTTATCAGTGAGGAGCCTTGGATTTGAAAGCATTGCACCTAGATCTTAGGATCTAATGCAACCCTCCAGTAGCCACTTTTTACTCGTTTGGTTAACTATAACACTAGAAGCCCAAGCTGAAAACACAATAATATTTTCAATCCAAACTCTTTTTTTTTTATAATCATGTGATTTTCTTATATTTATTATTTTACTTCTAATTTTATCACCATACTTGTTATTGTTTTGTTTATATGTTTATATTTTTAAATATTTTATTGTTACTTCGTATATATTGAGCAATAACAACATAGAATGATTATGGTTCCAACAGTAAACATTATTTCAAAGTGCACGAAATAAAGCAATTATAAACAACTTACTTATACTATATTATAAATCATAAGTAGCATGAAGATGGCTGAGTACAGAAAAAAAAAACACAGTAAAGGTCTTGCTATTTTTGAAATGTGGTGCTGGCAAAGACTTTTGAGAATTCCAACAAAAAAAAAGTAAAGTTTAAAATTGAACTCTTATTTGAAATACAAATGACCGAACTAAAATTATCCCATTTGGAAATATTAAAGAGATTATTTAATTTATTAAAAAAATGAACAGAACCTGAAAAAATTGGTGATGAACAAAGAGGACAATCAGCACTATCTGTGAAAATTCTAAAAGGGTTCTGGATGAAAATTAATCACATGTTCATTATGAATCAGCATCGAGTTAAAAGCATATAATATTAGTAAAACAGTTTGACTTTAAGCAAGTTTTAATAAAAACTAAAACATACAATAACAAACAAAAAAAAAAAACTCAAAAAATTTAAATTGAATAGAATTAAAATAAGATTGTGTATTTAAAAAAAAAAAAACCAATACAAAATAAAAATATTCTGAAATAATTTAACTAATGCTCTTTAATTAAAAAATAAGTTAATCTACTCAAAGCAAATTGATTTCCAAAGGAAAATATAAAAAATAAAAGAAATTTCCAGTTAAAAGATTCATTAGCAGTTTCCTGCAAATAGGTAGATATAGCTAACTTTCTAATTTATATTGTATAAGTATTTCTCAATTATTTGTATATAGCTTGATCAAATTGTTCTTCAGTAAAGACAACATCATCATCAATTATTAATTTATAGATTTTCTGAACATGTTGAACTGATACATTGAAAAGTTTATCATTTTTTAAAGACTAATGGCTCATTTTACTCATTCTCTAGATTTGAACATTCTCCTATGTAATTACAAATAAGATACCATAGGTTGGTTAAAAGATCGGAAAAAAATTCTTAGTTAGACATACCAATATATTATTGAATTCTTTAATTATTTCTTTCATAAGTATTGTAGTTGCAATAAACCATACAAAATAAATTACACAAGTATGTACTAGATAGTACTTTGATGACAGCTTTGATGATTAATCACACTGACATAAATAATCTGTAATAAATTTTAATCAATTGAAATTTTTTCCTAATTTGAAAAAATCTTATCTGAAATGATAAATCAAAGTTTTATCATGTTATGGGAAGTGACAAGATGGCATTTAATGATTTTCCATGTGAATATTTGATATATTAAGGAAGAAGACTGTTTATTGATATATGAATAGGAAAACTTTTATATATAAAAAGAAACCTTTAAGTTGATGTCACATTTTCAATTTTGATATACTGCAGTGGCTATCAAATAAGTAATCATATTAGTGATAAATGCTGTTATTGATTCAATGTAAGTAAATAATGATTGCATTAGTTAAGATAATTCATTTAAAATATGTTTGTGAAATTTCATTTCAATATTTTAATTTAATTTAATTATATTTTATTAAATTTTATAATTTTTCAGTTTTCTCTTTTCCTCTTATCTATTTATCTTCAGTTTGTAAAAGTATTGCCTCAATATTCAAATCATGATTATTGTATCTCGCAATCAGATATCAACGATAATTGTGTAGAATGAATGCAAATTTTTTTGCTATAATTTGACATCTGTTTAACTATCAATGATGATTTTTTAAAAAATTATTAATTTCTAAATGATAAATTAGAGCAATCTTCAAAATTCATTGTAGGTATAGATTTTTTTTTTTTAGTTTTGAATAATGTCCAAGAGATTTGGTTTCATATTTCAGCTTCCACTTGCAATTATTTGTAACTATGAAAGATTTTTAATGTCATCTACTTAGTTTTTCATATGTAGAATATTTGAAAACAAATTTAAGTCATTATACAATGTAAATCTGTATTACCTCATGCCAAATTTAACTGGAATTCAAAGCTAATAGTATAAAAGTCCTAAAAGCCATTTTAAATAAACATATGCTTCAGTTATAGTGTGCACAAAATAATCTCTCCAAATATGTGCTAAAATGTCAATGGTGTTCAAATGATTTCACCGAACACAATTAGATTTGGATTTTTGAAAAGGCAATAAATTTTATGATTATTGAGAAATAATATTTACATATACTTTCTACATTTTATCTTCCAAAGACATGCACACTATTATTGTGAAATCATTAGCAGATAATAACAAGATAAAATGAACTGAATCATCAGCTAAATTTATTTTATCAATTGCATTCAGATATTTTAGATAAAACAATCTAACATAATAAAAAAAAAGAGAGACTTCAGAGTTTGAATATACTAAATAAATTAATAAATATGTAAGTTTTTGCAGTTAAATGCCTCTATCTAGTAATTACTGAATTTGATAAATATGTTGAAAATTATTTCTCATGACTTTTTAAGATTTTAAAGAAGTGAAATATTATTATAATATTAAAACTTAATTATCTTTTATGACAGACTAGTAGTAAATTCTGGAATAACTATACAAACTAACATCTGAATGTCTTTGGTTTTTTTATTAATTTTCTAGAATTTAGTTTCTGATTTATTCTTAATCTCATTACTATTTTAGTATTTTTATTAAATAGTAAATGTTTATTTTTTCCTTTGTGGATTATCACTGTTGGCATTTACTGAATTTCATTGATACTATTATCAATCTCAAAAAGATGCTTATTATTTTTGAAATCTATTTTTTAAATAATAGAAATATTACTTTATTTATTCTTAAGACTACACAGTAAAACCCTACTATCAGCTTATGAAATGCATAAAATTACAAAATATATCTAAAAACAACTCCATTCATATGATAACCATTGTATATATATGTTAGATTAAATATTTTTATGGATTTATTAGGATGTAAACAACTAAAATGTGGGGCTACTATATCTATGAAATATAAAGTAAACATGGAAGGATATATATTGATGACACCAGTCTCTCCATATCGAAAAGCAATTGCAAGAGCACAAACTGATGATTAGAAGAGAGAAAACTAATGTGTTAAAGTAATTAACCATATATGTGTCAATGAACATATGTCTGATTGGGAAAAACAAAAATATTGGATAGAGAGGAAAAGGTACTAAGAAAATTCAAAGGAGCTACTCACATAACAATGGCAAATAATTCCAGAAGTTAACCTAAGTGACTACATAATGTCTGGAAAACACTAATCGACTTTGCCTTATGAAAAAGTATTGACTGTTGCCTTTGGCAGAATAGCTCAATTGGTTACACTTATCTAAAAATTTTCAATATTCCAAGAATCTAAAGGTTCAGGTTCAATTCCCATACAAATACAACATCTGAAAAAACAAGGAGAGTAATACCACTCAAAATATTGTGTATATACTAACTTGTGTGCTATTACTAACAGTTGAATGTAATTGGAAAATTTAAACAAAGTATAAAATTTTTATAAAGACATTTAATATTTAATATTAGATGATGAAATTAGTACAACAAATAAATACAACCAAAATGCCTTCATCACAAACCTTCAGGCAAAGGCTTTTAATAAGGTTATGTAGATATTGTAAAGACCATCAGCATTGTTTTCTCTTCATTATAACTTTACAGAATGCAGAAATATAAATATTTAGCAAAAGTGAGAAGAAAAACTGAAAACTTTTAGAAGATGTGAACCCCAATGAAATAGAAAAAGTTGGAAAGATTAATAAAGTAGAAGTGTTAAAAAAATAAATGAAAAATTGTATTTTTGAGGAATTTATGACGACAATAAAAAAATGAATGGGATATATTCTTAAAAGAAGAATTATGAAAAAAGTATTGGGGGTGAAAAAAGGTGAAAATTGGTTGAAAAAAAAAGTACAACTTTATGGCACATATAATAAAAGAAAGTAATCTGCTTTTTATTAAAAAATTCCTATTTGGTAAATAAATAATAATTTTGACTAATCTCAGGATTCCAAATCTTATATATGAAATCAATCCTTCCTTATCAATCAGCTAAAAACAGTATATCTGGAACGAGATAAAAATTTGTCAATAGAAGGATCAGAGCCAGTATCTGAATAGTATATTGTAACCTTATGGTTGGGCTCGATGTTTGTCAAGTCCAATTTATGCGGTTAAATGTGTAAAATTTTAAATGACAATAACTGAAATATATTAAATAAGTGTATTATATCAGTGGTGTGTTGTTATGATTTCTAAATTATATTACAAAAATAAATAATCTTTATCAATAAATCTCCTGAGTGATAAAGACTTAGACTGTTCAATATCTACTAGGCACTTTGCAAAGATGTGTATGAGATTTTATATGCAGTTTGTCAAATGGACTAATTTTCAATAATATCATAATAATAATTTATTAGTGTTATTATTAATTTAAAAGTATAAAAACATTTGATATTTTGTTATTATTAAATAATAATCAAAAAGATTTAAAATTATAACTATTCTAAATTAATCTTTATAATAATCCTTAAACATATTTTTATTGTGATTTAAAATAATTTTTAACAGCTTGATTAATTATCACTAATGAATATAGATCGAGAAGTATTAATTGTATGTAAATACCATGTTTTAATTGATCTATTTCTTTGTACAACAATAAAGATATAAATAAGCTAACATAGACAGTAGAAGGCGAATTAAAAGAGCTAGAGAAAAGATAACATCTAAATTATACAAAATTAAAAACTAAGAAGCTGAAAATTAATAACACTGAATTTGAACTGAATTAAAATGATAGTCAATTGAATTTTGATTCATAATTAATGTAGAGAATCTACTTGACTCGCAAGCATTTGACCTATTGTTCCATCAAATGATAATCGCCAGGATTTCACATTAAAAAAACAAACAAACATGGGAACCATTTTGGAAAACAAATACTTCACCAAAAGACACTTCAAATTTAAAATCAGACAAAAAATAGTAAGCATAAAATTTTATTCTGTATATTACTACAAATGTAATTATTACATTCGTTATATCCATTTAAAGATTACTTATAAGTTGTTTGGAATGGCAAGAAGAAAAACATTTAGTGCATTCTTTTGTAAAATAAATAAAAAATACTTTTTGCTTTTATACCAAATGTAATAGGAACCAGATTAAAAGTAATTAGATCAAAACATTCTGAATTTAAATCTAAAAAAATTAAATCTACTTTAAAGGATATTAAAATTTACATATATTATAATGCAGTGAATTTAATTTATATTTTTTTATCAAAATAAAATTTTTTTTTATAAAACACTTGTTTGCTTCATTATTAAAAATGAATATTAGAATACTTTTACTGTATTGGTAAATGCAAAGGATATTTAACTTATAGCTTAATTGAATATACTTGATGCAAATCTTGATGAAAAAAAATAATAACAATTTATAGTGGTATTGTGAAAGAAAATGTTAAAAATTATGGATGGTAAAAAATAGATAGCAACTTCTTAATTACTATTGTAAAATGCTGGAGTTAACATTAGTTTAAAATATTAATAAGATTTTAAAATACTTTAAAATGCAGAAATCGTTCTTAATTATTCCAATATATTACTGCAGATAGAAAAATCAATAAAAATGCTTTTGAGAAAATTTTTCTTTTGCAGTCGAAATTGAAGATATTATTTAAGCTACAGTTTAGTTTTTAAAAAAAAACGGATAGGCATTACTGTTTTGTTATTTTTGTTGCCATAAAATCTTGAGTGTTTTATTTTGTTTTACCATGATAAAATATGAAAAATATGGATGTGTCACTTTGTAAAATAGTTTGCCAGCCGACAATGACATTGTTCTCTGTCAGTCAGCTTATAGCAAATTATATTAGTTTTAACATGCTGTTAATGTACTTTTTTTTATTTATTTATGGTATAAATATGCAATTACTCTGAAAACAGATTAAGGTAAAAAAATTTTTTTTTTTTTACTGGTTGGCTTAAAATCAATATTAAATTAGACTTGTCTAGACAGAGAGAGATACACATCTCTTACATTTTATCATTCTATCTATGGGTAAACAGACAGAATAATTTGTCAGAAGCATAATAGTATTTACTTATGATAACATAATTACTTATTATATGGGAGTTTTCCATATAACCAGGTGACATTCGTTTTATCTTAACAATATTTTGCCTACAGTTTAGTATGTCCACTTTAGTTTATAGAATGATTGCTAATTTCATTTACTGTGTGTTTATTATTGCAAATTTTATTATGCTTTATAAATATTTTATAGTCGATTGACTTACAGTACGTTTGTTGGTTTCATACACTATCTAACATACACATTGTTTGAAGTTGGATATTTATCGCCTTGGCTTTTAATGTAAGGATTATTTTATCTTGCCATTGTTTTGATGAGGATTTGTGCTTGATTCCACTTGATAAGGGTGGGAAACATATAATTTTATTAAATATTGTGTCATTGATATTATGCATTGGTAGATGAAATATACTCTCTCCCATTGCTTATTCCATGAGAAAATTATATTGTTGAGGTTTATAATTATTTTATGCTTAGCTAGTATAGTTTAATTCCGAGAGAGGATTATTTTCATGGTATGCACTCCGTTCCCCTGTGTTGAGACGATGTCCACACATTTTTCTACCTAGGCAAGATATTGGAACTGCCATATTGAAGTATTCCTTTCCACTTCTTATTTGCATTGATTAATTATATATATACTATACCATATACTCTTTAATTAACACTTCACAACGTAAGAAGAAATAAATCATATGTTAAAATTGCATTGTTAAGTGTTAATTAAGGAGTATATAGTATATTATATATATATTATCTGCCATATTGTTATACAATAATATAATGTTGTTCTGAGGAACCTTTAGTCATTGTCTGATGCCTCAAGATGATGTCTAGTTATTTTCCACTATGTATGGTGAAGTTCTTAATGCTTTAGAATTTGTATGGCAATGATAAGATAGAATTAGCTCCAGGGACACTTGTTTATCTATAGTGTTTAGCTAAATGAAAATAGTGTATGTATGGTGCTGTTGTACCTTGTCAACAATTTACAAGCAAACTAAATAAATTTATTAGCAATTTTAAAACTTATCTTGTGTATAGCATAAAAAGAGATACACATAGAGAATATCATTTCATTTCCATCAAGCAGTAGTTCGCCAATGGATCGGTAAGACATTTCAACAGTTAAGATGATTATTCGGTGGACATAGGTAAAATTTAGTATCCTGTATATATTTCATTTCTGGTGTCTGTTTCCAAATTTATATAATTAATTGCTTCATGCGAAACAGTAATTGTTTCATTTGTGCTTAATATGATAATTGTCATTATCATACTTATTAATAAAGTTTGTTATATTTTAATGCTGTCAATAGCATACTATAAATGGATATTATGAATAAGTTACTAGACATATCAGTGCATCAAAATTATCAATAAATCTAAAGGGAATATCCCTGTAACCAAATGAATATATCTTGCTTTGTTGTTTCTGAAATATATATGTTTTTGATCATTTATTATTATTGTATAAAGTTGTAAATAATGTAAATAAATCTTGTTGTTTGAAAATATATTTAGTTGTCTGTGGCCTTATTGATAGTCATCCATATTATTATTGCTATCCACACATTATTTTATTGACACAAAATCATCATCAGATATATAGCAAATATTATTATGCACTAATCTATCACAATCAATTTTGATAAGCTCTTACATTTAAAGAACATTTAGAGTTTATGGCTTATTGATCATAACACTGTTGATCTTAAGCACGTCTTATTTTAAATAATAGCTTAATGATCTATTGGTTTTGGAATAACATGTTTATCTAAATCATTTGACATAACATTCACTGATCTTGATCCGATACCCAATAGTCTTTAAATAAAATGTAATACATAGATTATTATACTGATTTTATTAAGAATATATGAAAGTCTCATGAAATTTAAAGTCTATTGTTAATATTGGAATTGCCAAAGATTCTCTAGTAATTTCATCTTTGTTTTATGAGCTATCTCTGCTTGTTATATTTGGTAGTGGCAAAATCTCTCTCACTGACCAAATCTACCTTTAAAAATAGGTATGTTTAAGCATTTAAATCCTGAGAGAATTAGATTTAACTGTATTGTTAGTTTTCATCTCTTAAGTCATTTACTGGGCTTTGATTTAAGTTCTTATGTTTATCTCCACTGTTTTAGTGCTTCAGTATAACTTTAAGATGTAAATTTTTTTAAATTTAGAATTCATAATCTATTTTAATTCGGAAATTAAATATTTTATTTCATTTTAGTCAAGCTTACATAATTAGATACATTCTTGATTATTAACTACTTAATAAAAATACAAATTAAATCAATCTTTTAGTATTTTATTTTAGACTCTAGTAATTGTTTAATTAATGTAATCTAATTAATATTAGACATAGAAGATGTAAGGTGGAGGTATTGTAAGATCCGCAGTACACTTTGAGACTGATTCCCATAAATTTGCATATGCTAGCCAGCCAATTTTCATATAGCACAATATATGGCCTTTTGTATTATGAATTATGTTTTATGCGTACCAGTTATTATATAACATTCTATGGTATTCAGAACCTTTATTATACATAGACAACTTCTATATTTCTCCATTCTTTTTTATTTCATAAATAATTTCATATAAATAAAAATACAATAAAAGACAAATAACCCCCAAGATGCATTTCGTGCTGAACCAGCACCCATCAGTTGAGCTAGGTCATAATCTGTCATAGAGCAAATTGTCTCATTTTTATTTTCAAGCATCAATTTACTCCTCTCCAAACTTTTACGTTATCTACTTTTTGATAAATATGTAATGATTATACTCATCATTTATTAAACTAGAGATTTTCTCTAGCACAGATATAAACTTTAATTCAAGTTAAAGATTAATAGATCTGATTTTCTTTGTTATAATTTAATTATTTGTTTTATGTGTTTAGTGTGCATTTCTTTTCATATTGATTATTACCTTGGGTTGGAGGTTACAATATAAAAAAAATGCCAACAATTATAAAATCAAGTAATTACATGTTCAACTAGAACTGTTTAGAAATTAATAATGACTTAAAAATTATCATACACTTCCATAAATAAACTTTATTTTTAATCAGGTAAGTCTCTAAGATTTTCTGTTCTTTTAGATTTTTATTCTATAACCTCAATTATTATTCCTAGTTTACTATTATACACTGTTTTTACATGGATGACTTTCATAAATTCCTTCTTTATTTGTCAATTCATGACATATACTATAAATATCTAACAGAAATGAAAATTTTAAAACCTTTTTGGGAAGGTTCATGGCATATTGATTAGCATACATACTATATGATTGTAAATAAAAAAAAATTAAAATTGTAATATGATGCAATCATCACCATTGATGAGGAAGTGTTATATTTCTATGGGTGTTGAGCCATGAACTGCTTTCAAGCAAAGTATTTTAATGGCTTTCATGTTATTTGCTATAATTTTTTTTAATAAAGGCCATTTGGTGATTTTAGTATTATGATTTTTCTATTGCCTTAAAAAACACATTCAATATACAGATAAAACTATTATAAAGTTTAATATTTAATCAAACCTTTTATTCACTCCTCCACCCATTAGTTTTGATTTTGATCCTCAAATGATAAAGGAATAGAGGTTCAAGTAAATTATATTGTTTTATCTTTTACAAAAAAAGATATTTCCCGAAGTTGTCAATGCTTTCATTACAATTCTGCTTAAAAAAAATTAAATAAACATTTGCAAAGTATGAATAAAAAGATTTCTTCATCACATCTTAACATAAATTGCATATTTCCTTTGATAAAATATTTGTTTTAAAAATATTTTAGATGATACAATTAAAAAAAAAAAATTAATAAATTAATTGAGTATTTAGCCTCTTCGTAGTTAAACCCACATGATACGGACTAGAATTTTCGAATTTGCAATATCTGGGTTCAGCTTAAAATTGCAGGAAAACTATGCAGTCTACACATGCACATTTTACATCTTTGGATCCATCTTTCATTTATGTTTCTAGAAATGTAAGTTTCATTTTTCTATCTCAAAAATTGACAATTTTATAATAATTTTTGTACTCAAGTAACTTTTTTTTTTTTTTTCAGCTTTTTCAATTCTCTTGGAAACTAATTTATCATAAACTTTTGTTGCGGAAAAAAATGGATTTTGTAACCGACTCTAGCGATGACAGACTAGGAATTCTAATGCTTTGTGCAGCTTATTTGATGGATTTTCATCCAGTGAAGATGAATTATATTCAGGTATGGTACCAAAAAAAAGAAGAGGAAATTTGAATGCAAGTGCTATATTTTCTCCCGCTCTCCCTATCCCAGGTCCGTCTTCCCGACCAGATCTGAACGACTTTCCTAACATTATCGGGTCGTCCAATTTTACTAATTCTCCAGGGCTCAAGTTTTCCACTACAAGTGAGTATGCAATTTTGGATTT
Organism: Epiperipatus broadwayi; assembly: GCA_028023455.1. Lineage (NCBI taxonomy): Eukaryota > Metazoa > Onychophora > Udeonychophora > Euonychophora > Peripatidae > Epiperipatus > Epiperipatus broadwayi. Next base: position 7,405,477 of record JAQFVV010006197.1, read on the forward strand.
TTTTCATTTATTATTTAATAAAAAAATATTTGATAAAACTATTCTAGAAACAAATTTGTACGCTGAACAGAAAAAAGTTCTCAATTTGGGTTAATTTATCATATCGCGAATTATCTGCATTTTTTGGCGTGATAGTAAGCATTTCTTCCATATGTCCAGTACGTGAATTAGATGACATATGGAGTTCAGATTTGAAAGTTAGCCAACCACATTTTGCAAATATCATGACCCGATATAGGTTTTATTCCATATTATCTTGCCTATATTTTAATGATAATAAAAAAATGCCAGATGCTAAAAGTAAAGATTTTGACAAGAGTATATAAACTTAGGCTGATTATAGACTACTGTAATGTAAATTTTAAAGCTGCCTATTAATTACCTAGAGAGGTAGCAGTTGATGAAGCTATTACCAAATTTACTGGTATTATAGCATGAAGCAGTATGAGCCCTCAAAACCGAGGATTCAAATAATGGATGTGTGCAGATAGCCATAATGGATATGTGTCCCATATGGAGTTGTACACAGGCAAAAGTAAAACTTCAGACACTGGCCAGTCTGGTTACTTGAGCTGTGCTTTCAGTAGTTTTGCCATATCTATCCAAACAGTATCATATCATTTTTTGTGATAGATATTTTACAAGCATACAGTTAGCAAAAGAGCTGTCTGCAAACAAAATCTACTGTTGTGGCACATTAAATTCAAATAGAAAAGGTATTCCAGACAGCATCAAAGATTTGAATAAAAATTATAAGAAAAAAATGAATAGAGAAGACTCACATTTTGAAGTAGATAAAGACAGTCGTCTTCAATTTTTAATTTGGATGGATAAGAAGCCAATTATAATGCTAACCAATGCTTATCCACCTTCTGGAAATGATACTGTGAAAAAAAAACATAGAGAAGGGACACTTCATTCTTATCCATGCCCACTGCAATAAAAAAGGCATAACTGCTTCACGGGTGGAGTAGATTTTGCCAATAGAAATCGATTTTAGTATGGTTGGAAGAGAAAGTTTAATCGATAGCAAATGAGCCCTTTTTGGCATTGCTTTGATACAGCTGTTGCGAATGCACATACTCTTTACAATGAATATATTATATAACTCTAAAATAGAGAAAAGTTCAACCATTTTTATTTTTTCGAAGAGCCTTGTCAGATAGCCTGATAGATGGGTTTTCTTCAAGAGTCAACAATCGTACAGCTTATAATGTTGTACTGCATCTAGCTCTTCGAACCACTGGAAAACATATGCTAGTTGACCTTCACAAACACAATATTCCTAAAAGGTTTGTGTTGTCTACCTAATAAAGAAGCAAAGGCATGATTTTGGCTATGTGGAGTGTGGATCTGTCAAACTCTGCCAAACTGCTTTGAAGAACTGTTTTGCTATCTATCACAATGAGTGTGATAGATGCCACGCCTCAGACACCCCTACAATCAATTTCTGTAGGAGGTTAACTAGCATACCAGCTCAGTCAAAATCTCCCCACATAGATGATCATCAGCAGCTCTAATTGGTAAGTTGTATTTGCATTGGGTTGCAGTAATATTTTAATTGTAAGCTTTCATTTTGTAGTAATCACTTGATTTTATATTTTAGGTAAATTCCAAATAACAAGATGAAGTGTTTGCTTGCCATAAGCTGTTGAACAGGTAGGATAAATAATAAATAGCATTATTATTTATATACTTACATAGCACTGACTCTAACCCCCCCCCTCCTTTTTTTTTTCTTTAGCTGCACCAAGCATGGAGTCTGAATCACGTTATATTATGGAGTCATCATCACTAATTAAATTTTTTAACATTTTATTCTATTATTTTGATTTGCTTTGTAATAATTTTATTTTTGTTTGCTTTTTACACTAATTTTATATATATTTTTATCTTTGCTTTTTTTAATTTATGTATAATTTTAGTTTTGTTTGCTTTTTTTTTTAATAATTTCATATATAATTTTAACCTTTAATAATTTCATATATAATTTTAATTTACTTTTTTAAATAATAATTTCATATATATTTTTTTAGTTTATAAGTTGTTTTTATTTTTTTGTTTTACTATTTTATTTTGTATATAGTGATTTTTAGTAGTGATTACCACATCATAATAAATAAATTTATTTACAATAAAAAATGGTATTTTTTTTCATTTTTCCTCATATTTTTTCCTAATATAAATATTAATGACTAATTTTTTAATAAATTACAAACTTTATTGAAGTTCTTTATTGTAATACTCAAAATATACTAATTATTGATCAATATTAACTACTTGTTATCAGAGATGCCATATTTGTTGCAAATCCCTGTATGAAAAAAGATTTTGCAGGGCTGTTATGAAAAATAGAAAGGTACCAATGCCTTTATTCCTTGAAATATTGAAGTGATGGATTGCCTCAGGTAAATCATATTACGTATTATTTTCTTGGAAACTTAATGAGGAATGCAGTTAACTTATTCATAAAATTGTAGTTTTATAATAGAACCATGAAAAAATAGGAATTACGAAATAATGTAAAAATAATTTTTAGAAATATTAATTTTTTTATTACTTTAAGTAATAGCTATATTTTTTCAGCTTCATTACATTCTTTGATGTTCTATATATACAAAAATATATATTTGACTTTAGACTAATATAAAGTTAAGTTATTATAAAATTTGTGGCTTAGCATAATTTTTTAAATTTTCAATATGGTCGCTTTGAAAGTGAAAAGATTAGATATTTTTCTACTTTGCTAAATTTAAACCAATGTCAATGATGAAACTAAACAAGATTTTTCCATAAGATTCATTTTTTCTAGTAGTTCTATATAACAGATCCCTCATAAGATGTTCAAGTAGTTTATTCTAAAAAATCTATATGCTAATTTTAAAAAAATAATGGCCTAAAAAATATGTTAAGATCAATAATGATAGTAAAAAAATTGACTTACTCAAGGAGAAAAAACTTGCTTATCTATATTGTGAGATGAGCAAAATTTTTCCCACTTACGATAAAAATGGATATATCTATTATAACGATCCGGAGAATAGCAACTTAACGTAATCTGCACTACAGGGCGCCATCTAGGCATTTGAACCTAGAAAAATTTATAAAGTAGGCAAATACGTAAGTCAAAAAAAAAACTTTTTTTTATTTTATTTTATATATTTTGATATCCGTTCATTAGCCCATTGTCACTAGCTCAATAGAACAGCAGAGATTTATATTTTATATTAAATTCCTATCTAAGATATATAAAAAAAAGAATAAAATAAGCCACTGCCAGTAATTATACACACAAACATTTATTAACACACATATAAATTTTGAATCACTTTAACATTATTTTTACTTTATAATTTTAACTTGATTTTAGAATTTGATTTTACATTTTAATTTTTATAAGTTTGCATTTTAATTTTTATAAGTTCGCACAGATGGATTTATAAAATGTGTTTTTAATGTTGAGTATAGATCGGTTATGTAGATTACACAGTTAAAAAACATTTCAAAATAAACATAAACGATCAAAATACAAAGTCATTGATACCGTCAATTGCATAGGAAGTACAAGAAACCCAATGGTATTCATCATAAGATACCGCATTGACACCAATAACTTAAAAGACATCCAAATAAATACATTTTAGATACTCACTGTAAGGTATCATTATTTACCGAATGTCTATATATTTTGATCAAATATGAAAACCAAAAACATAATTAACCGATAACGAATCCATGCAACATCCATACCCAACTTAAATTTAATGCATTTTTATTTACAGTGTCGAGTCTGAATAGACTACATAGATTGCATTTGAAAAGAAAATATTCTAACCTTGCTTAACCTTAGGCCAAAAGTTCGCAGTCAAACCAACTTCAATCCATCTGATATATCGATGTATTCAATGTAATACAACTACGACAGCACAAATAGGTTAAGAGAAGAAATTGCCTTTCGTCAGACAGGAATATACTACATCTATCAGACGATAAGAGCAATAAAATAATCATTTCCATTTTACAAAAGATTAATTAATCTATCTACATTCTTGAAGATATATTTTTATCCTCAATTAAATCTTTTTAAGTTTTTACTTTTAAAATACTTTTTCTATTTTTAATAAAGTTTTATTTTAATAATTTTTTTTTTCATCTGTGCGATTTTATATATATACGAATTTAAGATAGATTTTTTAATTTTCAATTTTTAATTCTTAAAAAAAAGAAGTTTTATTTGCGAACTTTTATTTTCTTCATGTTTAATAATAAAAAACAATGTAATGTCGTCTGTGCCCATTACACTATGTATGTATTAAAGTGGTAAATCTGTAGTACATATTTAACTTCACTGCCTGATGACATTACATACCTTTAAAGTAGGGTTTGAACCAGTTTATATGTTTATTTGGTCATCTAGGAATGTTAAGCACACACATATACATATCACTTCCACCCTGTTTATTCAAAAATGGTTATGTGTAACCAGTTGAATTATTATTTTAGCTTAAGTATATTTTATTTCCAAACTTGTAAATTTCTTTCACTTAGATAATTGTGTATGTGTGTATATGTATTACAGATATAAAAATGAATACGATTAATGTAAAGCTAAAGCAATGCCAGAAAATTCTAAAAAGTATTATTACAATTTTAAAATGTCATTCTCATTTCAGGTCGAACCAAAAATCATATTTTAAAGTTATTTGCAATTTTAAAAATACGTTTAAATAATGCTTTCTGGAACGTATTGTTTACATCTTCCAATATTGCCAAATTTCAAGTATAGGAGGAGCAGAAGTTCTAGGAACGCGCAAAAGGAGTTCAAATCACTCTTCTCTCTCATATTCGTTTAAAGAGTGGAAACAAAATGAACTGTGAGTAAAAACAATTCGCCTCCCTGATCTTAAATCGTCTCTGTCCTGACTTCCTGCTATGCCATCGCTACTTGAGAACTGTTATGTTTAACTGTAAAAGAATATTGGAAGATGCCTACCATTATTTTATTAATATTGTGCCTTGCTAAACTTCGTATACATTATTATAAGTGGTCACCATAACTTCTAAAGGTAATCCGTTTTGCCGAAGAATGAACTCTTAATTCTCCTCACCTCACTTTTTTCCTAAATCTTAATTGTAATCATAATGTAATCTTTATTTATTTGGTAATTGACTATAAACTTAATTATCGTTAAATTTGTGATTTTCTCTTTTAAGTTTTAAACTTGTTCTTTGAAATGCTAGCACAGAAATATATATATATAAAATCTATCACTAGTTTTAAGTTTCACGCTCTAATTATATTATTTTCATGCGGCAAAACTTATTTAAACTATGTATCTTATTAAATTAGTTTTAGTATGCTAATGTTTTAATCTAGCAAACTTATATTATTTCAATCATCATTCCGATATTTTTAGAATATTTAAATAGTTAAACGTAAAATTTCTTATTGATATGCTGTTCGCTAGGTTAAATATTTTGAAATGTATGCTTAATGGCGGATTGTTTAAAATGTCATATTATGAGATAAGATAAACTTTTTGTTGTTGACACTATTTATTTAGATGCATTCTATGTTTTCTAAAATGATTTAATTATTAACTTATTTTAAATAATTATTTATTGCTTTTATGCCATCGAGCATTAGCTTATGATATATTGCGTTTTAAAATACTTGGGCTTATTAAATAGGAAAAATAATATTTTTCCCTCTTCTATTTTCGACATCCTAAATTTATTAAAGTTATATGTACGATGCTGAGTGGGTTATTATTTTATCATGGTGTTACGCATGATATTATTGCTTTCTTTAAGCTTAAATTATTTCATTAGTCATTTAAGACTTAAGCCATATTCGTGTTGCTTACTTGTGATAGCATTTTAAAGAATTTATATTTTGCTTTATCAAATTTATTCATCCGAACTCCGGATTTTCTTCACGTAACTCGTCTAGGAATGAGGTTTGGTAGAACCAATCTCAGGATAAACATTAGAGTATTAAGATTCTGCATGTGAAACGTCGGAGGCGAACCATGGAATCCTTACCACTCATATTTTCGAATATCACCTTGTGATAAATACAAGCAGAATCATATATGTGATAAAGCCTTTAAAGCCTTTCAGTCCAAAGACGGACATCTTCTCCATTTTAAACGCTGTCATTATAGTTAGCACTGCGAGTTCTTTTATATGTAGTTCTCATTTTATCTATAAAACGTGGCGCAGTGATGTTTGTAAACCACTCATTTGATAATTAGTCGAATATTTTAGGATTGTCACAGTAAGGCTGTTAAGCTAATCCATTCCTCATTTGTACTGGCCCAGATATGCTTATGACGATAAATTATTTAACTGCCATATCAAGAGTAAACCTCTCTTTGGAGATGAATTTATAAACGTCCTTATCATTTCTTAAAGTAATGATCACCGCATTGATAACATTAATTTATTATTATCTATAACTCATTAACATATTAAATCAGTTGCTTATATGCAAAGTAATAACCGCATTAAATCTGTGCTATTTTTTCTAATGTAAATTAAATTGTTTATATTTATTAAATTATTATGCTTTAATAATTACTCATGCGTTGTGTCTTACTGACTCTCACTCATTGAATTCCATTAAATATTTATAATAGTGTTAGTAATGTTTAGAAATTATAATTGATTATTTTAAATGAACATTTATCTCTGGGTTGTTCTATCTTTGCTCATTCTGGATGGATACTATTTTATAATTCATGTTTCTTTTGCAATGCTAGCTGTGTGTAATTCATTTAAAATTTATAAATTGTCCCTTCACATAAGATATTTGATTGAGCCAAGATTTGATATTATTTATTTACATTAATTACCCTATAGATCTCGAGTTTCTCTGCTATATCTCTGGGACCAGAATGAATAAAATATCATGTTATCATCAGAAGTGTTGTTTATAATGTTATAGTTTTAGAGAAGAGCAAATAGAGCAGAATTCATGATTGCTCCTGACCTGTGTATCTCGGACATGAGTGGATTTAGGGTACTTTTGCTTAGATTCTAAACCTTGTTAAATGAACATACAATTCTTATCATCAGAAGTGTTGTTTATAATGTTATAGTTTTAGAGAAGAGCAAATAGGGCAGAATTCATGATTGCTCCTGACCTGTGTATCTCGGACATGAGTGGATTTAGGGTACTTTTGCTTAGATTCTAAACCTTGTTAAATAAACATACAATTCTGCCCGGTACAGTATTTAAATTACCAATTGTGTGTTAATGAATATGTGAAGTTTTATTTTAGCAAAAGCAGTACTAAATGTACATATATTTCCAAGAGCAATTATCTATTCTTTACTCTAAAGCCATCTACTTTTTATAAACTTGATAATTAATAGATAAAATCCATTTTCCAGATTGAACAATTTTTGACATTTGCCTTCATCAGTGAAGATTAGGATTAAAAGATAGGACTAATGCATTCATGCATCTAACAGTCACTATTTATTATTATCTTATACAAGTTAATGATAATTTGAAACTTAAAAAAAAACTCTTTAAAAATTTCAAATCCAGGATAATTCACTTGCATAGTTACTCAAACTTAAAGTAGATATCTCTAGAGTGGGGTGAAAATAACTGTTCTCGGAAGGATAATACTAAGCACATAATATGTATAATTGTTGTTATTGGTTATGTATATACTTATAATATAGTCATGATATTAAAACCATTATATTCAAAATTTTCTTGTAAAATATTAGAAATGTTTTTACTAGAAAAAATATATATGTACTTTTTTTTTGGTCTTTAAAATAATATCATTTTTTTTATAGATTGAATGTACAAAAACCACACACACACACAAAATATAATTTAATATTAAATTCTTGAATATTTATTTGAAATTTTTGCATTGGGTTTTCACTATTTAAAATTTACTATTCAAGTTTTTTATTAATCCGTCTTAAATTCAGTTTATAAATAATCATATACATTTACTTTTTTTAAAAAAAAAAAAAATCTATCTTAGCTCAATATCTATTTATTTGTAAAAAGAAATAAAAAAACATTATTCTTATTATTATATCTTTCTACTAGTATTTTTATTTTATTTTATTCATGTGAACTAGATTTACATCTGTTTTATAAAACAGATGCTAATCTTAAATTACATTTAACATACAATGCACTAATCGTGCCATTTGGTACTTTTATAAGATTTTAAAAACTAAATACTTAAAAAATAAAAAAAAGAATAGCACATAGACAAAAATGTATATAATTAAGTTTTACAAGATGTGATTATTAACTTCATATATATATATATTCTATCTAGCATGACAAAAAAAAAAAAAAAGAAATTACTTTTAACATTAATGGCAAAAAAAAATGACTTAATTATATAATTTTGCATTCATACTACAATGATTTTTCAGAGATGATATTATAAAAAAGAAAATTAAATTGAATTTTTTTTACCTTGTTTTCAACAGTTTCAGTGTTCAAATCATCAGAAACAAGATCAGCATTTTCAATTTTGAGATCCTATTGTTTAACAAACAAAAATTAGAAATTTACGTGTATAAACAAAAAAAAAAAGGCAAAACATATTTAAAAATTGGATATAATTATAAACATTGGTAATACATCGTCTAATCATCAATACTGCTCGATGGCGCTGTTACTAGTGAAAAACAAATAGATATAACGTTACCAGGCTGTTTTTTTTTTTTGGCTTTTTAAAACATTGTCTTTTTTTTTAAAAACAAACATTTCTTTTTTCTGGTCTTTTTTTTCCCCTCCAGTCTTTTTTATTGTTTTTGAAAAAACTTTTTTTTTTTTTCAAAAAACAAGGCTTTCTCGACAGACCTCTCTAAGACCTGTCGTCATATTCCTTACGGCGTTTTGGCGCATTTCCAACTCAGCTATAATATGCTTCACTGTAAGCTGATCCCGGCTTCAATAATAAATTAGCCGTACTGCTGGCGAAAAAGTGATTTGGCAGCCCTCAAACCACGTTCCATGAGCTAATGAAAGATCTTCGGCGACATTGACGCGATTGACATTTCATTTCAGATGTTTGACAACGCCTTAATTTCATTAAAACACCACAAAGACAGTTTTTTTCTGGGTGGGTAAAATTTTTTTTTGGCTGAAGGAAGGCCACCATATCTGCTTCTGTAGCAGGTAAATCTAAAAACTACAATGCCAAACGGTCGTGTGCCATTTAACTGTTTTGACCTCGAAAAAGTATTGGAAAGCGTGCGACTTGATCATGAACTTTGCCGAATCGTGATTTACACTACTCATTTAGTGAATTGTGACCCCTGACAATGAAAGTAGGGGCGTTTGAGAATTCATTACAATTTTTAATAACTCACATAAATTACAATACATTTAACCAAAAAAAAAATCTCCGTTCTAATATACTTTTCATCATTACAACTACAGAAATCTTCATATCATATGCTGTACAATAGTCAAGAGTAACGTCTATAGAGAGGGTCGCATACTCATCGTTAATAATGTTCAACATGCTAGAGATGTTGGGATAAGGGTGCACTTCAATATCTTAGTGTTTAAACAATTTACAGGCCGTAAGATCTATGAGTGGCCTTGTAAACAGCATATTTCTGTGCTTTAGCATAGAAACAGCGCCATTGCGCGGTGTGGATGATCAGACAATGTATTACCTAAACATTATCACCAGTCATTGCAAGTAGAATCCCCCCCCCCCTATTTTCTTCAATTCCTTCTATTAAATGTTTTGCATTTCAAAAATTCATAGCTAGCTCTCTCCTTAAAGATTACCCATCAGTTGTTGTTTTTTTTTGGATTCTCACATTCAACAACATAAGTCTTAAATATTTTTAAAGAATTGACAAGCTAATTTCAGGCATTTTTTTTTTTTCATATATCAAATGCGTTGACCAAGAAGCGAACCCGGGTCAGCTGCTTGGATGGCAACTATGCTAACCGCTAGGCCACTACTGTCTTTAATTTCATAATATTGTTTATATTCCAAATGGTAATAAGTTGGTTTTTAGAGTTGCATGTTATTAAATATATAGCATTCACAAGTTGTAAAAAAAATTATATAAAATAAAACATATAGTTTAAATAAAATATTGAATGTTATGAGATAATAAATTTTTAAATGCTGTAACTTAAAATGATAATAAATAATATAATAGGCTTATTAAAATTGTTTAAATTTATGAGAAACTAATAAATTATATAAAACTGTTAGAATTCTTTTTCTTATCAAAGACTAAAAAAATGAATGGAATATATTGAAAACCAATTCAATTAAATATACTAATGTTAAAATAATAAAAAAATAATAATTAAATTAAAAATAAATTAATAAAAAGATTAAGTCTGTTTTGGAATGAGACCTGAAAACAAAAAAAAAAATCAAGCTATTTAATAATTACAGTGTTTTGAAAATTCAATCAGTTAAATAATAATGGTGCTTTTAAACTTCATGTAATTAAAATAAAATGAGGTCATGAAGGTGATGAAATTAAGAGATTATCAGAGATGTTAAAAACAAGATCAAAGGTGTTAGAAACAAGAAGACAAAACCTACATTCTGGACTTTTACTTTATTCCAATTTCTTAAGAACTGTAAATAGAATGATAGCATAAAAGAAGAGGATAAACTGCCAACAGACTGAAATCTAACTTGGATGTTCATGAATCTGACCAAGCTATATAGAAGGTATCTCTATTCAGAATGAAGGGAAAATGTTTAAACCTCAAATTTCCAAGACAGAAGATTCATAAAGTACATTATAACAACTTTTAAGAAAAGAAACAGGATTATAAATGGAACCAAAAAATGGAACCATAGTGGAAAAAATATTAGTCTATTAAAAAAACTCTCATAATGAAACTAGAGAATTCTGGCTCAAAATTTTTACTGAATTTAAAAAAAAAAACACTGGTTATAGATTAGGTAGTATCCTAATATACTAATCATTTTAAATTTTATTTTACTATCCTCTAGTTACTATCTCCTATTGTATATTTAATTCTAACAAATTAGATTTTATGTATAGAGTATTTATAAAACATATTAGTTTTGATTAATGGAGAAAGCAAATGTTTTTAAAAAAATGTTAACATTTGTTGCTAAGTAGCTATAAATATTCAAACTATGTTTTAATTAAAGTAGTTGAAATAAAATTGTATATGAAAAAAATTTGTTACATCTTGTCTTTGTTATAAATATGATACTTGTTACAAATTTATTTTCTTTTTAAAAAAATAAAGAAAAAGTTTTCATTAATGCGAAATTATTAGCAAATATGAAAAGCTGTTTATAATCAGGATGTAATATTCTCTTTCAACATACAAAATGTTAGTGTATGTAAAATATGTAAAAGAAAGTATCCAAGTATTAAAAATAATGAATGTAGTATAATTATTAGTTTTAAAATAAAATTAATTTTAAAATTCGATCAAGTGCATTTGTACATAAATTACTCCTCCATTAATATTATAAATTCAGTTGTTAGATCACTGTTTAATAGTTAAAATATTCTATATCTATACAATGGTTTTATTCATGGTTTGTTCTGTAAACCTGAGGTCGGATCCAAAGAGCCACCTCAATTAATTAAATAGTTATTATTAAATTAGGGATCGGATTCAAAAGAGCCAATTCTGTAAGCAAGTAGTTATTATTAAATTGACATTTGGACCTAAAGGGCACATTCCCTAGAATTATCTTTGTAAAAAACATGTGATTAAAATAATTTCATATTAGATATGTGTGACTATGCTAGAAAGCTAATGATAAGAATAAATATATTGTATTTGTGAGGATCAGCCATATGTAGGATTATATCCTGTGTATATTATATAGGCAATGGTTTATGTTACAGCAAGTGTGCTTGACATATATATAATGATATTAGTATTACTCTTTGAGCTTCAAGCCGCCATATTGAACATTTTAAAATACTGGCCTGACACACAATTTTCACAATAACTTCAGTTTTAATTATGTTAGAGCAAAAACAATTACATTGCTAGAAACTAGAAACATTAAGGAAAACAATAAACATAAAATAAATAGTGATAACTATAAAAAAAATAAGGAAAAAAGAAATTTTCACATCCGAAATACTTATTATTTTATTGTTTGTTCATAATATGATAAGTAACATTAACTAATATTGAAAATACATCTTCAGCAATAATTTCTTTGCATTCCTCACAAAACTATCTTTCTAAACATGTATAACATGTCTTACCTGAGATAATCCACAGCTTCACAATCACCAAAAGAAGTCGGATATGACTTCTTCATTTTTATCTTGTACCCCAAATGTTCTAAATGTCAAAGGTGTCTATAAAGAAAAAGATTCATCCTAATAAAAGATACAAAAGAAATCATCATAGCAATTGGCTTCTTGTCTGTCTAAAACTAGAAATTGTAGGCTACTGTCTATATCACTATGATAAAATGAGTTTTCATCTCTTCATTTTATATTTTTTGTGTACATCAGTGATGTTTATATTCTTTATGGACACCAGTTATGTTTATATTCTTTATGCACACAAGTGATTCTTATATTATTTATGCACAAAAGTGATGTCTATATTTTTTATGCAGCACAGAAGTGACGCTATCTTATTATATTTATTGTATTACATAGATATAATTTATTTGCATATAATGTATTTGTTAGCTATTGACTTGAAAATAATGTTATGAAACATATACCAAAACGAAAGCATGAATCACGTATATATAATTTATTTGCATACAGATCATTTGTTAGCTATAGACTTGAAAAACGTAAACAAGAATCGGAATTATAACAAATTACTTATAAACCATATTATATTATATATATAAACATAATTAATGATTTTCGTAATAAATTATACTTTTTGAAAAACATTATTTTTGTAAGTGTAGAACGTTAAAAGTTACATTAGATATTAATTATATACGAACGTAAATAACTAACACACACAAATTACAAACTAAAAATAATTAATAAAAATTATAATTTATATAAAAATATATTATGCTTTTACTAAAAAAATAAAAAAAAAAATTTTTAAATGTTACTTACAAAATTACATTCAATCGCTTCTGTCAGCCATTTTTGTAATAGTACCGGAGATATATCATCTGTAGCCCCGTAAATTATTTTTGTCTTTTATCGCTCCGTCATAAGTACAAAAATTATTAAAAAAGACAAAAGAATTAAATACTGTGGTTGATTAAAACTGCTGCCAAAAATTTAAATTTTAACCGATTTTTTTGAAATAAACATTTTCTGAAAGCTACGTCATGAAGCTTTCTAACGATGGTATTTTCATCTACGTCACATTTATACCTTTTACGTCAGTAAAGAAAGAAAACAAAACATCATCTGAACGTCACCTGATGCGCGCTCGCAGCGCTCAAAGAGCTGAAAGGGTTAATGTTTTAAAATTAATTAAAATAAACTTTGGATACTTTATAAATTACTATTACTGTTTTCCACTGTATGAACTAAAAGTTACAAGATGAGGAAAAATGGCTTATTAAAGAAAAATGTCATAAATTTTTAAGACATAGTCTGTAACATAAGCATGTTTAGGGTAAAAAAAATATATTTTGTCTAAAAATTATGAAACTCTCTATTGTTTTATTTTGTTTAAATAATGTGTTAAGTTTTTACATGTAATATTGTCCGGTCTGCATATTTATTCCATATATATTTCTTTGGGCATAATTTATCTTCTATGTTATCAAGCCAGATAATTCAAATAGTGGCAATGTAATAGTTATCATCATCACAACTGATTCGTTGAAATTTTGTTTTCTTTTTAAAATTGTGGGAAAACTATAAGCATGACATTTACAAAAATCTCGGCATTCTCTACTATTTAAATTGCTTTTAAAATGATGTATCGCATGTTAAAATCAGAAAAATTTGAATTTTTTTATTAATAGGACCATTTAATTTTTTTTTCTTTTCTGCTCAATTTACTAGATTGCACGAAAAAGACAAAAGGCACAATTTTTTTATCGGCAAGACTGTAGAAAAATGGATTAAAGATGTCTCGACTATTCAAGGCCTTCACCCCAATAAAAACATAATATTGTAAGTATTCAATTTTAATTCTTTATTTGATTTTCATAGTATTTTAAATTTTTCTATTATTTGCATATTATTTGATAAATTATAATTTATTAATGTGTCTGCATTTGTATTTGTATGTTATATAACAGTGATTTATATACAATATAATTTTGGGACTCTGATCATAGTTTGAGACCTTATTTTATAGATATAATGATTCTCAAAAGATTTAATAATTTATTAGTATGTTTATATTTGTATTAGTGTGTTTGTACATGCATGTCTGTTTGTATAATAAGTAATGATTTATATATATATAATTAAGTATTATAGAGCACTGCAATATAAATTTTAAGACTGATTATCAGATATACAGAAAGGTTGCAATTGATAAAGTAATCACAAAATTTACTGGACATAGTATCATGTAAAAATATAAATTCTTAAAACCAATAAAGAGAGGATTTAAGTAGTGTGAGTGGTAATAACCACAATGGTTATGTATAACGCATGAAATTATATGCACGCAAAGATTCAAATCCTGATTCTTGACTATGTCTTGGTACTTATGCTATAGAGTCAGTAGTTTTGCAACATCTTGCATCACATTATTTTCAAGTTTAAAGTGAGAAAATGAGCTATATGCAAATAAATTATATCTCTGTGGGACTATAAATATAACAAGATAGCATCACTGGTGTGCACAAAGAATATAAACATCACTGGTGTACACAAAACATATAAAATCATGAGATGAAACACATTTTATCATTGATATAGACAGAAGCCTTCAATTTCTAGTTTTGGATAGGCAAGAAGCCAATTGCTATGATGACAAATGTATATTCACTTTCAGGAAATGATTTTTTTTTATCTTTTATTAGGATGAATCTTTTTGTTATAGATGCCTTGAGATTTGTTAATTTTTGGAATACAAGATAAAAATGAAAAATTCTTATGCGACTATTTTTGGAGATTGTCAAGCTATGGATTATCTCAGATAAGAAGTATTATATATGGTTTGATGAGAATTTTGTGAGGAATATAAAGAAATTATCAATGAAAATGTAAGTTAAACGTAATGATAAATTAGAAATTATGAACAAATAATAAAGCAATAATTACTTTGGCTGTTGAAATTTCTTCTTTTTTTTTTCCGTTACTTTTTTTAACAGGAATCACTATTTGTCTTACCTTATTGTTTTCCTTAGTTTTTCTATTTTCTGCCAATATATAGCATTTTTCTCTAATATTATTAAAACTGAACTTGCTGTAAAAACAGTATCTCAAGTCAGTTTTTTAAAAATTCAATATGGCGCATAGGCCCACGATATAGTTAAAATATATAATTAATGAATATGTGCCAATATATTTTCTAAAGTTTAATGTCAGACAATGTGTGAATTAATTAAGTTAAATTTAAACGTATATAAACTGACTATTACAATACATATAGTTTCAAACATCTACACCTATTCAAGATAATTGTCTAAATTCAAAACGTTATAGGTATTTAAATAACAATGAAAAAATTGGTCACTAATTAAAAAGACAGCAAATTTGGCGTCTCTGTTAGAAAAAAAAAAGACATTACTTAAAACCAAGCATAGAATTATGTTTGCACTATCATTTAAGGTGTCTAATATTTCATTTACTGCTTATTATATGGTGGCTTATTTAGAAAGACTTTTTTCATTTTAGATATATTTCTTATTTTATTAAAAAAAAAAATCTCAGCTTCAATAGATTAAATGTTAATTAGAATATATGTCACTTCCAGGAAATGCATATGCATTGTTTATAGTTCAGAAAACAAGTTTGAAAAATGTATTATTACAAATTCAATTTAATTCTTCTTAAGTCTATAACAGTATTTCAATCATTGCCATTGTCAATCTATTTTCATTTCTATTTCATCATCAAAATTATTACTAATTAATATAAATATCAGAAAATCAATCCTTTGAAACTGATTTCACTTTAACAATCAGCAATCTATCATTGATAGAATAGTTTTATTTGAGTATTGTTATTCTTTAAATATAACATTTGCATTTTTTATAATCTTTTTTACAAACCAACAACTTTGTTTCAGTTAATTCAATAGCTTTTAATCTTTTTCATAAAAAGCAAAAAAATAACTAACTTCTCTGATTTATTCATGATCCTAAAATTTCAAGAGTACTGCCACTGCTAGAGACGTCATTTCTGCTTAAACACGCAGAAATATCCACAGTAGGGGCCCAAAAGCAGCAATGCTTATTTCAGCCACCAGGTGGCGCTGTTCACCATGCGTAAGCAAAGGAACATTCCACCAGCTAGCTGGCACCAAGGCTGTCCACTTGGTGGCGCTGGTTGCCATGCGTAAGCCCATTTAACTTACGTCATCTGCTAAGAGCAACTACTAAGATTCAGGCCCAATATGCGGCCGCTGTTTCTCCACGCTACGCATGGAGAAACTGCGCTGTCTAACCGCAATATTATTGCAAGGTTAACGTATACACACATATTACTTAAAAGATAGATAGCATATAATATAAAGGTATCAATAATGTACAAGCCACATCTATTTAAATCTGCAATGGTTATTAATATTGTTACAAGCAATTTCGTCGTGTCATAAATCAATGTATTTTACATTCATTTTTTTAAAAAATCAATCTTTTTTTTTAATTATTTTTTCTAAAAATGATTGTTTTTTTTTAAATCAAAATATGACCACGACTATTTAAATCTGCTTCGACAACTTAACATTTTAATTTCACCTGATAAATCGATGTATTATTAAATTAATTTCTTTTTTAGAATCGATGTTTTTTTAAAGATTATTTTCTGTAAAAATAATTAAAAAAAAAAAAAAGTAATCTTTACAGCACTCTAATCATTAATCAAAATAAATAATAGTTTATTAATTGATATTGTGAAATTGGTAAATATTCAAGTGTCTCTGTTGGGTCATATATATTAAAGTTTGTCTATTTACAAATTTATTTATAAATTCTTTGAACCAGTGTTCTTCAACCCTTGGTCCGCGTGCCAGACGGGCAGTAAAAAGTTTGGATTGTTTTCTCATCCTTGGTGTTCGCCTTAAGATGTCGCTACTTCTAGGTAAATTCCTAGAAATATACCGTTTCACCGGCCTTTACCCAACCAAAAAGGAATTTTTCTACATTATAAACGCAGAAAAGTCCTCATGTTATGTTGGACGGAGAAAGAAGCCAACACAAAGAGACTTCTTTCTATGATAAAACACAGAAAAAGTTCCCGACGGCTGCTGGTTATGGCTTTTTTTCTATGCTAAAAGCAAAGAGAAAAAAATGCTTTGATTGGCTGCCGTAGTAGTCGATTTTGTTCATCATTTTCTCGTAATAGTAGAATATCTATTTTCTCTGTGGTTTCGTGTGAGAGGGTGTGTATTTGAAACAGTCGTAGTTTTTTTAAATTTGATAAGACATCTATTTTTTTTAATGTGTTGTAACTTACTTTACTGTTGTAAGTATAGTAATAATGTCCTGAAGCATCCATTACAAAGGGGTAACCCTCAAAAATTGCTTTTAAGGGTGCGAAAGGGGAAAAAAATTCAAGGATTACACGAAAAGTACCATTTTCGCGAGAATTCGTCCATGACCAACATTACTTTTGCTATATATATACGCACAAACAAAAACAACCCACTATCTAATTATTAGGAATTACTTGTCCGATAAAATGTCGGGTATTTTTTTTTTTTTTGTTTTGTTACATTTATTATTTCAAATTAAGATTAGTTTTTATATCTACACACTAACAAAAACAACCCAGTTCTTGATTAATTACTGTCTTTAAAAGAAAAAAGCAAATTCAACAGGGTTTGATTTTTTTCAATGGAGTCTTTGAATTACGGTTTGTTTGTTTTTATATATACACAAGATTTACCAAAAAAACCCACTTTCCGATTAATTACTGTCAAAGAAACGCAAATTAGTCGGCTATCATTTTTAAATTTAGTATTTCAATAACGGTACCCTTTTTATATAGACAGACTTAACAAAAACAACTCACTTTCTGATTCAGTACTGTCCGTCCGTCCGTCCGTCCCCCCCAAAAAAGAAAACGGAAATTAGTCGGGTATCATTTTTCAATCGAGTCTTTTAATGACGGTCCTTACTAATAGTAGTCGGGTATCAATTCTAAATTGTAGTATATAAATTACGTTACTTTTGATAGATTTAGAATTATATCTTGCTTTTTTAATAAAATGATTGATTTACTCTTGACCAAAAATACCGTAACTTTAAAAAAAGACACACGTAAAGTCCAAAAAAAAAAAATGAGAAAAAGCCCTGTAACTTTAAAGACACACACAAACTCAAAAACAATCTAAGATTAATAAACACTGACTTATTACGTCTTGCTTTTGTATCAAATTATTGATTTACTTTTGTAAAAAAAAAAAAGACGGTAACTTTAAAAAGACACACGTAAAGTCAAAAAAAAAAAAAATTAGAAAAACACCGTAACTTTAAAGACACACACACACACAAACTCAAAAACAAGATAAGATTAATAAACATTTACAAAAATGAAAAAAACTAACATTATATAATAGTATTAGTTAGTAGAATATTTTATTACAAATCTAAGAAATCAGATCTTTTTAGATCAAATCGATCATTTAGGTCCGGCCCGGAATTGTTATATGTATGTTTTTGATTAGCATCAACAGCATCTTAAGGTGAACACCAAGGATGAGAATACAACCAATAGCCAATTTTTATTTATTTTTTCATCTCATTTTTACCCAATTAAAAAAAAAAAGAAAACAGAACGAAAACAAAATCTAATCAATCATTCATAAATTAATTTGTTTTTCTAGTTGTCATAGATGTTTATTGGGGGGGGGGGGGGGTAGAATTAAATTTTTTATTACTTTTCTAAAACAATAAAAAAAAAACTTTTTTATTATATAAACTCCATATATATATATAAAACTTTATCTTATATATTTAACATTGATGTTTTGATCAGTTATAACAATTATGCTTATCTTTAAGAAAATTTATCTATAGACTTCTGCCGGTCTGCGAAATCTTATCCTTATTTTTGCCGGTCCGCGGAACATTATCCTTATTTTTACTGGTCCACAGGTGTGAAAAGGTTGAAGACTACTGCTTTAAACCATCTAGCTACTCGCAAACATTCTATTAAAAAATCTGTAGAGATTATAACCAGTAAATAAATTCAAGTATAATTACTATTAATTCTTTTAAGTTTGCCACCGTTTTCTGTTTGATCACAATACCGTAAGTTAATAATTGTTGAAATCTACCGGAAAATGCTATAATACATTGTAATGAGAATTCTAGAAATATCATTCAAGTATAATTTCAAGTCACTACGAATCCTTTATGAACTGTCATTTTAGTAATGGTTATTAGAATTTGTTATAATCATAATCTAAGATTGATCGTATAATATCAGAGGAAAAAAAGAATGAACTTTACTTATGTAGACTGCTGGAAGTGATGAAGAGAAAAATATGCAATCAATTAATGAAGCTGAGAAATTGTTAGCAATACAATCTATCATCATCATCATCATCAACCATTATCAATCCACTGCAGGATGAAGGTCTCTCCAAGTTTAATCCATCTTCTCCGATCTTTAGCTTCTCTTCTCCACATCACCTCTGCACACTTTCTTATTTCATCCATCCATCTCACATGTGGTATCTTTCTGGGTCTTTTACAAACTCTTGGAATCCAGTTTAAAATTTCCAATTGTCTATCTATTATCATCTCTTATAGCGATATGTCCAACCTAACTCACTTCAATCTTTTAATTTTTTCGATGAGGTCAGTAACACCTTTTTGTTCTCTTACCCATACTTTGCGTTTTCAATCTCTTCTTGTTACTCTTAACATATATCTCTCCATACTTCTTTGAGTGGTCTGAAGTCTCTGTATTGCTTTTCTATTAAATGTCCAAGTCTCGGATCCATAAGTAAGAACTGGTAAAACGCATTTGTTAAAAACCTTCCGTTTCAAACACTTAGGCATATTTCCTTTTAGTATCAAGTTATTTCTACCAAAAGCACTCCAACCAAGTTTAATTCTATGATTAATTTCCTCCATTATGTTTCCATCTGTATTAATAATCTGACCAAGGTATTTGTAACTGTTAACTTCTAATTCATCATAATCAATCTTTACTTTCATATTTTGAACAAATTGATTAAACATTACTTTAGTCTTTATAACTTTTATCTTTAGTCCTACTTTCATCTGATAACTCCTGCAACATTTCCTGCAGCTCCGAAGCATTATTTGCAAAACAACTACATCATCTGCGAAATCTAAATGACTTAAATAATCTCCAATTACTTTCACTCCTTTAGTTTCCCATTTTAATCCACTAAATACTTCTTACAGCACAGCTGTAAAAAGTTTTGGAGATATGGAGTCACCCTGTCTCAATATTGACTTTACTTGTATCATTATGTAATCTAATTTTTGGAGATATGGAGTCATCCTGTCTCAATGTTGACTTTTCTAGTATCATTATGTAATCTAATTGTTGCTGAAATATTCTTTAAAATATGACAATATCCTGGATCTATACCCTGATGATCCAATCCTTTAATCACTGAAGAAATATTTATAGAAACAAATGTCTTTTCATAATCTACAACTTCTCTCAATACCTGGATATGATCTACTATAGTAAAACCATTTTTAAATCCAGCTTGTTCGCTTGGTTGGTGGAAATACAATATTCTCTGTAGCGAGTTGTAATTATCATGCTAAAAATTTTGTTAAATCAAAGTTTGCTATAAATGAGTTGTAATTACTTTGATAAAGATTTTGTATAAAGCTGATAAAAGATTGAAAATCTGTATTTTCTAATACTTCCTTCTGTGCTAATATTTTCTTTATTACTATTTCAAAATATCAGTATTATTACCAGATTTTCCCAATCATTTGATACATCCTTTATCATTTTGCTAATATTTTTTTTATTTTTCATCTTATTCTAAGATATCACTTATTTATTATTCCATCATTTTAAGAAGCCTTTCATTTCTTCATAGATATCATGGGCAATTCAGAAGATTTAGTAACTGTAATAGATACTTTGTTTTCTTGTTTTTATTACTACGTTATTCTTTATAAATGTCTTTCTCACATTCCATCATGTCTGTCAGCTTCCTTTTTAGTAATAGTTCTATTTTTTTTCTTTTTATTGTTGAAACATCTTTCTTTCAAATAACAAGATGTTTTCCACTTTTGAGATTTTTATTTTCTTTCATAGATTTTCTTGCCAGTTCAAAATTATCTTATAGTGTAATTAATTCTTTTTTATGCCATTTTACAAAACTGTAAATCCTCAATTTCTTTAATGGATTATTTTTAAAATTTTTCATATTTTTTTCTTTTTTAATACATTATTTTATCTCAGTACAAAATTTATTGATCAATTGTTGCTTTTTTATACCAGCTATCTTTCTTGCAGTTCTTACTAGTGTACCAGTTATCTTCATATTAATTTTATTCATTTCTGAACAATGTTTAAAATCAGTTAATATTTTAAAACAATTTTACAAGTTCCAATTCACGTTCATTAAATTGTTTTATAAGATGAATATATTAACAACTGCTAATACTATATTGCTTAATATTT
Source organism: Epiperipatus broadwayi (assembly GCA_028023455.1). Taxonomy (NCBI): domain Eukaryota; kingdom Metazoa; phylum Onychophora; class Udeonychophora; order Euonychophora; family Peripatidae; genus Epiperipatus; species Epiperipatus broadwayi. The sequence continues at coordinate 7,427,215 of JAQFVV010006197.1, forward strand.
TTTTCTCTAGATTTATATTAACATGTAACTGATATCTTACTAACTAATAATCACTGCCTATGTTCAGTCTATTAAAAATATTACAGACTTGAAATACATATTTTTTCATTAGTCAAAATATAATTCAATTCTCCTGCACCTTCATATGGATGCTTCCATGTCAATTTCTATACCCTCTATCCTAGCATGTGTGCATATGTGGCGCAACTGTTACCAAAAGCTATTAATATAAAATAGATAATTAAAAACAATCGAGCAATGATATGCAAATATGCTAATTCCATTTCTTCAATAAAGCATAGCCCGTGTCCTTCCTATTTATGGCATCCTTGTCTCGTGAGATGAAGAAGGCCTCTTTGATTTTTCTTTTAAGGTCATATCCTCAACTCGATTGTTTTTAGTTATCTATTTTATATTAATAGCTTTTGGGAACAGTTGCGCCGCACATGTGCTAGAATATATATATTTCCCAAAAGTAAAAAATTATTAGACTTAATTGTATACCCTCTATCATATCTATCAAAATAACCAAATTTACCCTTAGCACTTTCATCTTAGAAACATATACCAATTCTAGCATTAAAGTTTTTAAGATATTGTTTAGTCTAATTAAAAGAATTTTGTACATTCATATAAAAAATTCTCTATTTTTCATCACAATGAAAAGTTGTTGAAGAATGAAACTGAATTATCTGCATTTGTTATTTTGCATTAAGTTGAAAAATTAATATTACCAAACCACCTGATATAGCACTAAAATCCACAATGTTAATTTTTCACTTTTTATTTAAAAAGAATCTCATTTCACTTAGGTTTTCAATATTTGTTTCTTTGTTGTAAAATATATATCTACTTTTTAAATCAATAGTCTTTTTTCATTTAACTTCATAAACTTCAAAAATATGTGGTTTAATTTTAATCTATTCTTCCAATCTGTGCAATCTTTTATTGCTTTAAAATAATCCAAAGTAATTAAAGGTCATCACTAAATGGTGGCCTAGGTCCATAATCAGGGGATTCTTAATACAGTTCCCCTTTAGGGTGCTAACTGCTGCCTTGGCTGAAAACTTTACAATTTCCTATAAATAAGAGCCATAATTAGTTTTGTTTATCATGATTGTAAATATCTATAAAAAAAGCTTGCTCACAAACATCTTCAAAAAAACTTAACTAATATTTCAATTAGAACAATCAGGCAACTGAAAAAAAAGATTATTAAATTCAGAGGTAAAGCTAGGAAACTCACCACATTGGCTGATATGTGTTGTGAGCAGCTTATACAGTTTGTTTACTATATAAATAATTATTTAATAATAACAGTTGCAATGACAGGAATATATAACAGTATATTAGACCATTAAGTACTATTGAATAACAATTTAAATTTAAACTATACAAATTCCAAAATACACTTAGACAGTCAGATTATCAGTTCATCACTGAGTCTCTGTTATTATTAAAATATACCTCTTCTATTTTCCATTTGTATTATCTATGTGTTTAGATCTTAAACATATTGTCATAATTTGATTTAAATGATATAACAATCATTGGCAATGAACAGAATGAAAGGAATTGGAAAATAAAAATAGGATGATTTATTAATAATATCTCAATAACTAATTGAAAACACAAAAATACTCAATTAAAAACAATTTCAATTATATGAAAAAAAATTATATTAAATTATTTTTTTAGAGTTTAATTATTTAACATACTGCTATTCTAAAATTTTCTTTTTTGAAGAGGATACATTGCACCAAAATGCGTTTAACTTATTAACTATGTGCTTCTGTCAACAATAACTGTTGGAAAACAAGTGAGTATATTTTTTTTTAAAATATATACGTTTTTAAATTATATTTTTCAAATTTAAATAAGAAAATTAAAAATATATATATTTTAAAACATTTAAAATAAAATAAACAATTTTGACAATTTTCTTTTTTATAATTAATAACATAATGAGTGTCTATACTTTACAATTGTTAATATATTCATCTTATAAAACAATTTAATGACTGTGCATTGGAACTTGTAAAATTGTTTTAAAATATTAACAGATTTTAAACATTGTCAGAAATGAATAAAATTAATATGAAGATAAATGGTACACTATTAAGAACTGCAAGAAAGATAGCTGGTATAAAAAAGCAACAATTGATCAATAAATTTTCTAATGAGATAAAATAATGTATTAAAAAATAAAAGATATGAAATATTTTAAAAATAATCCATTAAAGAAATTGAGTATTTACAGTTTTATAAAATGGCATAAAAAAGAATTAATTACATTATAAGATAATTTTGAATTGGGAAGAAAATCTATGAAAGAAAATAAAAATCTCAAAAGTGGAAAACATCTTGTTATTTGAAAGAAAGATGTTTCAACAATAAAAAAAAAAATAGAACTATTACTAAAAAGAAAGATGACAGACATGATGGAATGTGAGAAAGACATTTATAAAGAATTATGTAGTAATAAAAACAAGAAAACAAAGTATCTATTACAGTTACTAAATATTCTGAGTTGGCCATGATATCTATAAAGAAACAAAAGGCTCCTTAAAATGATGGAATAATAAGTGATATCTTAGAATGAGATGAAAAAATAAAAAAATATTAGCAAAATTATATATTAAATGTCTAAATGATAAAGGATGTATCAAATGATTGGGAAAATTTGGTAATAATACTGATATATTGAAAAAGTAATAAAGAAAATATTAGCACAGAAGGAAGTATTAGAAAATACAGATGAAAATCTTTTACCAGTTTTATACAAAATCTTTATCAAAGTAATTACAACTCATTTATAGCATGATAATTACAACTCATCTACAGAGAATATTGTATTTCCACCAACCAAGCGAAGAAACTGGATTTAAAAATGGTTTTACTACAATAGATCATATCCAGGTATTGAGAGAAGTTGTAGGTTATGAAAAGACATTTGATTCTATAAACATTTCTTCAGTGATTAAAGGATTGGATCATCAGGGTATAGATCCAGGATAATGTCATATTTTAAAGAATATTTCAGCAACAATTAGATTACATAATAATACTAGAAAAGTCAACCTTGAGACACGATGACTCCATATCTCCAAAACTTTTTACAGCAGTGTTGCAAGAAGTATTTTATGGATTTAAATGGGAAACTAAAAAAGTGAAAGTAAATGGAGATTATTTAAGTCATTTCGATTTTACAGATGGTGTAGTTGTTTTTGCAAATAATGCTTTAGAGCTTCAGGAAATGTTACAGATGATTATGCAGATGAAAGTAGGACTAAAGATAAATGTAAAAAAGACTACAGTAATGTTTAATGGATTTTCTCAAAATATGAAAATAAAGATTGATTATGTAGGGTCAGATGAAGTTAACAGCTAGAACTATCTTAATCAGATTATTAATACAGATGAAAACATAATGGATGAAATTAGTCATAGAATTAAACTTGGTTGGAGCGCTTTAGATAGAAATAACTTGGTGCTGAAAGGAAATATGCCTATGTGTTTAAAAAGGAAGGTTTTTAATAAATGTGTTTTACCAGTTCTTACTTATGGATCTGAGACATGGATACTTAAAAGAAGAGCAATACAGAGACTTCAGACCACTCAAAGAAGTATGGAGAGATGCATGTTGGGAGTAACAAGAAGAGATCGAAAATGCAATATATGGGTAAGAGAACAAAAAGGTGTTACTGAGCTTATTGAAAAAATTAAAAGACTGAAGTGGAGCTGAGCTGGACATATTGCTAGAAGAGATGATAACAGACAGACAATTGAAATCTTAAACTGGATTCCAAGAGTTTATAAAAGACCCAGAAAGAGATCACATGTGAGATGGATGGATGAAATAATAAAGTGTGCACGAGTGATGTGGAGAAGAGAAGCTAAAGACCGGAGAAGATGGATTGAACTTGGAGAGACCTTCATCCTGCAGTGGATTGATAATGGTTGTTGATGATGTTGATCTTCACTAAATCATCTAACCCTATTACACAATTAACCTATTGTGACAATAAAACCTAGATCTTAACTTTTTATCTATGGATTCACCCTTGCGTGTGGTAACCATAATGAATATTAAAAATACTAATCCACAATTAAAAGTTCACAAGCTAATTTTTTTTGTTGTAATCCATTTGCTTTTCAATAATGTGCAATTCTGAAACATTCTCAAATTCTGGCTAATTCAAAATAATAATTGAATGGAAAACCAGGGAATGGGCATCATTATCTTGTTTAATTAAAAAATGTCTCTGGTCTTATTTATCTTTAAGAATGATTGACTTTGTTACAATTATACATGTATTCCAATATTAATACTAGTTTCCTGACATTATATTTATTTTTTAAGTTCACAATGTAGTCAAATTCTAAATGATTACAACTTTGCATTTTCCATGCAACGTTTCTGCAAACTATCATTTTTATTCCATTTCTCAGTACTTAACAGCTTTTATAGATTGTATTGGCTGCAAAAAGGAGTTTGCTATTAACTGAAAGAAGACCCTTTGATTTCTCTTGGAAATCTTAAAGGAACCGAGCAGGGCAAATTCCTAATGTCCACTCCATACGTTCTTGTTGTTGCAGCTGTTATTACTATATGATTATTCATATAGTACATGAACATGAATGGGCTGCTCACCAACATGCATTAGCCAGTGTGGTGAGTTTATTGGCTTTTTACCTCTGAGTTTAAGATCAAGAACACCATGGTCTTTCTTCTCAGTGTCTGATAAGGAAGAATGAATGTTTGTGTAAATAATATTTCTACAATACATAAATACAATTTTGACAGACAAAAAATAAAGTATGGCCCTTATTCCCAGGAGGCTGTAAAGTCACCAACCAAGAGCGGTTGGTGGCCGAAGGCGGAGAGCGCTAAGAATCCCCTGATTGCGGACCCAGGCTGCAATTTGATGACGACTTTTTATTTAGGTACTTACAACTGCAGATCACCTTTCAAGTGAAGGAAGATTGCAAGAATTAAAAGAAGAACTGTCTTATATTAAATGGGACATTATTGGACTTTGTCTTTGTGAAGTTAGAAGAAAAGATGAAGAGACAATTGATTTAAAAAGTGGACATATACTCTATTATAAAGGCACACATATTGGAAATACAAGTGGAATAGGATTCATTATAAATAAAAGTGGAAGAACAATATTGTGGAGATTGATGGTGTATCAGACAGAGTGGCAAGATTAGTTATACAACTTAATAGCAGATACCAATGCAGATAATTCAGGTTTATGCCCCAATAAGTTCTCATAGTGATGAAATAGTAGAAGATTTGGTATTTGCAAACTATTCACTGTACAGCCTTTGATGACGTTGTTTGTGTAAAAACACAGAATAATACTGCTTACGCAGCCAAACCTTTACAGCTAATACACGACTAGCGATCGTATTAGCCGCTTAGGCAAGAGACAATAGATATAGTGGTTAGAATCCGCGGCCAATTCTTCGGCGGTCCTAACCCTACGTCTAAACTAACAACACTAGATGATCACTTTTTCATCGCGGCATGAATTCCTATGCATAGGGAGCAAATTTGTATTCTCGCTCGAATTTAATCTGAGTGTGTGTATTGGAATGTTTTCCAACTGTTTGTTTGTTTAGGATTTTCTGTATTTCACAACTGAGATCTTTTGGCGTAGTAGTAAATATCAGGGTATTCTTGAGATTTACCCGAGTTTTGGGGGAGGGGTTTGTTATTTGGAACCCAAAAAAATATGTCAACGTCTCTGTCAGACGATGCGACTCGGACGAGAGTAACAAAAGAACAAAATGGCTACCACATTCTTGCAATTGGGGGATGTCTCAAAAAAGCGTGAGAAAGATGACGCAGTTGATTTGGTATAGTCATACATGGTAAATAAAATTTATTATTTGATTTAAAAGAATCTGTGTTTGTTTGTGATTCTTTTGATATGTAAGTCAATTAATTAACACCCAGAATATCAGTGTTCAAAGGGTAGGGCTTTACAGCCGAGTGTGGCGGAGTTGGACAGCTTCGTACTCTTCTCAAATCAATCAACAACACGCTTCTTTCGGAAGAGAATCAACTCTCTTGATCGATATCTTAGTCAAAATACCAAAGAATTATTTTTGTTTCTAAGCAAAGACGGACATCTGAGCCGGAGTTTATTGGACAGCTTTCTTGTTTTTTTTTGCTAAATCAATAAACAGCAACCCGCATTTTTAACAAATTCAAAAAGAAAGTGTCGATTCTAATTTTAAATAAAAAAATAAAAAAAAGACATCTGTTTACAAGAAAAAACAACACATTAAAAGGCAAAAAGAAAAAAGAAAGTCGTATGTAAAAATTGTATTTAAGATATTCAACAAAAAAAGTTAAAACCGTCCCTTATACTTTGAATTGTATTGAATCCAAACCAAAAAAAAAAAAAGATGTGTGTAAAAAAAACAGTAGATTTAGAATGGAAATGCAAAAAAAAAAAAGGCGTATGTCAAAAATTATTTACTTTTGAGATCCAAAAAAAAAAGTGTCCATTACAGATTTAAATTTATCAAATGAAAACAAAAAAAAAAATAATTATGTCCAAAAAAAACAACAAAAAACAATATATTAAAAAGAAAAAACTACAGCCGAACGTCAAAATACGATATATTAGAGAAAAAAAAATCTAGTGGCCCGGTAATGTTATCTCACTCTGTTTTTAACTAGAAACAGTGCCACCAGAGGCTGCACAGTGAATAATTTACAAATAATTTTTTTTTGATTTTATTATATATTTTTATTTAAATTAAAAAAAATTTTTTATTTCTTTTTTTAGAGTTTTTTTAATAAATTTTTAAAAAAAAAAAGAAAAAAAAGATGTTTGTAAGTTTTTTTTTTTTTTGTGATAAGAGAGAAGAGAGAAAATAGAGTAGTGGTGTTGAAAGAAAAAAAAAAATATAATATGATATTTTTTTTTTAAAAAAATTTAAAAAAAAAGAAAAAGAAGAAGCCCCAAAAAGAAGGAACAGAAGAATTGGATATTTTTTTAAAAAAAGAAAAAAAACATATTTCAAAATTGTAATGTTCTTAATAAATTTAACATAGGAAGTGATCATCGATTAGTAAGATGTAAGATACAAACTAGAGAGACAAAAATTATTTAAAAAAAACACTATTTACAGGTGATATTCCTAATCTTCAGAAATATTCTAATGAATTTAAATTAGAACTTACAAATCGGTTTCAAGTACTAGTAGATTTTGAACATGATTCAGATTTGAATGAAATTAATATGAAAATAACTGATACACTTTTAAAAACTGCAACAAAGATAGCTGGTAAAAAAAAGCAGCAATTGACTAATAAAATTTCTACTGAGACTAGAGAATTTATGAAGAAAAGAAGGAATATAAAGATATACAAAAATGATGCATTAAAAAGAATTGAATATCTCGAATTTTGTAAAATGGTGTGGAAAAGAGTTGAAAATGATATAAGAAAGTATAAGTGTGAACTAGCAAAAAAAGCTATAGAAGAGAATAAAAGTCTCAAGAATGTCAAACAACATTTTGGTATTGGTAGGAAATTTATATCTGCAATAAGAAAAAAAGATGGAATTATCATTAAAAGAGAGATGACATCATGAAATTGGTAAAAGATTTTTATCAAGAATTATATAGTAATAAAGAACAAGTACCTCCTATAACTATTACATCTTCCGAATTGCCCAGAATTTTAAATGAAAAAGTGAGACATGCAATTAAATGTATGAAGAAAGGAAAGGCTCCAGGTAATGATGGAATTATAAATGATATATTAAAAGAAGCAGGTGAAGAAATAGAAAAATTTAACCATATTTTATGGGGGATTTTATTTTTAAAAGAAGAGAATAAATTAAAAATTTATTAAAAAGGAGGATAAAATGTGGAGGAGGGAAGGCAGGAAGATGGAATTTAAATGTTTTAGAAGCAGGTGAAGAAATAGAAAAAATTTTAGCAAAATTATATACCAAATATCTAATTGATAAAGATGTACCGGACGATTGGAAGAATGCAGTAATAATATTAATATTTAAAAAAGGTGATAAAGAAGATATTAGAAATTACAGACCTAGAATTTTAAATGAAAAAGTGAGACATGCAATTAAATGTATGAAGAAAGGAAAGGCTCCAGGTAATGATGGAATTATAAATGATATATTAAAAGAAGCAGGTGAAGAAATAGAAAAAATTTTAGCAAAATTATATACCAAATGTCTAATTGATAAAGATGTACCGGACGATTGGAAGAATTCAGTAATAATATTAATATTTAAAAAAGGTGATAAAGAAGATATTAGAAATTACAGACCTATCAGCCTTTTATCAGTTTTATATAAAATTTTTGCCAATATAATTACAATTCATCTACAGAGAACATTGGATTTCCACCAACCAAGAGAACAAGCTGGATTTAAAAGTGGTTTTAGTACAGTAGATCATATCCAGGTATTGATAGAAGTTATAGAAAGGACAAATGAATATGAGTTGTCATTATGTTTTGGATTTGTAGATTACGAAAAGGCATTTGATTCTATAAACATTTCTTCAGTGATTAAAGCATTGGATCATCAAAGTATAGAGCCAGGATATTGTCATATTTTAAAGAATATTTATAAAAATGCATCAGCAACAATTAAATTACATAATGATACTGGGAAAGTCAACATTGAGAAAGGTGTAAGACAAGATGACTTCATATCTCCAAAACTTTTTACAGCTGTGCTGCAAAAAGTATTTTATGGATTAAAATGGGAAACTAAAGGAATGAAAGTAAATGGAGATTATTTAAGTCATTTAGATTTCGCAGATGATGTAGTTGTTTTTGCAAATAATGCTTCGGAGCTGCAGGAAATGTTGGAGGAGTTATCAGATGAAAGTAGGAAAGTAGAAACTAAAGATAAAAGTTAAAAAGACTAAAGTAATGTTTAATCAATTTGTTCAAAATATGAAAATAAAGATTGATTATGATGAATTAGAAGAAGTTAACAGTTACAAATACCTTGATCAGATTATTAATACAGATGGAAACATAATGGAGGAAATTAATTATAGAATTAAACTTGGTTGGCGTGCTTTTGGTAGAAATAACTTGATACTAAAAGAAAATATGCCTAAATGTTTGAAACAGAAGGCTTTTAACAAATGTGTTTTACCAGTTCTTACTTATGGATCTGAGACTTGGACATTTAATAGAAAAGCAATACAGAGACTTCAGATCACTCAAAAAAGTTTGGAGAGATGTATGTTGGGAGTAACAAGAAGAGATCGAAAATGCAATCTATGGGTAAGAGAACAAAAAGGTGTTACTGACCTCATTGGAAAAAATTAAAAGATTGAAGTGGAGTTGGGCTGGACATATCGCTAGAAGAGATGATAATAAATAGACAAATGAAATTTTAAACTGGATTCCAAGAGATTGTAAAAAACCCAGAAAAAGGCCATATGTGAGATGGATGGATGAAATAAGAAAGTGTGCAGGGTGATGTGGAGAAGAGAAGCTAGAGATTGGAGAAGATGGATTAAACTTGGAGAGACCTTCATCCTGCAGTGGATTGATAATGGTTGATGGTAATAGATTGTATTGTTGACAATTTCTCAGCTTCATTAATTGATTGTATATTTTTCTCTTCATCACTTCCAGCAGTCTACATAAGTAAAGTTCATTCTTTTTGCCTCTGATATTATACGATCAATCTTAGATTATGATTATAACAAATTTCTAATAACCATTACTAAAATGACAGTTCATAAAGGATTCGTAGTGACTTGAAATTATACTTGAATGATATCTCTAGAATTCTCATTACGATGTAGTATAACATTTTTCGGTAGATTTCAACAATTATTAACTTACGGTATTGTGATCAAACAGAAAACAGTGGCAAACTTAAAAGAATTAATAATAATTATACTTGAATTTATTTACTGGTTATAATCTCTACAGATTTTTTAATAGAATGTTTGCGAGTAGCTAGATCAGGGGTCCCCAACCCTCTGCCCGCGGGCACCATGGCGCCTGCAGACCATTTTATGTGTGCCCACCGCTATCTGAACATGAGAAAAAATTATTTTATCTGATACAAATAAATTTAATTTTTAAAATTTCTTATAAATTATTGTATTATATTGTAATCAAATGTAGGGCATACAATACTTTTACAGCATAAAAATATAAACATTAATTATATAATAAAATTTTATTTTTGAAATAAATATTTTTTTGTACATTATGTATATTATTAACAATATCCAACTATAAATTTACATTGAAAAAATAAATGGTGCCCGCCACCTGGCCGATATTATAGAATGTGCTCTTAAGTGCAAAAAGGTTGGGGACCCCTGAGCTAGATGGTTTAAAGAATCTATAAATGAATTTCTAAATAGACAAACTTTAATATATAAGACCCAAACAGAGACACTTGAATATTTACCAATTTCACAATATCAACTAATAAACTATTATTTATTTTGATTAATGATTAGAGTGCTGTAAAGATTACTTTTTTTTTTTTTTTAAATTATTTTTACAGAAAATAATCTTTAAAAAAACATCGATTCTAAAAAAGAAATTAATTTAATAATACATCGATTTATCAGGTGAAATTAGAATGTTAAGTTGTTGAAGCAGATTTAAATAGTCGTGGTCATATTTTGATTTTAAAAAAAAATCAATTTTAGAAAAAATAATTATAAAAAAAAGATCAATTTTTAAAAAAAAATGAATGTAAAATACATGGATTAATGACACGACGAAATTGCACGTAACAATATTAATAACCAATGCAAATTTAAATAGATGTGATTTGTACATTATTGGCACCTTTATATTATACGCTATATATCTTTTAAGTAATATGCGCGTAGACATTAACTTTGCAATAATATTGCGGTTAGACAGTGCAGTTTCTCCGTGCGTAGTGTGGAGAAGCAGCGGCCGCGTATTGGGCCTGAATCTTGTTAGTTGCTCTTAGCAGACGATGTAAGTTAAATGAGCTTACGCATGGCAACCAGCGTCACCAAGCAGGCAGCTTTGGTGCCAGCTAGCTGGTGGAATGTTCCTGCATTTACGCAAGTGAACCGCGCCACCTGGTGGCTGAAACAAGCATTGCTGCTTTTGGGCCCCTACTGTGGATATTTCTGCATTTAAGCAAAAATGACGTCTCTAGCAGTGGCAGTACACTATCTCCACCAGTACCCTAGCTCTACCAGTATCATTTCAAGTATCTATTTTCAATTTTTTTTTTAATTTCATGACCCAAAATCAATAATATGAAGTAACATTTAAAAATTAATTTTGTGTTAACACTTGTAAATATTAAACAGATTTTAAATTTAGTCTTAAAAAAGTTTACTATGGAATGTTTAATAATTTCATGAATAATTTCAAATAAATAATTAATGAAAATGGAAATAAAGGCAATAGTAGTATAAACATACTATAAATAAATACAGTATAAAAAAAATTACAATAATAACAAGAGTAATCATTTATCATAAATAAATAAATTAAAAAAACACAGTAAAAAAAAATATTATGGTAATTTTATTTCAAGTGTTCTTTTTCATTAATTATGATTCTGAACTAGAATGATTTTGGATAACTCAATCTTATTGATTAATTTGAAATATTTTCTTCTCTTTAACTTAATATTAAACATTATTTTCCATTTAGTGTTAAAAACCATTATTTTATCCAAATGTATAAATTCTTCAAAATACATAAACTAGACATCCCATCAAGATTAACTGTAAATGTTTGTTAGTTCATTAATTTGAGCATTAACTTGTTTTTTAATTTCATATTTACAACCATATTTAGTATGTGATCACTTTATGATAAAGATGCAAACAATTTGCTCAAATTCATCAATGATATAAAATTTTTCAAAGATATTTTGGTGATCTTTTATATTATTTTAGTTTTTACTATGTGTAGTAAACGAAGCCACTGAAGATTCGATAAATATCCAGCTCCTGAATGTTACCATAAGTTTTAATTGAAAACTGTTTTCAGATTTGCTTGCATTCAATGGGCAATCAAGTATAAAATTTAACTATGCATCAATTTCTTCAGCTGTACTTTTTGTTTTTATGGAATCCACTAAAACAACACTATTTAAGTGAATAACTAAAAAAAAACCATTTACACGCCTAGGGTATGTTAAAGATATATTTGATCATTATCATCCAGTGATTTTTTAAAATTTTTGAATACATATATTAACAATATCAAGTTCAATATAAAATGCAAAACAGCAAAAAACTATTTCTAAATATAAGTTTAAAAAATGTTTCAGTGTTACACATAGAAGACAGATGCATACATTTTTCTTACTTTTCAGCTAAATAATTTCCTGCAACTAAAATTCTTTAAATAAAACTAAAAAGTTTATGAGACAGTCATACTTATTAGAAACTTACTCTCATTAAAAATATGCTGATTAGAAACTGCTAAAGTCACATTATTGTTTATAGGTAAAAAGATTACAATTCAGAAATTAAGGCCTACTTTATATAAATGGAGCCACCAATAAAATTAAGTTTTCTAAAGAAATAATATCCACATAGTTAAGATTTCTTTTTAAAAAGAAAAAAATATTTCCATGACACAAAAATAAAATACCATTGTATGATTCTGCTTTTATATATATATATATATTGTAACGATATATAAATATGCTGTTACATTAATTTGAAATAAAAACTTTTAAGTTCGCAAATAAAAATAAAATCTATTTTAAAAAAAACTAAACGCTAAAATTAAAATGTTTGTTAAATGTATATATTCGCACAGATGCTAAACTTTAAAAATATTTTTTTTATAAATAAAAAAAAAAAATTATTTGAACGTACTTTTTTATAAAAAAAGTACAAGATTTAAAGATAAAATATTTTTGTAGATGGAAATGATTGTTTATTAATTATCCAAAAGCTGTGTAATTAAAAAGTCAGATGAAAAATAGATAAGAGAATAAAGAGATTTTAGTTTGACCAATGGAAGCAAATAAAGGCCCGGACCATAACGAAAAAAATGGAACGGTGACGTTTTTGTTCGTGGAATCCATAGGAGGACTATAAAAAGAAAAATATTGAGTTCCAGACAGTTTTTTTTCCAGCTTGGTTTGGTGAGACGAACGATAAGACGCACTTGTCATTCTCTCTCTCTTATTTTAAAAATGAAAAGACTGTGATACCAGGATTGTTCCAGCTAAGGATGCCTTCAAATAGACCGGGTTTCAAATAAAGACTCCGTGGAAAATAACACCAGGAACCGGGAGCTCTTCTACGTAAGCTAAATGAACTGAACAATTGTTAAAATCATAAAATTAATTAAGAACTTTCGTCAAGAGTTGACAAGTTTAATAAACAAGCTAACCTAAATTTTGAATGGACTCTTATCTGATTTTTTGTAAGTTTCAAATCAATTAATAATGTTTAATTTTATATGTTTGCGTTTGATAAAAAAATCATTTCCATTTATTATTTTATTTGTATTAATATTTATTGTTTAAATTTTAAATGAAGAAATTTAAGGTTGGGTATAGATGTTGCATAGATTCGTTAGCGGTTGATTATGTTGTGGTTTTCACATTTGATTAGAATATATAAGTCAGCAATGTCACTGCGGCATCTTACGATGAATGCTATTGGGTTTTGTGTATTCCCTATGCAATTGACGTTATCGATGATTTTGTATTTTGATTGGTTGTGTTTATTTTGAAATGTTTTTAACCGTGGAATCTGTGCAGCCGATCTATACTCGACATTATAAAACAAATTGTATAAAATTCATCTGTGCGAACGTATCTCAATATTAAATGTAAGTCGGGCGTGAATGGCTATATAGATTTTGTAAAGTTTATATATATAGTTTAAGGGAGGGTAGTCTTAGGTTATTTGTTTCGTAGTTAAATTGGGTCAATGGACTAGATGTATTGACGTAATTAGTAAATGTAGCAGGAGATCCGCTATGGGCAGGATTGCATATATGCGCCGCACACCCCCTGTTTGCCTAATGGAATTGGATAGTAAGATGGAAAACACGGTCCATTCCTATGGAGTTTTTTGTTTATTGTTCTTCTCGCCAACAGATGTAGCATTCCTGTTTGGTTGAGAGACAATGTCTTCTCTAACTATACTGTTCACATGTACATTCCTGACAGTATAGTATATTTAGTGCTGTTGTATTTTCATGCTACATTGAATACATTGCTGTTGTATTTTCATGCTACATTGAATACATTAATGTATCAGATGGATTGATGCCGGTTTGACTGCGAATTTTTGGCCTAAGGTTAAATAAGGGAAAGAATATTTTCTTTTCAAATGCAGATCTATGTAGTCTATTCATACTAGATCCTCTAAATAAATATTAAACTCATTATTGCAATCTATTTAAAATTAAAGGTTAATATAAAAATATAAATGTTAAATGTATTCCTCAAAGTTATTTATACGTGCGTTCATAAATATTGTTTCTGTGTTAATTACTGGCAGTGGCTTTTATTTTATTATATATACAAACTAAACAAGTTATTTCTTATCTCTGCGTCTCCATGAGCTAGTGACAATGGGCTAACGATCTGAATATTTAAATAAAGTGGAATCTTAACAGCGCGTATCTGCCTACTTTATAAATTTTTCTAGGCTCAAATGCCTAGATGGCGCCCTGGTAGTGCAGATTGCGGTTAGATTCGATCTTCACTTTCGTTTGGATCGTTATAATATATATATATATATATATATTGTACCCTTACTTCTCGATGTATAATATAGTTTGAAATACAACTAGCTCAATAAATTATAATGCTTAATTAAAATTTGCATATCTATCTTTAATTTACTTTTATACTATCATATTCTAATTAAATTTATTATCAATTATCAAAATCAATATATTTCTATAATATGTACTAATTAAATAAGTATTTATCAAAATCATGAGACTGTGAAGTAAAGTTACAAAGCAATAAGTAGATTTACATTGAGTCAATATCTCCCAAGACATTATCTCAATGGCATAAGAATACTGTTACCTCCTTATTAACTTACTACTACATCTATAGCATTCTCATGGTTTTTAAATAAAATAAACTATCTTTAATAATAAAATAAAATAAATAAATCTTAACTTTTAATTTTAAAATATAATTAAATAATCTCAGGTTCTTCTAATTATCTTAAAGTAATGATAACTCATGTAAATAAGTATGATAAGGGATTTTATATCAAACCTAAGTACACCTAACTTATTCTAATAATAATAATACTCAATACTAATCTTAGGGTATAACTTAACCTTATCTATTCCTATTATATCATCAATCATTAAATAATAATAACATGTCTATCTTTTATTTTCATATAGTATCTTAATTTTAGAATAGATCAAAATCTTACAACTTAATAATCTGTGGCAATAAATAATATTGTACTCTTATAATGTGCATTATAATTACCTTATGACCATAATAATATTATATGTTAATGTCAATCAATTCTTATAAAAAATGATATCAGGAAAATATTGTGTTTATTTCTAAAATAATATTAATAAATTCACATTGTGCAAATATTATGTTTATTCAAATTATCTGCTGTCAAATGCTGTGGTGCAAAATAATGAACTCGACACACTTTTAAAAACAAATTAAACAAATTTATTTACATTAACTTTGATTAAGAATTTATTTACAATATTTACAGTTCAAATTATGAAAACAAAGAAAATAAAATAAGAAAATAATAATACAATATGTTTACACTGTTATTAACTTATACTCTGGATAAATAATTGATACATTCTTTTAAAATGCTGTACTAATAACATTGAAGTATGTTTTCGAACCTACACTTTAAATACATATCAGTATGCTTCAATTATTACAAATAAATTTATGTAAATACTGTCTATGTAGCATATGTAAACAATTAAACTTTAATAATTAAATCACTACAACAATTAAGTATTATTATTATTCATTTCATCATGTATTAGCATGTGTTCACTTTATTATTAGTACTACTTTAATATCATAATATAGAAATCAATGTATTTTTTGTAATGTAATAACAAATAATTGATTACAATTTTATATTTCACTTAATGCAATTTATGCTACATGTTTTACTAAATATGCATTACATATATGTACTGTTAAATAATAATATTTAAATTATTCATTAATTTCAAATTCATAAAGTATTATATTAGATAAATTCTATGATTCTTTTCTATGTAAAATTATTACCTTACTTTATGTGTTATTCTACTCCTTTTTAATAACTTTCTTTCTACAAAATATCCTCTAAAACTTATTTAAACTTTTCCGGAAAAACAATCATCAACTTTAAATAAATATTAATTATCCAAAACTATTTACACTTCCTCATCTATTTTCGGTAAATTTTCAACTCAAATATAAACTTCTACATAAAACTTAACTTAATTTATCCAATAAAATAAAAATAAAATATAGACTTTTAAAATCCCTTCCTAACTTGCAATAAAATAATTATTTATGAATAACAAATATAATTCTAATACTATAACATAAACAAAATATTAAAATTTATTTACGAAAGAATCATATAATTATTTCTAAGCTTCTTATGTAATGTTGCATCGTATTTATATCATAAATTCAAATTATGCATATTTAAATAAAACTGTTACTGCCAATATAATGTGTGTGTATTTTTAAAATAATCATACATTCATTCAAAATAACATAATATTCGGTTGATCTAAATAAAACATATTAAATACATCAAAATTATTATTATTATACAATTTTTACCATAGATAATGAATTAATATCCAGTCCATCTTCCAATATTCTTCGGAATTACAGCTTCATTAAATAATTCACATTTATACTCACGATCATACTTTAAAATATTCTGTGTTATATTAATTATAAAATAAACTCATGCAATTAATCATTATATTATTTTTTAGTTATTATTTAAAGATATGTACCTATCTTATTTTAATAAATTAATAATATTTAATTTTTATATTAGATAAATAAAACAGAGTTCATATTACGTGACTCCAGTGATGTTTTCTTTTCCACCATAAAGTTTTTTTTAAATCCTAGGCACATATTCACTAGCACACCATTTCCTGTTTCCGGTCCATCACATGTTTTTTTTTTTTAAAGTTTATGAAAAACGAAAATGTTCTTTTTAAAAATAAGTTCCCACAAGAAAATAAAATAAAATTAAAATAGTTTATAGGATCCTGATTTAGTTATTTTTTAAAATATTATTCAAAAGTTATTATCTTAGCTTAGTCTTTAGTTTTATGAAAAATTATCATTTAATTATTTTAAATTAACTGGGACGTCCACTTGCGCATCTCTTAACAAAATATCCAGGTAAGAATAAGCTTTTTCATCTAAACAACCAGCGTTTAAATTATTTCAATATAATAATCTTTATTATATTAAGATTTCTAGCTAAATATATTTTTAATCTATTTGCCTTTTTAAAATTGTCCACATTCAGTCTTAATCATAAAGACTTAACAAGGCAAGTATTCAAAGCTACTTTCATTTCTAATATCTTTCCTTAAGATATATATAAATTTATATCTTACAAAATACTTTCTTTATAAAGAAGTATTTTATTCTTTAAAGTATTTAATTTTCTAATAGTCAATAGCAATTAGCTTTTAAAATTATATACTGTCCAAAATATTACTTTTCTCCATCTTGTAATTATCTGAACTAATCCAGCGTTTGTCATACTTTTAGTATAAAGTTTCCGATATATTTTCACTATATATGATGTTCCCATGACTATTTGCATGTAAATTGAGCTCAATATAGAGACGATCGATAGGGAAAATTAACTTAATACTGCATATTTATCATTTTAAAATTTCTATAACTTACTACAAGACACTCTTATAATTTTAAAAAAATGATTTTAAAAGCGTCTACAAAATTTACGTAGCTATTTTTAATAACACAATTAACTTGAAAAATCAATCACAGAGTCCTCTCCTAACAATTGACCTGAGCTTTTATACCGGAAGAAACTTCCCATTTGATTGGTACATTTAAACAATCAATTTGCTGGCTTATTTACATATTTACCAACAACACAAAATTAAAAATAAATAATGACTTATTTAATATTTAATATTTATTACATTATTAAATTTCTAAAATAATCTTTATCATTTATTTAAATCCATAAAATATCTCCTTAAAAATATTTTTACCTACTTGATTTTAATTTTAACTTTTATAAAATTATTTAAAATACACTAAGTCTTTTTATACGTTATATTTTTAAAGCAATATTTTTAAAATCAGATTTAATATTCTACATTGATTTATCTTTATTTTATCTCGTGATAACTCACGTATTATTTATAAATTTTATAACATGATTTTTTTAAATAGTTCTGCAACTTTACTAAACAACTTCCAAGCATGTGTGTGTATCTAACTAACATCTGTTTTTTTTTTACAATAAAAGAAATGCTTCTCATAATCTAAAAATAACTAACAATTGCATTTTTTTAAATAAATATTTTTAAAAATAAATAAGATAATATAACAGATTTTAAATTAATAATTCGACATTATTGAAATCAAATATTAATCTTCTATTTATGTACTTATAATAATTAAAATATTTATATTCTTTTATAACATTATTTTATCAATAATAAACATATGCATTTAATTTTAACTTGTCTTTTTAAATACTTTAGCTTTAAATATTTATTTATTAAATCTATTAATGCAGTATTGATTATGGCCATTTTTTCCAACTATATATTATAATCATCATCATTTAAAATGTCTCTCTCAATATCAGCACAAACTTACATATCAAATACTCATAGATTGCTTT